>VZSC01008957.1:96726-140377 GCA_013398225.1 Steatornis caripensis | reverse complement strand
CCCCCCCCCCCCCCCCCCCCCTTCAGCTCAACTGGTACGTTTGTAGGTTTTTCAGGATCAACAAAACCTTGTTAACTAATACTGGACATAAACTGGACAAAACTATAGCATTTGAAGTAGCATGTAACAAATACACTTGTTATGATGTTGCTATTTTTTTCCACAGGTGTCTTAACTTTAAAAAATGTCATAGTGGTTAAACAAGTTCTGTTGTAATAGAAACAAAAATTGGAGTTTATGACAGTTTTTAATGCAAAAAATGTTCAGATGCATTACCCATAATTTAGCAGCAAGCATTTTTAACCACCTTTTGTCTTAACAACAAGAAGTAACTTTATCTTCTTCAGTTGCTGTGACTTGAGGAAGTGGAAGGTTTAGAACTTGAAAATTTTCGTGTCTTTTGAACAGACAGGGACTTACATAAAGTGCAGCTGCCTTTTGAAAGAGTTGGCCCATCTGAAACTTGTTTTCAGTGGAGCAAATCTTTTCAAACACGTCTCAGAAAGCCCTTAGGCTGAGCTGTATCTTTCGCTTCCATCACCTAAGAAGATAAATCAATGTGCCTTAGGCATTTTGCTCTTGTGGTTCAAATTCCACGTTGCATCTCAAAGTCTGGACCACTAACCTTTTTTGAGAGGAGACCAACATTCCCAAAAACATTTGTTACGAGCCACCGACAGGTGATGTGTCAATAGCGTTTATTTTCAAAATTCCATAGTCAGCTTGGGTAGGGAATTGGACCTGCTGAACCTGTGCCCTCTCAGAATTTGTTATCTGCATCGGCAAAATTTCCTTGGAGCTTTTCCCAAGGAGCAGGATGAGAACCAATGCACTGTGAGAAAAGCAGGTATTACGCTTGCAGCTTCTGCAGGCTTTAAGTACAAAACATCAATTGAAAATAATGGCTCAATACTTAATGACTTTGTAATCCAGGTAGTATAGTCCTCAAAATCCACTGCAATAAAATAATGAAAAAATATCGTAGATAAGCTTTAACACGTCCCTGAAGGATCAGATTGATCCTAAATGTACTGTGCTTTAAAGAGTGATGTTTGAAAAATCTTTGAAGTGGTGGCCTTGCAATCAAAAATCCGTATACCCTGACCTTGGAAAACTGTCCTTTCTGCAAAAGGTTTTCTAACTCACCAATGAAATTTAAAAGACCGTTTTAGCAACAGCTTCTGTTCTTCGGTGAGAAATGTTAAAAGCTTCAATACTAGAATATTGGTACTCTTCAACTTCTCAGACTTAGAAGCTGGAAGAGACTAATTACTGGGAGACTAATGAGGGAGAGCAGAAAAGCCAAGGACAGAAGTCAAAACGTCAAAAGCTAAAAGCTACGGCAAATATATTAAGAAATATTTGAAACCCTTTTGGAGGAAGGCTTTTTTACGTGACCTTATGTGACTTTCAAGAGGAACAGTTGTTATTGCAGGATGATGAAGAACTGGCTGCAGCTGCTCAGAGTTAGTCCTCGAAGAAGTGACCTGCTGTCAACAGGTAAAGGTAGTCTGGCAGATAACGTAAACTCTTGCAGCCAGTAGCTGATGACAACTGCTTCTTGCTGTTCAGCTGCAGAAAGACGGAGCGCTCTCGGCTTGGGGGCTAGCTCGCTGCTTTTGCTTGCACACTTCACTGAAATGTTTGCACCATTACGTTCTCTTGAACTTGAACTTTCTCAATAACGCTTTGAAGAGCTTGATGCAAGCAAGTGGAAGTGTTGCCAGAACTGAAATACTTTACCCTGGTCCACAAGACATTTATGGTTGAAATTGTTCCCCATGGGTTTTCTTCCTTTTCAGAGGTATCATTTGCCGCTGAATCCATGTTTCTCGATATGGTTTGAAAATCTCTGGAAAACTTAGCCTTTATTTGAGTTGTAATGAAACGTGAAGGCAGAGCAATTCTAATAGTGTCCCAAGGTATTTGAATGTTGAAGTTCATATCAATTTTAAATTTAAAATGTGGCTTAAGAATTGTGTCTAGAAGATGACAGAAATGCCTCTCAATATGTAAAAATACGTTGGATTAAAGATTGTCTTATAAATACTAAAACTTATTCTTTCGAAAGAAAATAATTAGAGGGGCAGCAACTTTGTAAGCATCGCTATTTTTCATCCATCTTATTTTATATGTAACCCTGATTCTATTTTTAATGTGTGCTCAAAGAGTAAATTTTCACAAGCGCAAATTTGAGCACAATTGCAGTTGAAATACTTGAGAACCATTCGTCTCATTTCCCACAGTGTCTTTGAAATACTTATCTGTGAGTATTGTGTCTTCCCTGAGGCACAGGAAGCTTACGGACAGTTCTAATTCAAGGGGTCGACTGTATTGCCTTGCTGTGTAAGCAGACAACTTTGTGACTCAAATGACTGTTTCTCCTCACCCTTCCTGCTGCCACCACAGGTAGTTTCCGCATGAAGCTACATCATTATGTTGCTGATCAAACGTTGTAATGGAAGTCGCCTACAGTTTAAACTCCCTGTGGAAGGCTATGACACTGGCATTATGGAAGAACGCTTTCAATTTGGCATTGGCCAGTAAGTAAATAACATTGCTGGGGGAAATGATCGGTACTGTGAAAGCTACTGAATATACTTTACGGTTCTTAACAACACCCCAGTTCTTTCATTTACAACTCTCTCACCACACTTTAAAAAAAAAAACAACAAAAAAGTTCGTCGTGTGATTCAACACAGATGTGACACTAGGCCCCATCCTGGAATGTATCACGTCAAGTAGCAAAATAATCTTATGACTATTGTTTCTCTTATCTGTATGCATATAGATGTTTTGGCATTTTAAATCCGTGATAAATCACTTTAAATAGCTAACTTCTTTTTTCTTTTTGTCTGTTTATCTTTTTTTATTTCTTCTCTCTTTTTTTCCATAAAGCTTCACATTTCCAACTCTGAAAAACTTTAAGATACTGAAACTTAGAGACTCAGGAGTGAGTATTTCCCATATCATGGGACAGAGGGTGAGGATTACTGAGATAAAATAATGTGAGGCTCTGCAGTGACTTATGGGACAGAAATACAGGCTGCGAAGATGAATTAGTGAGCAAAGTGCAGAGGAATAGTGAAGATCAAGGGTTCGTGATTAAGTGCGTTATTGTAGGAACATCACACAAAATGGTATATAATCAAATATTCAGTTGAAAGGCTAGAAAGGTCTTTAAAAATATTATCTTTTACTGTCTTGATTCACATATCTGGCTTAATATGTGTGTTTTAATGAAAGTTAAGCACTCTTAAATTACTGATACCAGCAAGCTTTTGTGTTTTACGTAAGTTAGTGTGTGCTTAACTGCATGTTAGAACTCTACATTTAATTGAAAAAAAAGCCCTAGGAATTACTACAGAAGTAAATGGCACGTAATTTTCAGGTAACGCTAGGAGTATGTGGAGAATTGTTGGAGCTGTATACGAGAACACCCTGAGCAAGGCTGACATATGGCTGGTGATATCCTGTAGGGAAATGTACAGTGCGAGGAGGTAAGAATAATCCTTCTTAGAAAATAAAGGTCACAAGCGATAGCAAATGCCAAGAAATCATCAGGGGTTTTGTTAGACCCTATTGGGTCGGTAAAACCTCAGTAGGCTCACGTATTTAACTTTAAAAAAGGATTCGGTTTGGATCGGGGAATATAAGGGCTTGTGAGTGAAGTAGGGGAAGAACTTCTTCCTAGCTTGAGCCAATGGTTTCTTCTTCTGGGAGGACGTATTAGTTTTGGGAGGTTATGCTTTTAGGCCATTGACTTGATTTCTAGCACTGTTGATTTCCTGCAAATTCAAAGTCAATAGAAGCTAAGGCACTAAGAATGTCAGGAGTTCAGTTCCTATATTTTCATATATGGATAGTGCTATGGATAAATAAAATATATTTCTGGATGAAATGTTCAAGAATGTTCTGTGTTAACAAATGATTGATTGAACTATCCAGTAACCAGAAGCGTACCTTTTTCCTTCTAGATTACCCTTTTCTTTTCATACAAAGAATTATGAAAAAATATTGTGGGTTTTCTTGAAATGGTAGTGGTGATCACGCTAAGTTCTGAATGATGGATGTTCATATGGCAAAAGTTATTTTTATGAACAAGTTATCTCTAAGTACAACTGGCATGGTCTTAGCTTTTGGGAGTATGTTCAGAAGGTAGGAATGGAAATAAAGTCATGTTGTTGATGCAACCGGCTAAGTGTTAAGACATGTAGGCAGAAGAAAGTACAGCAGAAGTTAGCACGACCATTAACTATTCTGTACGTGGAGAAATACAGATTTTCGATTACTGTCTTTGCCGATCTTAACACTTAGTGACCTATTAACTTATTTACTTCTCTATTGTAATAGACTTTGGAAATACGCGTATTAATTGATGTGTAGTCCATGCATCGCATTTATACAGAGAACTGTGAGAACGCTCCTGTTCACGTTTGTGGTAGGCAAAGAGTTCCAGGGGAAAAAGTTGTTTTGAAGAATGCATGTGATAATAATGCTGACAAATTATTTAATTTGCCATACTCACACCTTTGTTTGGAATTCCGTTCCTGTAGTCTGTCTCTCTGTTTAACATCAGCTTGTCTGTGCTTGAAAACATTCACTCCTGCCTTACCAGTCCTAATTCGCTACTTCTGGATATATATCTTTTTTGCTAGCGTGAGGTTACTTCTTGGGATCTTTCTCTCCCAGACCACCCTTTGTACTTGCAATGAGTTCCTCGCAAATGTCTTCAGCGCCGACTTCTTTGAAAGCTCTCTTTACAGCTTTTCTTTTCATGGTACCTGTAATAGTTTTCTATTGTGTGCACACTGCTGGTGTACCGAAACCAACGCTTCCTACATCAGTAGCCTCGCGCTCTGTGTCTGCCATATTGCTGTGTTTGTGTTCCTCAGCATTTACCGTTTGGTTCACTTGTATTTGTAAAAAGCTAGCACAATGCAGCTCTCCTCTGCACCTGCGTACGGGAACAACTCATGGCTGTCATCGGAATTAGTAACAGCGTTATTATTGATTGTTACTGATGGTTATGCTTATATTTCTAATTTTTATATAAACTGTGCACACTGCCTTAATTTGGGGAACTTGATGACTCCATGGTAGATAAGCTCATCAATAATTTCCTTTCAAAATAGAATCTGTCTGTATAGTTTGTTGATATTCTGGTGTAACTCATCCATCCCTTCAGACCAGGCTTTATGATGAATTTCAGCATTATGGGACTCTGCATACATGAAAATTGCAGGGGGTTTTAGTAGACAGATAGATAACAACAACAAATGGAATAACAAAATACTGAATTAAATTCGGTGAGTTCTGTAGTCTGTAAAAATACTGTCTAGAAATATTTTATTATCCATTAATCTGTTTGTCCTATTTCCAGATGTAAGATTTTAATCCACCACATTTTTGATGTCTAAACAGTCTGTCACCAAATTACTTGAGAAACCCCAGGAGTATAATTTTCTATTTCCTGCTACTATCAAAATACAGCGCTGTGTTATACTTTAGTATTACTATTAATCTGGTTCCTTCTATTCCTTAGCAAATGCGAGTAACTGCTAACTCAGTATGGTTAGGATTCTGTATTAGCAATAGTTGATAGCATTAGATGAGTCCATGATTCCTTAGCAATTGCATTAACAGGAAATTCTCAGGCGCTTGTAGCCTTACCGATCTGGGCCGTAAGGCTGGCTTTGTAAACAGGTTTGTAAAAATAAATGGGCTAGCTAAAACCATAATGTTTACTACAGTGCTTTTTCTGGGGTACTGCCAATATGACTGGGAAGATCACTCATGAGATTATTCCAGCAATTATACAAGGCTATAGATCTACTAAAGTGCATGCTTTACATAACTAAACAATAAAAGGCAAAATAGCAGGAGGGAGCGAAGAGTGAGGGGAAGTCATTTAACTGTGGTTTTGTCAAATGTGGCGCCGTGTTCTCTCACATTTAGTGAAATAGCATCCACCTCCTTGTTCTCCTTGTCATCTGTCCTTCACGCCAGCCGTGTGGAATTTGGGAAGGGAGTGGACTTAGTCCAACTCTTGAAGTGCAGACACAGGTCCGGTGGAGTCTGCGGTTTGTGAAACTCCTCTTTGCCATGAGGAAAATATCTCCTCTTTTGGTCTGGATTCTAAATGCGTATTTAGAAATAACTCTGGCTTTTAACTTTGTTTCCATTTTGTTACTTACTGTGACCTACGGCGTCAAAATCTCTCCGTGTGTGTGAGCCACAAGGTGTATACTGTATACCTCAGAAAACTGGCATTAGCAGAGTAGCTTGGAGACGGAGGACCATAACAGCTTCTTAGGGGTTCTCAGTTCCCTGTTCAGTGATGGAGATGCAGCTGGACTCCTGAGCAACCCTGTTGTGTTGGCTCGACAGCTCCTTCCACAGAGATGTGTATTGCTCAGCAGCACCCACGCCCTGATAGCTTTGCTGCCTGGGCATTCTCCGTGAACAGGAGAGAAATAGTGGCTTTGACGGATTTAATGGCCCTCTTGAGAGGTACCTGTGCTTGCCAAATAAGTGTAAAGGCTGCCTAGGTATGTGGTGTAGACCAGCTGTCTGGCTTGTAGATAGCTAAAGCGAGGTGATACAAATCCCCCTGCAGGTGATCCAAGCAAAATTCAGTACCCAACTCCATCTCAGTTTGCTCAGTGGAATCCTGCCTGTTGCCTGCTCTGAGGGAATAACACCATACAATTGGCACAGCCACACAGGAACAAATAAAAAGTTAACGGTGGTAGGTAACTTCAAATATTTTTTTAAGGACTGTCATGAGAAGCTTTGAAAAACTAGAAGTGATTTTGTTCAGCTTCTGAAAGTTGGCATAGCTTTCCTGAAGTCAATAGAGCAGCAGAGATTTAAGCCATCTGAAAATTTACCCCGTACATTTTAAAAGCTAAAATTATTTGTAATTAAAAATGTTTGCAATTAAGGATTCAATTTCAGTTTACTCCATACCTTTTAGAAACTAGAATTCTTTGTACTTAAAAATGTTGACTTGACTGTGGTTTCCTTGCACATACGGGATTGACTTGAAGTTTCCCAGGATGCTTTCCCTTCAGCAAATGCATTGCAGGCCTGTTCTGATCTTACTGTGCCCATGTAATCATTAATTTTTGCTACTATTGCCAAGAATGGTGCCCGTTTTAGTCTGACTGTTGACAGTGATTTTTCTGAACATCAGTCTGCTATGCACAGTGCTGAGATCCACCAAACTTATTTCAAATAACAAGTGAGAACATCCTCCCCTTTACTCCTCCACACACTGCTCTTAATATAGGGATTGTATTCACATCAAAGCTGTCAGAAGGTTTCTGTGATCTCATTAGCTATACTTATTTCTACCTACAGAATAAATGAATCATCAACCGAAACAGCACTAAGGACCAACTGGTAAGACTCACATGGCTATATGTATATCCATGCTAAGAATAGATATCTCCTCAAGCCTGTAGCTGCAAGTTGTTAAAATTGCTAGCTTTGTACACCTACAAAGGGTTAAGTCATTTCTGAGATGAATTTAGTCCTCAAGCCTTTAGCCTGAAAACAAAAATGTTAAACCTTTTAACAAGCAGTTTTATAATTTCATATAGCATATGAAAAAAAAGAACCACCCTATTTATAGAACATTGAAGGAACTGAACTGAAACTGTAATGCTTGCGGATTTTTCTTTGTGCTTTGTTTTTGTTTATGTAGTTAAAAGACAGAGTCGTTTCATTTTATGGCTGTGTGAGGTAAATTAGATAAGTGGTACCCAATAGAAATTAGCCGAGTTGTTTCAGCCAAATTAAATGCTTCTGAATATAAGCACGCACGGTAGGGGAGTGAAATCAGAATAAATGGGAAAATGAAGAGAGATTGGACATGGCTAGAAGCTAGGTGTTAAGTAAGTGGTGTAGGGATATTGGTGGTGGGTGAGAGCAGGTGTAGGACCTGCATAATGAAAAAGTAGAAGGATTCTGATGTCTAGCTACCATCTACTCATACTATTTGAAGATAACTTTAGAAGCAAGTGGGAAGAGTGGTCACTGGAAATTAAAATCTGTAACAACCAGCAGCCGTTCCTGGAGGAGCTGGGCGGCATAGAGTGTGGCTGTCAGCAAGTTGAGGCAGGTGCCTCTGGAAGTTGAGGACTGTCATTCATTCTTCGTGGATCAGAGAGAGACATAGGTCTAGCAGAGAAAAGGTGGAGAATTCAGGGTTGGTTGGACGTGGAATTCTTCTAATTCTGTATCGTCTTTCTTTACAGTTAAGGGGAAAGAGTTCTATAGCCTTGACAAAGTGAGATTTATTCTGCTGATAAGGAAAACATAAAACTCGACATCGTACCTTTGTCATGCAGTGAAACACAGATGCCCAGTCTAAAAGCATTCTTTTTGCAGAGGAGCTCCGTACGTCATAGCCACACGCCGCTCCGCTGTGCCCATGAAGAGCTAATCCTGGAGAGTAAGTGAATGTCTGGCCAATGAAAACAAATCCTGTATCAATACACAAACACACTCCTGTTCTGAAGTGCAGGGGAAACAGCTTTCCCTGGCATAGCATTGACAGGGATTTGTGTCTGCAACTGTCTCGTTTCCAGAAGCAACAATAAATCTGAACTGGGTTTAAGAATTTCAGCCTGCACAACTGAAAATCTGTAATTCCAGAATTCAGTGCCTTTTTGGGGTAGGATTGTAAAATTCTTACAAGTGGAGAGATGCCTTTTGTAGATGGTTGTGTGTACAGAACAGCGTCCCTTGTGATACTGTGGGGAATTTCCCAAAGTACCGGTTTGAGATCAGAGTACACCACATCAAGATTGCATGTCCTAATACTCTCTTGCAATCATTCAGTCATGTCTCCCCATTATTGGATGACGAGAAACCTCTGTAGATATCCAAAGGACGACAACCTTCGTTGTTTCCACATCACGCTATATTGTTCTGAGACAAATGTTCATAGGCAAAAAGTAAAGCTGCTAAGTACCGATAACCTACGTGACTCGAAAGACAAAAAATGCCATGTGTAGTCAAGCCTTGTGAGAATGGAAAAGATTCTTCTCGGGTAAGCTGGCTGAATGTTACAAAGATTTACATGAACAATGACCTTTGAAAATCTGGTATTTCAGTGTCGCGAACTCGAGCAATAAATTATGTGATGGCGTATAGCTGATGTAGCTGGTTCCGTTCACTGCCAATCCGCATGTCTGTGTCTGGATCAAGGAATTGAGGAGTTCAGTGCAAAGGCTTTGAATGCTTGCGTCCGGTCAGGTTGGTCTCGTTTGGAAAGCAGGAAGTAAGAAGGAGCTGGTGCGGCCACCTGGCAAGGGCAAATGAAGAAGGCAGCATCACTAGCTTCAGAGAGGGTGGAAAGCGGTCTGTGGGAGCAGTCCTGCAACAGAGAGCAGCAAATACGAGCACTGAACTTTCCAGCAGTTCACTTTACGATGGTGGCAAGCCCTCGTGATCTTGACAGGACGTGTGCCGTACACATCGGCGTACTGAGTGGCAAGGATTGGAGTGGAAGAGGGCAGAGGCTGCCAGTCCCATTCCCCTGCAGACGGGCAGCCCGGGTCCCGTTTGACCTCAAAGCAGCAGCACCTCACCTCTCTTCACAAACATACATGTAATAGCAAATAATATTGCCTAGAGCGCTCCTAGGTGTCTACCAAGCAATCCCTTCCAAAGTTTCAGGTTGTGTGGTGCAGACGGTGACATCAGCCAGCTAATTATACCCGAGTTAGCGGGTGAGCTCTAAGGAGAAGCAATACTTTTTTTTCTTCTTTTCCATGGAAGGGGAGGTGCTTCCAGTCCCATCCACTCCTTGTAGCTGGGAAAAGAGCTACCTCTGATTTCTGTGGGGCTGTTCATACTGATAGGAGCAAGGGTTCAAGTGCTAGGATGGCATTTAGATAGACGTGCGTACCAAACTGAAGGCAGTAATATGTTGCTAGTGCCGTGTATCACACAGATGCCCTGGTAGGTAAAAGAATTTAGAGATAAACAATTTATTTACCAAGCATTGTGATATTCCCCCCCACCCCAGTGATAACTATAGTATTCTTTCAGGAAAAATGATTTTATATGTTACGTTCTGTTATAAACAAATGACTTAATAGTTATGTCATAGTCCAAGGTTCTGAAAACTGTCAGAAAGCAGCCCCTTTACTTTAGTTCTTGTATAAAATGAAGGAATGATTTATGTATGCTGCACACTTACAATTTGAGCTTTGTAAAGAAGTCCTTGCCAGATCAAGATACTTCATAATACAGTATATATTATATATACTACGTATGTATTTTATATATATATAAAATATTGAGTTTGCTTTACTTTATTTCTCACCAACTTTATAAAGTCTTGCATTAAGGCAGAGCTTGGAAATAACAATTTTTTTTCTTATTGTCTAATTTCTCTATCTTATCTCTATGTTATTTATCTTACTTCTAACTGATTTAGTATAAGCAGAGAGGCCGTAGTACCCAGAAACACAGAATGAGAGACATAGTCTCAGCCGATATAAATCAGCGGAGCTCCTTTGAAGGCTGAGAATCTGGCCATTAATAGCACGTAAAGTTGCTGGGTTTTGATTTCCAGGAGAGTTGGCAGAGCACACACGTCTCCAGGCAAAGTAAATGGAAGAGACTGGCTCAGTATCTCTGAAAATCAGGCCCGTGGTTTCTAATAGGTCATAGGAATTTACAAACAAAGGCTTAAATCCGGCTATATCATCCTGCGTGCGAGCCTACCGACCTAGCCACAGTTACACGGTTGTGTGTGGTGTACAGGTGTCATTCAGCCTATGGAGAATCACGGGTTGGTTTGTTTTTTCTTTCCAGTTTCATTCTGAAAACATGTTTGCTTCCAGATAAATTTCCAGTGTTGTGATCCACCATGTTGTTTAGTATTTCCAGTTTTTAAAAATCTGTTGGTGCGCCTGGTAAGAAAACACAATGCGTGAGGTCAGGTGGAAGGGGCTGGGTGATACCTAGGAAACATTTGGGCAAACTGAGCAAGATCTCTGCTGCGGGGATCCAGTGAAGCTTTAAGTACCAATTCCCTTCCAGTAGGGAGTAGGCAAAGGCTAAAAAATCTCTTTCGGAACTTACCTCCTTTCTAGTTCAGGCAAGCAATGTGAAATGTCAGGCTCAGTTGAATTTTGCCTGTGCTGTGGTCTGTCCGTCCTCGAGGCACACCCTGCCCGTGAAGGCGACGGAATAGCAATTCTTTTCTCCAACTTCAAGGAGCTTTCACGCACATTGGGGATGCCGCTGACTCGCTGTGTGGTTTATCACCGAAAGCAAAGTGCTGTGCCAATCCCAGACCGGGGCTTGTGCTGCTGCGTGTGTATGTTTGTATGCATACAAACCAAGGAAGCACAGGGCAGAAGTCAAAAGCCTGAGGTAATGTAAACTTCTGTTACACTTGACATTTGAGCTTTTCCAGCGAGTTCTTTGTGTAAAAGTCCATTCCTGGGCATTACTGTCACTTCTGCTTTCGCTACGGAACATTAACTCTGTTTTCATTGCTCACATCTAGCAATGATCAGATGAAGCGTGGCATATCCAAGCTGATAACCTATCATTTGCTTTCTTTTAAATACAGACATAAACATATAGTTCAGTGCCATCCTTTTCCTGCTGACTTCTTCTGTTAAAATGCCGGGTCTTCCATGTAGAAGAATTAAAAAAAGAACCCCAAACATCAAAAAGAATGATTTTTTTTTTCCCCCCTTCGCTGATGAAGTATTTAAAGATGTGCTTGTGAAACGATGAGAGTGTTCCGTCAGGCTGGCTATTAGCAGGCCGTGAGGCAGCTCAAGCATCACACCTGTTACCTGCTACGCGAGTTGATTCATCTTTCGGGAGTGAGTTTTGTTTAGGAAGAAAAGAATCACAGGAGGGATGTACTTCTGCCGTGCGTGTAGTTGTGGTTTTGGGGCTTGCTAGTGAAAAGCCTTGCCTCGGGAGCCGAGAGGGATGAAATGAGCTACTCCACTGATCTTCCATTTCTAGAGCTAGAACTGTAGTCTTGAGATACCAGTGATGCTTTCACATAGCCTACTGTCAAGGTGGATTTCTTAAGTGCTGCAGCCCATTGAAAACTGTGGAGATGGAGAAACTGTTGGGCAAAACTGCTGGCACAGCACCTTGAAAGGAATGTGCGTAGCAGAAATATTTGGTGTAGGCAGAGGGGCTGCGTTGGCAGGGCGACTGGAGACTGAAGAAATTGGAAAGGTGTTGATCTGGGATGCAGTGCAATCGTTGAATTACAAAAGCCTACAAGATTTAGTTTTAAGTAGCTTTCCAGTGTTTTGCAAGTTACCGGCTATTACATCAACAGCCCTGTTAATAACTCTTACTATCTTTAGGGTGATCTGAGTTAGGGTGCTGCAAAATAAAGTGTGGTCCTGTGTGCATTTTAAGCGTTAAGGTACTTTCTGCCGCATAGGGCTATCGTATATCTTGTAACATAGGTGATAGCGTAACTACAATAGAGAGGAGTGACACAGTCTAGTAGGCAAAGTAAAGAAGAATGTGATGGGGGCAGAGGGATGGAAAGAAGAGCGTGGAGTTTGTAAAAGGGGAGTGATGACAACCGTATAATGGTATTGCGCCTTTTGAAGTGCTAATTTTCCCCGGCCCCTGCAGGCGCTCCGGGTCTCCACAAGAAGAGAGGGCAAAGCTAAAACAGGTCATACAGAGACTCACAGAGGCAAGGGAGAGTTAAGCCATTGGTCCCAAGACTTTATATTCTAGTGATTACTATGTTGAAATACAGTGAATTAAGGGAAGGTGGAAGAATCTTGCATTTGTATTTATGCTGTATTTCTTCTCTTGCGCGTTGGGTGTTAAGGTGACTTTGAAAAGAAAAGCTGCAAGTTTGCTGCAGGTTCAAAGATCTCCTACACCTGAGGTCCCTAACTCACTAGGAATGTCTTATGTCCACATGCGACCATCGTTCATTTTCAGAATTGCTCAGCAGTTCGTGCACATCTGCGGCATTTTCAGATTTAGAGGCAGCCGAGTGCATGAACTTGACTCATTTCCATATACCGTGTGGAAGATCGTCCAGAATGTTTTACATTAAAATTCAGGGTTCGTACCGCACACCTTCCATATAGCACTGCTGCAAATTAAGCTCACTTACGCATTAGGAAAGGTGCCAATGCAATCATAATAGAAAGCTGAAGTGCTGAAACGATGAAGTAGTGCTTTTGCTGCCGTCCTTGGCACGTGTTCAGCACCCCACTTTGGTTCAAACATCATACCCCATTTGGGAAGACTCTCGAGAGTAATAAAAAATTATGTATTATGAACCTGCGTTAGAAGGAGATGATGTGAGGTGCGCTGGAAGTCTGGTACAAAAGAACTGCAGATTTTTCAGATTATGCGCGTAACAGTTGTGGAAAACTGGGCCTTGTGCATGTGTACTTCTGAATGAAGAACGTCCTAACGGTGACTAATCCATAAATGTTATAGGAATATAGTCCTAATTTGGACGCTTGCCAGCCTGGAGAGCCGCCAGTGCCCCATCCTCATCTGCTGGATTAAGCACGCCGAGTTACTCTGTTCGCAAAGTGATGTCATCGGTGTCAAAATCACGTAGCGTGTCATTTTTCTGTGTGCTCAGACCGATTGATTAGTTCGCGGTATTTCTAAGTGTATTTCTTCTAGATAGTTTGTGGAGGTGATTGCTTTAGAAAGGATTTTTTTCATTGAACGAGGTCGTTAATCCCAGTAACGCTTTTGAAAGGAACCGTTGCTTTTGGCATTTTGGTGTTGTTTCAGTATTTTCCATAGATACACTGTTTGGATTCATTTGTATTGGAAATGTTATAAAAACGTGTATTGGTGTTTCTGATTCGTGGCCGGTCTAACACTGAGTAAATGATACAGAACATTTTGACTTCCCAAAAATCCCCCACATACTCCAAAGGACAAAAAAGACGTTGCTTAGACACGCAGTAACACGAAAACAGGTTTTTTTAATGTTTAAAGAAAGTTTTATGCATTTATTTTTGATTGTTTAAATTTCTAATACATTTTAATGCTAGGGAGCATGTTTTCCTCACCAGTCATTTCAATTTTAAAATAGCACTTGGAGGCACTCTGTTTGAGTTTCATGGGAAGCTGTTAAACAGATACTGCGTTCCAACGTCAAGTTGTAAGGATCGTATTTGATAATGTGATGGGCCTTTTAAAACATATATAAGTGTACATAAATACATATATGTGGGTGCACAAGTAGTCCTAATAAGTATGAGGTCATGACTTGTTGTTAAAGGACAGATAAATAGTGGTAATCACATGAAACTTGCATTTTTTTTCCTGATTCAGAGCTGCAGGCAAAATTATGACTTAATATCTTTTTAAATAAGGTAAATGATTTCTCGGGCAAGGCTGTATGCAAATGCGAGAGCTGCCGTTAGGCACAGATTGGCAGTGTTGTGTAACAGTGAAAACCAGGGGGTGAGCTTGTTCCGAATAATTGCTCTAGATTGAAATCCAGTAATAAAGTCTGGCATGAAGGGACCTCTACCAGGACCTTAGGTATAACCTGGGGATTTACCGGTAGGAGGTTGTGGGAGAAGGAGGGAATCTGAGCATATTGGTCAGTGAGAGAATTACTATCTGCTGACAGTTCTAGGTGGCAGGAAAATGACAAAGTGGGTGTTATTACCAGCCTTAGAGGAATATTAGTTGTGTTGTTTAATAAGCAAGATGTAGCGTGACGTATTGTGCGCTATTCTAAGAAGAAATAAAGTGATTTGGAACATGCGTTCCCGAGGGGCTGCCCCGCGCGGGAAGGGCTCCCGCCGGAGGGGTTCGTGAGGGACCGCGTGCGTGGGGGGGACCCCGCGCTGGAGCAGGGGCAGCGTGTGAGGAGCCCTCCCCGCCTGGGGGGGAAGGAGCGGCAGAGAGGTTTCGTTACATTTTCTCCCCATCCCAGTGTCGGGGGGCGGGAGCGAGCGAGGGAGGGAGCGGCCGCGTGGTTCTTTGTTGCTGCCTAGGCTCAAACCATGACAGCATGAGAAGACATGGCGTGTGTAGTGTAGTCCAGCTGAAATTGAGAGGAGATGAAGTGATTTTCTATAAACGTGTTGGAGGGGAAAAATTATTCTGTTAAAGGATAAGCCTAAAACCATATAAATTATTATTAACTGGTCGTAAATAAATTCAGAGTAGATTTGAAGGACATCTGCAGTAAGATGTGAAGTGAGGTTCTGAAATGATTTATCAGTAGAGCGAAGCCAAAGAATCTAACTGGTTTTAAGGTGAAGCTTAAAATAAGCCTATGAAAGGGGTTATATAAATATGTCCAAGGATTCCTGGCGTAAGAAGTACGAACGTATTGATATCTGGTGTTCCAGTATATCTAAAGGGTGTTGAAAGAAGTCTTGGCAGCCTCTGATTTGCGCTTGTATTTGTGTTAATCTTAAACTTCAAAGCTTTCCTGGTTATTTGCTGAGGCCAGGGAGATTTTTTTTTTTTTCCTCTTCTTCTCTCTGTTTTGGGGTTGCGGAATTCGGGTTTTAAATGGCTAGAACTAAAACCCAAGGGGAGACGATATGGTAGCAAGTTGCACTGGAATTAAATTATCCTAAGTGGTTCATTGGCGTATCCTACTCATTTTTAGGTTTAAATTTCTCTCAGTGTTTAAGATCAGAAGGAAATTTAATCTCCTCAGTTCACGTTAGCGTGGCTGTCAAGTTAGTGTGTTAGAATGGCTGCCTTTTTTTTTTGTCGGTCCATTTTTAAATTGCGGTGGAGTTTTTTTTTGCTTCTCTTCATTCCCTGTACTGGAGGGGGATATAGGCCCATTTTCTAGGGTGATCTGGAAAGTGTGTTTAAGGAAGTCCTTGCTTTCATTCTTATATGTATGATATTACAATCATCTTTGATTTCTTCTGTTCACATTGAAGTTGTGGAAGTTTGTCTCTGGCTGCTTGTCACAGGGACGGCCAAACCACCTTAGCAAAGATGCTCAGAAGCCACTGAGTAATACTTCTGTCAAAGAAGCCCTTCTTTTTCAAGGGTAGGATTGGTTTCTCGGTGTACGTGGACTTACAAGCTGCTAAAGAAAGTTTCTACAATATTGATTCTTTACTGGGAGAAAGGCAGTTGGATAAACACACGCTACATGCTCTTCATTTTGTTTGCACAAATTAAAATGGTAATCGTATGAGCCCAGAATAAAGGGCCAACTTAAAAGGAAGAGCTTTGATGTGCGAGACATTTACTTTCAAGCACCACAAACAAAGACAAGAGAAAAACTGGAAACCTTCAGAGAAGCTGCTGCACTTCCAGAACATCTGTGTCTCTTCACGTGGGTTCCCGTGACCCATTCATCCCAGCGGATAAAGCAGATAATAATTGTGCTTGTGGGGCTTTTATTTAGAGTTTGCATATGCAAACAGGAACAGCTGCTTGTACGTGCAAAGTCTTGTGCTTCTGTAATTGCACAATCTAGATGTTCGTAGTTTTCAAACTGAGTTGTGTGTCAGAACTGAGTTTCCCCTTCCCCTGAGAATTCTTCCTGCTCCAAGGGAGAAGACCAGTATAATTGGCAGGCAGGACATTATAAGGCTCTTGATAAAGCCCATGCCTGGCCCCTCAGGAGTGCCGAGCGTTGTTATTTCACAAAAGAAATACAGCGTACACTGTCTGGATCCGCTTCAGGCTGTGATTTCTCAAGGTTCTCTAATCCAGGAGGCAGCAGTTGGTTTGACTTAGAAGTGTCTCTGGTAGGGTCATGTAAGGAGTGGAAATGGCCTGCAGTGCAAGCTGTGTTTCAGCTCCTTGCACTGTACCCCAAGGGGAAGATGTCCTAGCTTTTGATAGAGTTGCAGTTAGCTTTAAGTGGACGATGGACCTAACACCTAAGTAGTATGCTCAGACACGCTTCAATGAGATGTTAAACTAAAAATGGTGATCTTGTAATCAGGGAGGGACGGGAGGGTGAGTGAAGCTGCTGAGCGTTAACTGAATTTTCCAGTGAAAATTAGATCTGTGGGTTACTTCAGCAGCGAAAGCAATTTGTCAAGCTGAGTAGATGTAGTGGGAGTGGAGGACTTCAGTCTGAATGGACGGTGATCATATTGGCTGCAGTGCTTTTGGATTTTACCATCAATTTATTAATTTAATTGCTCACTTAAAACGTGGAGAGCCTTCATCTCCACCTCTTTTAATGAGAAAAAGTAGTTTACGGTAGGTTTGCGAATGATGTCAATAGGTTTTAGCTATTTACTTCAATTTTTAATCTTAAAATAATCCTGTGTTTATTTTTATAATTAAATAGGTTTGGGTTTGTTTTTGTTTTGTTTTGTTTTTTTTTTTTTTTTTTTTTTGTAAACAG
The DNA here is from genome assembly GCA_013398225.1 of Steatornis caripensis. Classification (NCBI taxonomy): domain Eukaryota; kingdom Metazoa; phylum Chordata; class Aves; order Caprimulgiformes; family Steatornithidae; genus Steatornis; species Steatornis caripensis. The sequence continues at coordinate 123,021 of VZSC01008957.1, read as the reverse complement.
AGGCTTTAAAAACTTTTCATTGTAACAGTTTTAGCTAAATAAGAGCTTGCTCGGGACCGGACCCCCCAGTCGGTAGTTTCAGTGAGTCAACATTTAACAATCATTAAGAAAATTCCACCACTGTTTTTCAGTGAAGTTCAGACAAGTGTTTCCTCACACCAGCTGTTTAGCTCCTGATATAGTTGAGATTGAGAAGTTTACGAAAGTAAACAAAAGGCTTTAAAAGCTTCATCTCGAGCAGTATTTTTTTGCATTCATGTGCGTCTCTCCTCTCACCCAGGCACCATTTTTATTCTTCCTTGAGCACAATTTCAAAATCTTCTTTATAATGTCTCCTATTTTTCAGCAGAGCAGCTGCACGGTAATGAACTGAAACCGTACGTAATCCTATGTTTTTCCTGTCCACAAAACATTTGGAAAAGCACTTTTGCCCCAGATGAGCAGCACGCTGCTGGTGTGAGTGGCAGTAAATCGAGTGAAGGGAAGCTAATTCAATCTATCAATCTATGCAATCTATCAATCTATGCAATCTATCAAAGCGTCCCTCTGGAGAAGACCAAAGTAATTTGGCTTTAGTGATCAGTAGCAGAGGGTTATGCAAAGAGAAGAAGAGAAGGGAAAGAAACTCCACAGAATGCTACTGATAGCCTCTAGCAGTGTTCTGCACGCATCGGGCTGTGAGCAGCTGGGTTTTCAGGGCCTACAGAAGAGCCGCTGAACAAAATATGAGGTTCTGGAGAGGAAGTCTTAGTCTGCGGTAGTTGCCGTGAATATTAGTGTATAAAATGTCCTACTGCAATACAGCTCGACAAGGGAGTTATTGTGGAGATGGCACCAATTGCTTCTCGGAGGATCATCAGTTGTGCATATATGTGAAGATCACATTTAGATCCATCCTCTACAAGTAATTTCATCATTCGTACCATTTGCTTGTTTCTTTGTTAGTATTTATTTTCGGTGATTTTGTTTTGCTTTGTTTCTGTCTGAGGGCAGGGACGATGGATTTTAATGTTAGTACATCACCTTGAGCTATGGAGCAGGCTGAGACAGCTGATGTTTGGAATGGAGAAGTAACTAAAGTTTGCCATAATGCAAATTAGCTGGGCATGAAGAAAGAGATTTTTTCCCAATGTTTCTTTGCCTCACAGTCAATCAAATAAACGACGACTACATATCGTGTTACTCTAGATTCCTTAATGTTAGCTATTATACTTTCTGTGTCCTAATTAATATTAATGAGGATGACTTCTGAAAGTTAAAAATGTTAATTTAACTCACCGGGTCTCCTGCTTCATTAATGTCTTCAGTGGCATCATTTAGAAGAAATACTTCATCAAACAGTAGGGCTTCAATCATAAAAGGCTGTAATATCAGAAGCATTAGAACTCACATGATCCAAAGCCTCTCTCAATTGTTTACATCTCATTTTCTAAATGGGACCAGTCATTATGTTTCTTAGCTCATTTCAGACAAGCAAAATCATCCTTTACCTTCATATAGACCCTTTTATTTCTTGAGGGTACCTAAGGGCTGTGTGTAAATTTATTATTTTACCTTCAAATATGCATTCACGTCTGGGCTGGAACAAAGTGGAATGCTTAAAGGCTCAAAATTTCCTCCTCTTTCCAGATGACAGTGGTTTAGATTGCCTCTGTAATGAGAAAGCAAATGGTGCAATCACTTCTAAAAGCCACCCCCAAGTAATGCCCATACTGGAATTTGCAGGCTCGGCATCTCTTGGGGAATTTGATAGAAAATAACTATTTATTTTCTTGTTGCAGCTTCCAGCTGAGGACTTTCTAATATTTTCTAGCTTTTAATAAGGTTGTCTTCAAAAGTCTGTTAGTAACGTCCGCGGTCTTATTTTTCGACTTTACCTGTCTAGGCCCTTTGTCTAAAAAGCGTATCCGGGAGATCTGAGACATAATCCTTAAACTATGTGTGGCTGTAGGATAATTCTAGATGCTCTCAATTATGTACTGTGTCCTTTATTATAAATTTACGTATGTGAGTGTCCAGCACTTGTGGTAAATGGTGAAACATGATCCAGGAGTTCCATTCCCAGCTATCTTGTCAAATGATGAAGTCACATTCTCCAGCTTCTCTGTTAATCGTATAGTGAGCAATCTGAATGAAGGCTTAGAATAAGCACCTAGATTCAGTTGTTCGAAAGGGTGTAACGCTAATGTTAAACAAAGTCCTCTTCTAAGTTTATTATCGGGGAATACAGAGGGAAAAGCAGCTCCTCTCTGTAGGTTGGATTAACCCCCAATTCCAGCATTTTGGGGTTAAACTCTGTAACGTTCTGTCTTTTATTTTCACTCTTAATCCCTTTTTATTTCCCCTCCTTCCTCTTCCCCCATGCTACTCATGCAGATTAATGCAGCTCAGAGCAGACTACACTGTTCTTTTCTGAACTGTTCCAGCTCAGTTTCAAATCCCAGCCTCACTGACCATTCTGTGATGTATACTCGGAGGTGCTACAGCTGCTAGGGGATCAATTCGGCTGCAGTGTCTTCTGAGGCATATGCACGCCCTTCTTTTATGTGTGATTTATGAGACAGCTAAACACCTGATAATCTTCCTGATATGAGGTCAGCTGCATTCGTACTCAAGTGAATGAATGGCAGTTTGGAATTTATTCTTACCTCTAACTCTTTTGCTTTATCATCTCCACTCTTCTCTCTAGTTTTTCTGTCCACAGTGTAAAATCTCTATATTCTCTGTATTATTAGAAGACACAGTTTACATGAAAACCTGACTCTGTGAGTGATTTTTATCCAGCCTAAGTGCAGAGAATTACTGTTCTGATGGGTACGAGTGTCATTCCCAAAAATGGAGAGATGGGAGTTGTTGATGTAGGAATTTAAAAGTCCAACAGAGAAGGCTTGCCAAGCTAGCCGAGAGAAAAAAACTGAAGAAACAAAAAGAAGGAAGGACATGTGTTGAGAGTAGGATGAAATACTGCTAAAAATGAAGACTACAAAGGTTAGAGAAGACTTCTCTGTCTGAGAATGTCTGTATGAGGTAAGGATGGCTACCACAATACTGTAGATAGCTAAAGGGCAGTAGGGAATCTGAGGCAAGAAATACTGTCTGAGAAGTATTTTATCTGGATGAGTAGAAGTCCTACATGTTTTAAAGGTTAAAGATGCTTAGTGTTAGAAAATGTTTACAAAATCTATTCCTCTTTCTTAAACTGTAATTTCCATCTGAAATGTTATACTGTAAACCAGCATCCATAGGCCTAGAACTCAGGAAAAGCTGGGTGCTTAAACCAGTAGCATTTGTTGGTTCATCGTTTAGGCTTTTGTCATCATTTTGTGGTTGGGAACCTCTGTAGACTGGAATTGAAACTGTTTCATGAATCAGCTTCATGGCAATAAACTTTCGAGAAATTACAGGTGATCCTTTTTCTGAATTTTCACAGGGAGCGTGTTTCCTGGATGCACGGTTCTGGGTAGCCAGTTCTCCATGTTCTCCAAGGTGTGTGGGAGAGATGCTGGTGCACTAGGGCGGGAAGCCGTGCAGTGGTGTAGGAGCTCTGCCTCATCTGCTCCTTGGCTAAAATGGTGGATGAAGTTTGATAAAGTTTCCACTTCAGGAGTGACTTTCCTGAGATTTCAGGAAATCCATTATGCTTCAACAGTAGAATTAATGTCTAAATTATTTTTTCCTTTTTATTTTGACTAGTTGAGTCTAAGTCTGAAGGTTATGTGCATATACCAGGCATGAATGCAGACACACAAATATAGTTTTTATTTCTCTATACATTCTTGCAAGATAAAACAATTCCCTATTCCTTTCAAGGGATGTAATGAAAAAATGATGGTTGTAACGAGAAGGAAAGGGAGAAAGTTAATTAAGAAGGTATTTCTAAAAACTTTTGCCCAGCAATTTTTTATCAAGGGCAGTAAATGTGACATACAGATAGAATTCCAATTTTTTTAATGGTTACTGCACCTTCAAAAAAATTAATTTCCCTGAGGTTAAGGATCTACCTAACTAAAATATTGTGTAAGCTCTTCCCCTCCTCCTCCTTCTCATTTTTCTTTTTTCCTTTTTTTTTTTTTATCTTAAAGGCTTGATCCTACCTTTCTTAAAAGCAATGGCAGGTCTACTCAGTGGAAGTGATGTGGCCCTTTAATGATCTTGTGTGCTTTGTCCCAGTTGTGACCGCCTTTCTTCTGTTTATGAACTGAGCCATATATAATAGTTTGGGATCTCTCTACAAGAAAGATGCTACAGAAGTGTGTGCTAATTAACAGAAGGCATTTTTGTTCATATTTGAAAAACGATAATTGAAAAATTATCTGCAAATGTTTCTACAGCTGTTAATATATTTTTCTCAACTTTTCAGTCATTACCAGGCACACTGTGAATGAATTCATGGCAAAATTAATAGAACTTTAGACTTTTACTCATCTACATGTGAACAGGTCCATTGAGTTGCTACTGGGTGTGAATAAAACAGCATTGGATTGCATATCACTGACATAACTTTTTTTTATCCCGTTATACAGATTTATATCCTATTCTTCCTACCTAAAAAGGAAATGAAGCCTGAAAATAGTGAAAAAAATATATTCTCATTTCATGGCTGTTCTTTCTGACTTATTATATCGCCATCATCTTCAAATCATGCAAAAGCTGCCCTTTTCATACTGAAGTATGATAAGTAGGTGTTTAATGAAGGCTTACAAAAAAATTGTACCAGAACGCAAAACATTAGTATGCCAATAGCTAGTCCATATACTGGCGCAGTAAATCCTGTACATGGACATAACCTTTCAGTGTTCATGCACATGTACCGACTTGGTAGAGAAAATGCAACCACATTCCTAGCACTATGTATTCAATAACACGCTTGCTATGTTCAGGGAGGACATATTCCAGTTTTCAGAACTAAAGTAGGTGTAATATTTGGTTGTACCTGGTCTTGAAGCAGCTGTGTTCTGAGCTAATGTATGGAGTACATTCAGCTGCTGTGCTGTGATTAACCTGGCAGTGAGAAGGAGCTTCACAGTAATAGTAACTGTTTATCATAAAGATAGTATACAATATGTAGTTCACATTTTATAAACTATGGACAGTAAGAGAGCAGAGTAGAGGGAGAGAATCATCGCCCTTGACCTGCTGGTCATGCTACTTTTAATACTGTCCAGGATATGGTTGACTTTCTGGGCTGCAAGCATGCGTTGCTGGCTCATGTTGAGCTTCTCATCAATCAAAATCCACAAGTCCTTCTCCTCAGGGCAGCTCTCAATCCATTCTCTGCTCAGCCTGTAGCTGTGCTTGGGATTGCTCCGACCCATGTGCAGGACCTTGCACTTGTTGAACTTCATATTGTTTGCATGGGCCAACTTCTGAAGCCTGTCACAGTCCCTCTGGATGGCATCCCTTCCCTCCAGCGTGTCGAGCGCACCACACGGCTTGATGTCGTTGGCAAACTTGCTGAGGGTGCACTCAATCCCACTGTCCGTGTTGCTGACAAAGATGTTAAACAGCGCCGGACCCAATACCGACCGCTGAGGAACTCCACTCATCACTTGCCGCGCTTGGATATCGAGCCATCAGGTAGATGACGTCAGTTGCTGTTCCCTTGTAGACCAATGCTTTAACCTCATCGTAGAAGGCCACCAAATTTGTCAGGCACGATTTGCCCTTAGTGAAGCCATATTGGCTGTCATCAATCACCTCCTAATTTTCCGTGTGCCTCAGCGTTGTTTCCAGGAGGATCTGCTCCACGATCTTGCTGGGCACAGAGGTGAGGCTGACTGGCCTGTAGTTCCCTTGGTCTTCCTTTTTTCCCTTTTTAAAAATGGGGGTTATGTTTCCCCTTTTCCAGTCAGTGGGAACTTCACCAGATTGCCAGAACTCCTCGAAAATGATGGATAGTCGCTTAGCAACTTAGCATGTCTCTTGTGCTTATCTCTCAAGATACTTAACGTAAAGCTTGTAGCTCCTTATACATTTAGTACATTCTGTCTGCTAGCATGACGTGATAATGTAAATAAGACAAAGTTATTTAGGAAGTGGGGTTTAGAAATGTCAAATTACTTTTTTCCCCAACCTTATAAACATTCATTAATATTCACCCATCTGTCTCCTTGCACTTCCTGCTTCTCTACTTATGCAAATAAGTAGTGCCAGTTTAGTGTGGAGGCTGGCAGGCCGTTCAGGGGCGCTTTGTGCAAATGCATTGCAAAAATATAGACTTCTCGTTTCTTATAGCTAAGAGATGGGCTCTGAGAAAGCTCAACTCCAAGTCTGGAAACATAAATAAAACCTAATGCCAATTTTTCAGAACTATCTATTTCAGCAGTTTATGGGAGGTGTGCCAGGAAAGTATGAGGTGTATTTCTGCAAGGGTTTGGATTGTGAAATGCGTCAAGGAGCCAGTTAAGTGTCTGACCATATAGGTTGTTGCTGAAGTCAACACAGGATAAAGACCGCTTTGTTACGGCATTTTGCAGCCCAATCCAAGCACCTGGTACCTTCCTAAGGTTGATTTCATGATTCCCTGATCTTAACCCCCTTGTTGAAAATTAAAAGCTTTCCTGTTTTATAGATAGAAAGAGGAGCATAAAGTAATGGTTGAAAGTTGATCATTGGGAGTCTACATGTGTTTTGCTGAATCCTAATCCAGTCCTGATTTATCATCTGCCCTCCTTTCTCTAATATCTGCATCCCTCACAATCTTTAACATATTAATTATACTGTGAACTAGAAAAGTGTTATTGATGCTATTGCATAAATGAGGAAGTAAGACATAGGCTGAACGCTAGATGCACAAAGGGAAATTCCTGACTCTTGGACTAGCTACCAAGCTAGCCATCTGAACCATAGCGTTTATGTGTATGCACTATGTGGAGAGTATCCATAGTTATGATGACAGTAAGTATGGGAGGGGAACTATGAGAGCCCTCTAGTATGAGAACAGTTTATATTGGATCTTATCAGTGCTGATCGATATCTAAAGGGCGGGTGTCCAGAGGACAGGGCCAGACTCTTTTCAGTGGTGCCCAGCAACAGGAGAAGGGGCAGCAGTCACAAACCAGAGCACGGGCAGTTCCACCTGAACGTGAGGAAGAACTTTTTTCCTGTGAGGGTGCCCGAGCCCTGGCCCAGGCTGCCCAGAGAGGCTGTGGAGTCTCCTTCTGCGGAGAGATTCAACCCCGCCTGGACGCGTCCCTGTGCCCCCTGCGCTGGGGGCACCTGCTTTAGCAGGGTGGGGGGGTCTGGGGGATCTGCAGAGGGCCCTTTCAACGCCTGCCATTCTGGGATTCTCTCGTTTCTTGGTTGATGTATGCCTTGGAGCTTGAGGATTTGTATCTCTCAAAAATTATTCTGTTGCACACGTTCTCATTAAGCCTATTAAGTCTAATGCTTATCTGAATTCTACTAAGCTCCTGTTTTCTGTGCTATCTTAGCACAGCTAGAACTATAGATTAAAGGTGCTTTATGTTTTAAATTTTTTTTAAAAAGCTTTTCTTAAAAAAATCCACGTTTGGATTTAATTGAATATTGCCCTGATTGTGTTCTTCTGTGAGTGGTAAAGGTAAGTAAAAGGGAGTCTATATCTTCACTGCTGTTTCAAGAAACTCCAGGGAAGCCCTCTCGGTGAGGGTCACCTAAGCTGCAGTTCTCTCTCTTGCACTGGTGGAATATCTTTGTGATTACTGCAGATGGTTTGGTTATCTCCAAATCACGAGCAGGTGGCCAAGAACATCTGTGTCAGGGCTCTAATGACCCTGATGAGCCTCGCCTGGGGCCTACATCCACATCCCTACCCATAGGCCCAAGGGCTCTGTTTAAACTCAGCCCTGAGTCCTCAGAGCTATGCTGTAGATGTGTTGGTTGTTAGTGAGCTGTCAGCCATGTCTGTTCTGAGATGAGGACTCTGTTGATCTGAGCCTTAAGGCATAGCCTGACTTCCTGGCTTGACCTGTGTTGTCCCTCTGAACCTGCTCGGTGATTTCTGGGCAGTATCTGGCCTTGACTGCCCTTAACCACTCACGGCCTGCAGATTGTTTTCCTGACTTCATCTTGGACCTGCCTTATTGCTGTGAACTTTCCCGCTGATCTGCACTTTCGATTGAACCTGGTCACGATTTCTGGATCTGCTCTCTCTCTGAGGGACCTCTGTCCCAGTGACCTTTTTTATCGCACTTGGCTTCTGTCTGCTTGTCAGCTAACCCTTGCTGTGCCCTGATACCATTCTGGATGCAGGCATGTGATGAGGAATGAATAGGAGAACTACTGTCTCTGAAAGCTAGCTCATCATGCTTTGTGACCTGATGGTCAAATGGAGAGCGAGGAAACAAAGAGTTTAAAATCCAGACACCTTTTGGGAGCCTGCTTAGAATATTATGAAACCATTCTTCGCATTTAAATTATGTTCTCTCTTGCATGATACATAAACAGAAAAGAACGAGTGGGAGAAGCCTTTCAAGTTTCAGTTCTTAAAGTAGCCACAAAAATGAAGTGGAGCTCTGTTAGCAAGCTTAGAATTTGACTGAAAACTAAACAGAACTCAGAAGATGTTCGACCTTTGAAAACTCATACTAGGGTGTGATGTTTTCTGAAGTTGAAAGCATTGTAGAAGAGGCAATAATGGTGTCCTTCAGACTGCATGATGTCTCAGTTCAGTATGTTTTGGCTTTTAGGATGTTTTTGGAGGGAAGGGGACAACGATTCTTATCCCTCCTTTTTCTCTTTCAAATATTTTACCCTAAAATGCTTCTGAAGTTCCTCTGAATACAGCCAATACCTAAGTGAGACAATCTTCAAATGCTCAATGACACAGTCAGGAAAGCATTTTGTTGGAAATCTAAGGCTAAGTAGTGCAGATACTGATCTTCATTAGATAGTTAAATATTTAAATAATAAAAATACACTGCACATCTGCAAGCAGCGTGAACATGCAAAACAAAATAGGTTTTGTGTTTGTTCATCAGTCAGGTATTGGTTTGCTCATCAGGATGGTATCATGCTTATGCTATGTTTGAGAGAGCAGCGCTGTAAGCTGATCAAAGGATATCGCACAACATATTAGCTGAAATTGTTGACCGCATGGTTCTAGAGTATAAAATTCCAAAGCTCAAGTGTGCAATTTTCTCACTTTATTACACTTCTGTTTATTACATTTATTTTTAGTAGCTGGAATGTTCCCTTAGGCAATACCGTCAGAAGACAAATGTTAAGATTAGAACATGAGTTGTAAAATGATTCAGCACTTTTTGGGACTTGCAGGTCTAGTTTCTGATCTACAGACCCACTTACTTTCATGGCTTATAGTCAACCGCTACCATTCTGTGATTCTGTGAATCATTCTTTTTTTCTTTTTTTCCTCTTCTTTGCCAAATAAAGGAGATTGGAGAGTGCATCTGTGTCTGTTTCTCACAGATTTTTGTTTTTAAATCTGCCTCAGCTTTTCATTGTGTCTTACATCCAAAGTGAAACTTCTACAAGTCTCAAGTGAAAAAACAGTAATGGATTTTCAGTTAGCGGAAAAAGTGATTTCAAATAAGCATTGAAGGAAAAGGGCCCGTAACAAAATGTTTTGGTAAAAAAAATAAGTTCTTTTAAAGTAAGCTGCCAGAATGAAAGACAGATCTAGACTAGGCTTTTGAAATTTATTTGAAACAGAAGAAAGTTTTGTCAAGTAGAGTTTATTCATTGCTTAGTTGAAAAGCATGTTATATACAGAAATGCCTCTAAAAGAAGTTTCCACTTGTTTACAAGCATCCTTACTCCTGAAGCACTTATCTCCAAAGAGATTACATATTTTAACACAGGATTTAGACTCACCTGACAGCTGCATCAGAGGGCACTTAGCTTTTTTTATCTGTGGAGAAAAGAAATGTATAGCTAGCAGCCGCTTCTTGTTTCACTTCACTTTTACTCTCTGCATTTGTGTAGTAATACTTTGGGGGTATGTACAAGAAAACGAGACAGTTGGAAAGTTAATGCAATCTAGTATTTTCCAAATACAACCAATGTCAAAATGCGCTGTGTGTTAGTACCCTTACTTAGTGCAGAACGTTAATGCGTAAGTTAGAATTTTGGGCATCATCCAGGAAAGCCAGCATGCTGTGTTGTGTGAAGTAGTTCACATACACTGAGTACAGAGTAGCATTCAGTTAAGTTGAGCCTCTAGCTCAGCGTCTGAGGCCAAATCTGAAACAAAAAAAATATCTTGTTTTGTGGTTAACGTTCTATGTAGATTAGCATTTTGGCTTACCTGCCACTGAGGATTTGGAAGAATTTCTTCCGTATTTCTGACAGCAGAAAGTCCTGTCAGTACTTAAACTCACTTGGCCGTAACAACTTGAAATTCCACTATTTAAAGTAATATATCTATAAGGAACTATCCTCTGGTGGTCTGGAAATTGTCTTGAGCGTGCAGGTAGCTCTGAGACGTAGTCACTGTGTTGCTCTGATTCCTGGAAGCAGCCTTCAAGGAGTTAAAGATCAAGTCCACAAGTGCTAATGGGCTCATTCACTGCAACAAACAGTACAGCTAATAAGAATCCTAGCTTGCACAAAGTTAATGAAAACTAATCTTTCGTGTGTTGGAAAAAAAAGTGGAAACAAATACCGATAGCTTATATGATAAAATGAAAGAAAATAGCTTGCATTAAAATATCAGATGGCGATTGGTATCTTATGTTGATACTGTCAAACTGAAAAGGAAGGTGGATCTAACAGTCTGTGTGAGGGTAAAAAATCAGGGGCATGAGAACCCTCCAAGTTTAGGTTGCTTAATTTCCTATAAGGGTTCTTCAGTTATTCCTTTGAAAGTACGAACTGTCAGGGCTATAGCATTGTGCTGAAATCTAGTAAGTCTAATGCTGGGAGAAATAATAAAAAAAAAAATTAGCTCTCGTCCTTTTAATTTTGCATATGTTAGGTAAGTTAGTGTCATAAATTACTAGATTACAATGCAAAAATTGCAGCACATGAGGACATGGACTCACATGGGTATTGAACACTTACTGAAGAGGGAAGCTTTCCTTTCAGCTATAATGTTTGGCTAAGGTAAACAGTGTGTTCCTAAGATGATTTCATGTATAACAGACTGTGACAAACTAAAACTGTCATGTTTCTGAGACCAAGACATAAATCCAAAAAATTTATCTCAGGGGGTTTGGAGTGGAGAAGAAGAAAAGAGGGAGTGGGAACAAAAGAGGAAAAGGAGAGAATATTTAAACCCTGTGTGTGAACGCACAGGAGGATGAGCAATGGGCTTTCTCTGATCAAATGGAATTGACAGGGGATCTGTACCCTTTTTTTGTTAATTCATTTTGTGAACTGAGGGTAAAACTTGGTTTCAGGGGCTGAATTTCCCCAGTAGGAGTAATTTTCCAATCTGAAGGGTTGAAAATACTCTTAAAAGAATAAAGCATTATTTGTAAATTGGACCCAGGGATTGCAGGTTGACTTCCAAGGTTGCCTTATACATCCCCACCTTGTATATTAGTTAATGCATGCTGTTATTACCAGGTGCAAAGGTAATGTAAGTGTGTGTTTGAAGTTTTTATTGATGGCTAGAGGTATCCTGGTCTTCAGTGGTGGGTTTTGCGTTATCTCTGATGGGTAGTTTCTCCCTGTGGTCAGGGTGGATGGCAGCGTTGTTGCCCGATCTGTGCGTTTAACCAGCCCTGGGCAGGTAATTAGCTTAATATCCCAAAGCACTTCTTGAAAGTGTGAATTTTCTTTCTCCTCAGGGTTTTTCAAAATAAGTATGCGGGCAGTGGGTTGGACCTGTGGAGGAAGGCAGTATCTATTGCTGAGTAGTTTGATAGATGTGGTTCTTGTATAGGTGGAAGATGGGCAGACGAAGTGGTGCCAAGGCCCTGGTGTGTTTTGCCCAGCTGAGGGGGGAAGGCCACCATCCCACCGGTGGCCTTGGGGTGAGGCTCCCCGGCAGCTCTGTGGGGAAGCCTGGGCCATGGCCGATCTCCGTCCTGCAGGAGCGACTCCGGTCTGAGGGCCTCGCGCTGGGCCCCACTGGAGCTACTGTTCCCGTTGCCTCAGAGCTGGTTGCCTCACTGTCTGGCCTGGCCATCCCTGGCTGCTCTCACTGGACCTGCCTCATCACCGTGGGCTTGCCTGGCAGTCTGGGCTCTCATCTGAACCTACCGCCCCCCGGGCCTGGCCTCCCCACTCACTGCAGGGTGAGCCCTGGAGGGCCAAGACGCCCCATGGCTCCTGGGGCTGGGCTGGCAGGGAGCAGCCAAACTGCGCCTCTCGGCACCCCAGGCACAGTAACACAGCCTTCCACGTATGAGGTGAACACCCTTAACAGGATTTTTTTTTTTTTTGCAAAAGTTTTTTCTCAGTGATTCCTTCTGGAGCTGTATTATTCCATTTCTGCTTTGATGAACAATTTTTAGTGAGTCTAGGAATCCCATGTCTGATCGGGGTGGTATCCATGTTAATCTGTTTGTTCCAGAACCCGTTTAGATAATTTGATGATTAAACCACAAGCATACTCTAGAAAACTCCTTGAATATATATTCAAGTGAGATACTTGGATCAGCCAAGGTAGGAGAAAACACTGAATGGACTATTTCACATGTGTGTTGTATGGATGTAATGCCTTTACACACTAGGTGTATAAATGGGGAAGAAGTCATTTGTGGTAATCTAGTGCTTTTAGTAAGCGCTCGGGACTTTCCACCAAAGGGCAAAAATCATTATTATTTTGTGTGTATATGTATTTTAGAATTTGCAAGAAAAATCTTGTGTGGTCGCAGTTGAATGCGCTCTGGGAAGTCCAGAGCTGAATGAGATGTTCCTTCTAATGAAGTAACTGAAACTCTTGTCAAGGTGGTATAGTTTACTCATACCACGCTTTCCCTCCAAAGATCAACTCGAAAGGCTGTCAAGACTGACTTCATTAGTCAGAGTCGTGACTCTGAATCCAAAGGACCTTTTTACTTAGCACTTTCAGAAATACCAAAGGAACCTTTATATTTACAGTTTTTGACAATGCTGTAAGCCTCGCAGGCCTTTCTTCTTAAATTAAATAAAATCTGCAGTGGAAACTATGCAAATGCATTTTGTTATTCTCCTCCCTGAGTTGCCTCTTAGCATTTTATCACAGTGAGCATGATTAAGTTAGAACAGCGGTTTTCCCACAAGCACCTGTTGTACATCTAAAATGAAAAGGACAAGGAGAGGGGAGGAAAAAACCCCAACCCATAGCCTTGTGCCAGGGAAAATTTTCTCCTCAGCGAATGACGTAGCACTGACAAACATAAATGTGAAATCGCGTAAGATATCCACCATTGAAGGAGTGTTTCTGATCACTTCATGTGAGTGGTGGCTGTAGCATATCCTAAATTTTCTTTTTCCAGTTAGATATAAAAGTTAGGATCCTCAGCAGTTGAATTGGCTACAACAGTAATACATGATGGTGGCACTTTTTCCAGATGGGATCTAAGGCTGAGGGGCAGAAATTTCAGAAATATCTTTCTTTGAACTTCATCATTCGGTAGCATAGAAATTAGTTGTGGAAAAGGTAGTGCCAGCTCCCATCAGCAGGGCCTGAATTTAATCAGGAAAGGAGTGGATGTTACAGTCTGTGGATTTTTGATGAATAGGTGAAGCGCAATAAGCGGGAAGAATGGGTTACATCCTTTACTGACAGCAGATGCGTACAGAGTGATTAGTGCCCTTGTCAAGCACTCTTGGCAATGGTGTGTCTCACTGCCACAGATGTATGGTTTTCATCACGAAGAAATCATTGAATTTACGTGCTTCCTCTTTTCCAAGTTTAAGAAAAAAATCGTTTTGTTTTCACTTTGATCTGTCATCTGCGGAGAAGTCAGGTCTTGTGTTGTATTGTAAGTTTATACGTAGTTTAACACCTTGTAATTTTTTGAGGATCTAAATCTAACTCAGCTAGAGCAAATGAAAATAATATGAAGTTACTGACACTACTGAAGTTTTTTTCAGGTATCTTTTTTTTTTTTTTTAATGAGACCTCGTCAGTCTGGCTTCTCAACCAAGAACACTCAGTACTCCATCGGAATCATTACAATTAAGGCAAAATATTAATCCTCTTACCTAGCAGAAGCGATAATGTGCCATTTAGAGACTGTATCGTACAGTAGTCAAACAAGTATTGCAGAAATAGAAAACAGAATAATATAGCCATAGATTAGATTCAGCTCTGAAAATAATGTGCATACCACCTTAGATGATGTACAGGCTTTCCGAAAACGAGAAGTAATGCGAATGTGTATGAGCATCGGGGGAGTTTGCTTAATATATAATGATGTATTATTGAGAGTGGAATTGTGTAAATTGAAATGCAGGGAAGGGAGGAAAAGGATAGATTCTAAAGCTGTTGCAGTGGAGTAAGTGACTGGAGCCTGTAAAATATGTGAGATTAGAACAGGAGAACAAAGATGGAATGGTGATACTATGATCTAGAGAACAGCTGAGAGATGAAAAAGCAATTATCAGTGTGAAAGAAGAGAAGGGAAAGTAAATACAGAGCTTATTTCCTCTAGACCGCTTTTGGCAGTAGCTACAAAACAGCTACTGAGAGAACAGCATCTGAAAAAACCCAAACCAGATACCAAAAAAACAAAAACCAAATAATAATTAAAAAACCCCCTCAATCAAAACAAAACGAAAATGCCCTTAATTTTCAGTTTTTCATTTCCTCTCATGAGCTGGGACAGGCTCTTTCCCTCAGACCGCTGCTGTCCTCTGGGGTCCTAGCTCAGCCCTTTGCTGAAGCAAGCATGCAAACCGTATGTGCAGGCTGTGACCTCGCGGGGTGGGGGGGGCAGGGTGACTGCTTGCAAACATGGCTATGTTTATTTTTCCTTTGGTAGGCAACACAGTAGGTGTTTTGTCAACTCATGTCCTACAAAGCACAATTTTTTTTCCCCTACATTTTCTTTTAATTTCCATAGGTATTTGCCCAAACAAGTCAGCCATGAAAGGTGTCACCTGTCCAGCGAACAAGCAAAAAGCTTGAGCTGGTAAATGCACAACCCCGAGCAATGCTCCTGATGCCTTTTTCTGTAGTCATCTTAGTAGCTTTCTGTATCTCTGATGGGTGATGTGATACAGGCTACTGACAAAACTGTGGGTGTGAGATGTTCAGGCATCTCCAAGGCTGCAGAAGAAGCTGTATGTGTTTGTGAGTACGCTTGCACCAAAATTCGTATTACCTGGGGAGCGTTTTAATGCTTTCATAAGGTGGAGCTGAAACAGTATGAGTCTAACTTTACTTACGATAAAGAGATTATATACATATACACAGGTAAGAAATGAGTCTCGGGTAATTTTAATGCCTTCAATTCTTCCCTTGCATAGCGTTTTCTAAAAATCCTGCGGAAAGTCTGCATGTATAACAAAAAAACCCCAAACCTGTCAAGATTACTGAGAAACCTAAACTAAGAGGTGAAAGAAAGACTGTAAGAATAAAAATATCTTGCTTACAGATCTTTAAGAATGCCTGCTTATTCTGGAGCTGTTCCCATACTTTCTTTAAAAAACAAAACACAACAGAATATCTCCATGTCCTGGTTTGACCCCAACGCAGTACTCCATCCCATACCCATCATGCTCAGAATAAAGGTGAGGGATCACAGGGTCACTCCCTCTCCCTTCATGGCCAGGGCACTCATGGGCTCTGACGGCCCTGAGCAGCCTCACCTGGTGCTTCCACCCACACCCATGGCGCAGGAGCCTGTTTAAGCCCAGCGTGGGGCTGTTGGGGGGTGCTGCTCTCCAGCTCTACCTGCCGAGGAGGAGGAGGAGGACTCTAACCGACTATTCTGCTTTCGATCCTGCCTGCTGCTGAGTGCGGTCTGGGGCTTTCTTGGGGTGTGCCCCACAGCATCCGGGTGACGTACTTGTCATCGGTAGTGGGGGGAGCTTGATAGCGGTTTGTGCATGTTTTTTCACATTACTATAATACACAATTCTTGTAGTTAGATTAAAGCCGGTTTAAACCTTTCCAACCCCTAAGTCTCTTTCCCTTTTCTCTTTCCCCTCGATTCTAGGAAGGGAGGGAGCTAACAAAGAGCGTCTGTCGTTCGTTTAATAGCCAGCCCAGCTTTAAACCGTGACACTCCAGAAAATCTGGATGCTTAAGAAACAATTACAATTAAAGAAATGATTGAACTATTCCTGAAGGTTAATGGCTTGTCACCTCATGTTTTCAAATATTCCACAAATAGCAAAGCTGAAGAACTTCCTCACAGAGTAGGTATTCATATTTCCACCTCAGAGCTAGAGACACCAAAATAACTTTCTTGGCTGCACAAGAATTAGTCTGGTATGAACCAGCTATGGCAGAGTGATAGGGATCTCTAGTACAGTGCCTTGTAAAAGAGAATCGGAAAAGCTGGGGAAGGGTTCCCGAGGTAGATGCCTGGCAGTTTATGGACAATTGCACAGATTTCCTGAGCATTTCCTGAAAAAAGATGTGATTGTGTTCCCACGTTGTCTTAAGAGAAAAGGTTTTTTTGGAACTTTTTCTCTGCAACCAGATAACAAGTGGCATTTTCTCTGGGGTACCCAACTAGGAACTGTGGAAATATTTTTGTATATACATATGTGAACCTTCATGTGTGTACATGTGCTTTTATATGTATACATATGTGTGTATATATACAGTCAGAGGGGTGTTTCTAGAAGACTGAGTTACTTTGAGGCACTGAGTACTCAGTTTACAGTGTTTGAGCATCCCTGAAAGTGATGTCAGTACAGATTTATCTGCAAATAAATTCCTAGAAGATCTGTATGTATCTGTTCTTACACTATGCTATATTTAGTTTTCTTATGTTCTTGAATTTTGCATAGCCAGTGGAAAAATTTATCATAGGGATATCACAGAAAGTCAGCACCCAATTAATTTTACGTGTGTGGGTTTTTTTTTTTAAATGTCACCTTTCATTGGTAAGAATAAATAACACGTAAGAGGAAATATCTTTCTTTTTCTTTTAAGTGAGGGCAAAGCAGGCCTATGCACTGCAGAACTCGGATAAAAACACTGGAATTTACCACAGGGAATTTAACAGTAGCTTTGTTTTCAAAATATAAAATAATAATATACTAACTTAGAAGTATATTCAAAAGGGTGATGGACTCCATAAAAATTATGAACAGATTCACCTGAAATACTGGCTACCCTGGGAGACTTACTTGCATGCAGCGGTCAGTGTTTTTGTTGTAGCTTCGCTGTTATTTGTTCACTAGAAGAAAAGCGGGTTTTGCAGGATATCACTATTATCCTAGCAAAAAAATGACTGCGTAACTGTTAATTTTTTCTCATCCAAAGGAAAATCAGTATTTTTCTTGGTCATTGTTTTTCTGAAGCGCTTTTCTTATGTTTTCCTCTTCCTCATGTTTCTGACGTAGTTGAACTTAATATAGCTACTTCTGTGTGACCCTACCTTTTGATAGCAGGTTCGTGCACCCAGAATCTTCTCTTACATCAAAATGATTTAGCTTGTGCACCTGCTATTGATTTCGTCAGTACCGAGGAAAAATATTGTGCTCTGATCCTCTTCAAGTTTTTCAGAATTGCTTTATTGACCATTTTTGTTCCCCAAATATTCACTTAAGCCCAACAGAAAGATCAATGTGGCACTCAGATTACAGTAGTTTGTAAAGAAAGCGTGTATCAGCTAAAGAAAGTATGAAACACCTGTCATCGTGCACTTCTGATGTGTCATTGAACTTATCTAAACAGTACTTTTCAGGTTCATGCTGTCATGAAAGCTTTGTGCAAATTGGCTCAGTTCTGCAGCAGCTTCTTTGTGTGTTTCTGAACTATGTGAATAGTTGTGTGAGTAGAAAATTCTTGCGGTGGTTTCAGAATTAAAATGTTCTTATGTATTCAGGTTGTATACGTTACACTTGAAGGCATACTTGCCAAAGTGAATAAATGATTTCTGAAGACGTTTACAAGGAAATTATTGCTAAGTCAATCTGAAGTCTGATTGCAAAGGCGTGTGGGGATGGCAAAGCTGCTGTGCGTCCTGGCATCTGTCTCGTGCCTCTGGCACAGAGAAAATGAAATACAAACAGTAAACACTCTCCAAATGGACCCAGATCATCTCTGGTATTTTTGTAACCCAGTCGCTGGCCTTGGAAAGTTACTGCTCCCAACACAAACCATAATTTCGAACAGTTTACTGAGTTTATCTAAGGGCAGTTATCTGTACCTACCTGTCCTTTTCACTAATGAAATCTGAGTGCTCTACTGAGACAGTGGCCCTTTGTAGCCAGTCCTTCCCCAAATAAAGCAGAGCAAACTGCCAGAGACTATTTCTGTGCGGGATTAGTGTTGGTTTATAAATAGTACTGAGTTGAGGGAAAACACCAAATGGAAATTAAACTGCTTCAGTCTAGTTCAGGCAAGTAGATATAGATGTGTTTGGTTCCTTCTTTAGGTGTCTTAAATGATGTATCCTGTTGGCTGCTTAAAGCCAGCAAAATAAGCTAAACCCAAAACAATAGGATAGTTGAGGTGACAGAGAAATTGGGAAAAGCGTGTAAAGGGGGGATTTATAGTTCTGAGGCCTTTGGGGTTTTTGCCCTTCATTTCATTCATGGGTTCAGCAGCCCTCTAGTGAACTGATTCATCATGCAGAATTATTTCACTTCGTTGTTCTTGGAGGTGCAAAGTTGATAAGCTGTGTGCAGCCGTAGAATAGGTACTATCATTATACTAGGTACTGTTAGGTTAAATAGTTTAGAGGCAAAATGCCTTAAACTTAATTTCTACAAATAATCTGTTTAGATTTTTTTAATCCCTGACTTTGAGAATAAGATACACCTGCCATATAAGCCTCATACTCCTTTATTCAGAAAGTAGACTTTTCTCTTGTCACTGTTCTTTACTGTCACTCATATGTCATTCAGTCTAGCCATATCTATTTCAGTTATATTTCCGTGTTAAGCTAATGAAATTGCTCCTGAATACATGCAGGTAGGTTTTGAATCGGAGAGGTGAAGAAGCACACACAGCCACGGGTCTCGTAAATCTGTGGAGCTGAAGTCAGGAACCTGTGTGCTTGTGTGGGCTACGCGCTGAACTCCTGTTGGGCTCACTGCTCTGCTAACATACATACCCAGTTTCAAATCCGCGACAGGCTTTTTTGTCTGTTTCGGAGAGGGAGTTTAGGTAAAACAGATAGTCATGGTCCAGATGTGACTTTGTTCTAGTTTTCTGTATTCGTGAAGTAGAACACAGGTCACAGTCTCTGAAGGTGTGTATAAAAGGAACTTACTGAGGACCTTGATATTATTGGATGAAAACTGTGTTTTAATACATTATTCATATTTGAGAATCAGCTTTTACACAGTGGAAAGTTCTACACAGAAATAACCGGGTTAGAGCTGCTTCTTGCCTAGCAAGATCCTTCTCTTGTTTGTATGAACTACTGTACTGCTATGGTTCAGATGTATTAGACTTGCAAGATGCGAGTGATTAACTCTTTTCTATCGTTGTCTTATTTTGGCTTCGTCGGGTATAATGGATTCTGCATTTCAAGCAGCATTTGAAACTCAAGCTTAGACCATGCATTGTACATGTCATAACGTCTTTTTTCCCCCTCAGCTTTACTTGGTTGGTGAGATATTCATCAGCTTTCTATTGTATGATGATGTTACATAGTCATGAGGTTTTCATTCAGTGGTAGAAGGAATTATTCTGCTGTACCTCAAGTGTGAAAAGTATGCTGGATCTCTTTAAACTGAGAAGAGGTGTTGCATTCATGTCGAGAGATTATCACAGTCACATTTGTTAACTAGCTTGTAGAACTATGAAAGCTGATTTTAGACATTACTTGTAGTGGTCATGTTTTTTTCTGTGTTCTTAGAGAATTAAAATACTTGCTAAACACTGATATTTTTGTCACGCTGACACGGCAGGGGAAAGGGTAAGCATTTTTATTTTCTAAAGGTGTGGAGAGACTCAACCAGGTCTTCAACCTAACCAGTGAGGTATTGGGATTGTGTGTAAGTGTTGTCATTACTGGGTTAATTACAGCTGTGTGTCCTCAAGCTCACTTGTCCTCAAGTTTAGCACCCTGATGATGTCCACTGTGGTGGTGGAAACAGTTCACGGAATGCAGTTGTGTTCCTCAGCTTAGATCATTCGGCAGGTCTGATTTGGGTCCAGGTTCCACAGTTCCCCTCCCCCTTGAATTATGACCATGATAGTCTATAATTAAATAATTTCATCAAGACAAAGCTGTATTTGTTTAATGCTGAAGTATTTTGAAAAGAGCGTATCTTAAACAGTTACCTGTTTTCCAAGTCCTTATTTACATATAGGGCTCTGACCGTTTATGTGGAGACCCTAGACTAACCTTCCATACAGGCACTTCCAGGCTTCCCTCTCTCTCTGCTTTTCTTCCTGTCAGAGCTCACCGGTATCATACCTCACAGACTGTGGCAAATCTTATTTACTGGGAATGAAGTCACTTTTAAAGTATTTTCATGCTTTGCCCTGCTCTTGTAAAAGACAGCTTTTCCGTTCTGTGCATTAACGATTTTAAAACGTAATAGCTTTCTCAGTTTCTAAACAACTTCCGAGGCTGGGTGTTCTTGTGCAGGAAGTCATTCTGTGCCTCTTTTTTCCTCCAAACCCTAGTAAGACTATGGTGCAAAGACATAAAAGACAAAACCGTACAAAATTTTACAGTATCTTCTACTCCCTGGTCCAACCATATATGTTGTTTACAAATTTGTTATATCATTGTATTTAATATTACATATGTAGTATCCACTTAAGAAATAGATTCCGCACTACGAACACATAGCATCTCTACTGTGTGACAACCTACCATGGTTTGTAACTGTATGCAGTAAGAAGTCATTGTCGTATGAAAGAACATGGGATTTTTGAAAGACTTTTCCTCTTAGGGCGAAGGAGCAAAACAGTAGTTAATGTTCCCATTGGCCATGTTGCTACTGACTGCTGAAGCAGACGGTCTAGACTCAAGCAACTTGTTGCTCTGGTTACTTATAGTTGTATTTATTAGCGAGTGTTTCAGCAATTTACATGGAGTGAAATGGGCTAATTCAGTTACATAAACGTTAAAGAAAATTCTTTAGCCTACATCTTCCTATCTTATGCTTTAAGGCAAAACTCAGATGAAAGGCAGACCGATACACAAAACCTTCGTGCTTCCAGCAGTTTGATACTTCATGAAAAGACTAATCTTGTAAGGGATCCTACTCTGTTTGGGTGGAATCCTACCGTGAGATAGCATAATAAAAGGGATCGGTGTCTCAGGGAATTGCAAGATGGATATGGACATGCTAATCTTTTTTAGGTCATTAGCACAAATCCATTATAGTTGACTAACAGGGTATATCCTACCAGGTTGTCTCAGTCCATTTACTCAGTAGACACAGACATCATGGATTCAGTCAATCATCAGTTGTACTAGGTGGCCACATCATCAGGAAGACACAAAAGGGTAAAAGAAACAATTTAGTGTTTCATAAAGACAGCTATGCTTTAATTTCTAAACCCAGGGTCTGTTCTGCTCAAAACGTAGGTGATGATATGGAGCAATTTTGCAGATGCAGTACTACTTCTACGGCTAAGCATGGTGTCTATGCTCTCAGATGCTAAAAACTCCTTCAAAATCGTGTGTCTATGCGTTCTAAGTTTCAACTTCACTTAAAACTTCAGGACAGTTCTTGGTTGTGACTGTCTGCAATATTGAGCTAGTGCAAGAGGCTCATTTTGATACTTCATACCGTGCCTGGAAATTTCTAAAGTAGGGTTTAAGTCCTAAGAAACAACCCTTGATCTTACTGTTTTTCATATAGGCAAGCAGGTTTTACAAGTTCGTTTCTGAGAGGTGAAAAGTTAACTCATTCTTACAAACAGAAAATTACTCTCACTTTCCATGTTTGTCAAAGGTGTTTATTTGCTGAAAGTAAATTGTTCACACCAGACATAGTTCTGACAAATCACTTGAAATACTGTACATGATGGAAAGGAGAGGATTTCTGAAAGTCTTGAGATGTCCTGTTTCAAAATATTTTTTTAAATAGCAGTTTTTAATTTGAAATAGTGGCAAATTTGTCTCAAGGAAAACAAAAAATAAGATCAAGACTGCAAAATGAAATATTTTAGCTGTCCCCTGCTGAGCCTTTGAAGAGGTTCTTGGCTATGTGGTTAAAATATTTTTGAAGCAAGAAAATATATTAGTAGAGCAAGAAAAGAATTCTCGTCCAGTTCTTGCAGTTCCTCTGTAACAAGATGTTTCAGTACTCCTGGAGGAGGTGGCCTGAAATCCATGGGAAGGAAACGGCCCCTTGGATCTGAGAAATGAAGGAGTTGCCTATTACAAGGTTGGCAAGCATTAACACATTCATTTAGCTATTGATTATATGAAAATCGCATTAAATAATTTACTGCACTACACATTTAAGACAACTTTTATGTGTTAAGTGTGAAATACTCTGATTTGGTATTCTAAGTGCATCACACAATGTTCTTGTGGGAGATTCTGACACTAAAAGGGTCTGCGCTTTCTGGCCATATGGCACCTTAGGGAACAGAAGCACGCTGTATTATCAGGATTATTTTTCTAGTATATTCTCAATAGACAAAAGGCAAGCAAATATTCACAATGTCAGAAAAGGCTAACGTGAGAACAGAATTCCTCTACCCAACTTATTCTATTTCTGCCCAGTAGAGAAAGAAAAAGGAAAATTCCTCATTAAAGTGATAGCAAGAATTGGTTTGTTTGTACAGGGCGTTTTTTAAATTTAAAACAAGTAAAATTGCAGATCAGAGCCACTCAGTACTCCTGCTGTTGATCCTCTTGACAAACTGAAAATCAAAATAAAACCAACCTTGACTGACCCTTTTCGCTTTGCTTTCTGGACTTTGCTTTCTTATATTTTCAGAACTTAAATCTAGACGAATTTCTACAGAAAATAATTCCAGAAAAAGAACCATTTGTAATCTGAATGTGGAAAATACCTATGACTTTCAAACGTGTATTTTTTCAAATAAAAATTAATAGTTAACTTCCATACGAATTCATCTCTTATCCCAAATTAATATAGTGTCCAACTAAAAAAAAAATTACCCAGATCTTCTCGTGTGCGTACTCTCTCCTTCTCTTTACAGGATTGTACTGCAGTATTTTAAGTCACCTGGCACAGAGGAATTACTGAATGCACCTCAACATGCAAAAAACAAAAAAAAAGTGTTTTGTTCATTAAGCTGCTAACGTACGTATTAAGCTTCTTGCTATCCAATAGGAGAATCTTAATTTTCTGAGGAAGAGTCAGTGCTCGCTTCCTATATTTAATATAATGGAGACATCTGTGTGTTGTTTGACCCTATAGCAGTGCACTTCAGCTTCCTGGCTAAAAACAGTGGGAGGGGTGCTTGAGATAAGCAGAAATAATTTTCCAGTAAGTTGGACATCTAATTATGGCATTTAAGTGAAAGGCTTCGAAGTAAGTGGAAATATTTTCCTTGTCTGTTCATCTTTTGACGTTGGCTTAAAATATCTTTCATGAAATACAAACTTATCTGGGTAGAACTTTTTTTAGGAGGCTAGAAGTGTAACGTTTAATGCTCGGCGAAACAGAATGGGATGAAACCTCCTTAAACGCCTTATGATCAGCTGTTCTGAAATTTTAATAGAACATCATATGTCCAATTGGCTCAAAGAAGTTGCAGCAAACTAATCTTCGCTCTGACTTGAGTTTGGATCATAGATTCCTCAAGAACTGAATTCACTGGTAAACAAGAAAGCTTAACTCTGTGTTTTCTGTAGTACAAATTCTTGTTAGGGTATTCTTACCTGAAGATAAGACCGTCATAGTGAGACGTCGCAGTTGCACGAGGAGCTTTGATGGCATATTTCTTTGAATGCTAGCATGAGAAAGTGCTATTAACATAAATGCTGTCAGATGCTGCATCAAATCTGTATTGGCTCCATTGATTGCTGACATCTCATTTTCTCCATCTCTCGGGGGGCGGAGGGGAAGTGGTCGTGTCTTGAGCGTTGAGCCTGCTTAAAATAGCTTCTGGAATGATCATTTTGCAGCCTAACTTTTCTGGTAGGTGTCATGGTTTCTTGTTGCTAAGTTCCAGCGCCACAACTTATTCTGATACTGGATGCTTCATATGCTAACATACAGAAATCACATATCACTATTACGCACTGCTGTTTTACTTATTTACTGCCTAAACCAGCCTAGTAATATTTCTCTTTCACTAATTAACGCCAGTGCTCCTCACTTCTCAGATACCTGAAGTATTCATTTGAAGGAATCATAACAAATCTCATAATCCTAAGTAAGCAATCCATCACTTCCTACGCTAGAAAGGTTTTTCACGCCAGCAACACTGGTTTTAAATATTCTTCTGTTATGGCTTGGGGGGTATTTTGTGAAAAGCTAAGAACAGACATTTTCTTTTTTCTATATTTACCTTTGTAGCGTCTTCGCACTTACGTTCTCCTCAAGATTGGTCTGGGGGGAAAGAAACGTATTTGTTAGTGGAACCAGGTCAATGCTATTGACTTAGATGAAATGATCATAGTTCAGGTCATATAAGAATCTGACTATATTTTTGTGTATACATAGGAAATCTCTGCTTCTGAAGGGTAGATGCCCCCCTCAGCTGGAGAGAGTGGACTCCAAGGATGGTGGCTAAAAGCTGCTGTCTAGTGAAGATAGTGCTAGGTGGTGGCTCATTAAAGGATTAAATAATTGCTTACTGTCTTCCTTTCCCCTACTTGCGCTCTATTAAAAAGAAAGAAGTGACTCCTGGCCTCTACCAGGAAACATTCAGAAATCGATGGTATGGTGGCATCGCTTGTACGTTTCCTTTAGCTTTTTAACTGAATGCAGTGCTGACTCTGACTGACTGAGGGAAGAGAAATCTAATCTACCTGTAGAGTCTCCTGCTAGAAATACCAGTGTTGATGGTTTTTCCCTGTTTTCATTATAAGCTACTCCACCCTACCATTTTCAAGGATCTGATGTACAATGGCTTAACTCAGGGAGAATATTTTAATAGTTTGTTTCACTATTTTAGCTTTATTTACAAAAAAAAAAATTAAAATAGTTGTGTTGTACTATAAAATAGCTCTACCAGTTCAAAATACTCTCCCCTTGCTACAATTAAATGGATACCTGGATTTTAAGATTCTTTTCCTCATCAGGTCATTTGTTTTGGTTGCTCAGCGTAGTTTATAATTAGCTTACAAAAAACATGTTGTGACTTTTAAGTTGTATGTAACTTTTTATTCAATGATTACTACGTACATTGCTGTAACTATGTAGTAATTGTCTGCTTTAAACAGTTTTATCACATTTTGATACAGAAAGCTTTCTTTGGTTTGTGTGTATATGTACAGACACACACAAATTATTATTGAGCTTGTAAAGAAAATAATATTATAAAAGACTTTGAGGCCATTGTAAACAACCTCAACTTTAGAATTTGTGCACTTACTGGTAATATGTGTAGCAATGATGTCAGAAGGATTGTAGATAAGGGATTTAAGAAAAGGGGAAGTTCTTTTAAAAACAGACTAGAGAAAAAGTTTGTGAGGCACAGAATAAGCAAAGAAATGGGAAAAGTGGGAAAAGAATTACTTCAAAGCGGTGACCTTCAGGAATATGCTGCAGTTCACTGAACTGGACCAAATTATCCAATTAATATTTTCAATAATTTGTCGTGACTAAGGGCAAAATAGAAGGTTGACAAGAAGTGAGTTTCTTGAAGACTAACAGTTGGCTTGAATTGAGGAAACAAGAAAGATGCTGGTAAAACCAGAAAATACTAATAAGAGGACAAGTTGTTGACCCTAGCTTCCCCAAAAGTCAGAGTCCTTAGTAATAAAAGATTTTGAAGTTCAAGCTTCCCACTTAATTCTTTGGTAAGCTTTGATGTAAGCTTTGGTGCACCATCGATTATAACTTCTATGCTTTATTTCAGACGTTTAAAAAGTTTTGAGCTTTCCTCCAGGATAAGATCCAGACTCCAGTAAGCCATATCTGTTATTTTGAAAAGTAATTAATCTTAATTGAATCAAAGGCCAAATTTGGCCCCGTGGGTTTCTCTGGGGTGGCCCTTTGAACCACTGTGCAAGAGGCGTTCTGAATCAGAGATCTGGCTTCCAATGGAGTCCAGGCAAATTCAGTATGCCATTATAATTAGGAAAACCTGTTTCTCTTCCTTTCTACTCTAAGTTATCCATCCGGCATTGCTGGCAATGACTGGGGCGGGGGGGGGGGGGGGAAATCCAAAATTTT
>VZSC01008957.1:65752-96634 GCA_013398225.1 Steatornis caripensis | reverse complement strand
TTTTTGGCCTCGCTGAGGTAGTGAAGCAGTACTATGAAATCCATAATTTTTGTCTCAACCTCGTGGCATTATCCCTTCAAGCTGAGTTTTAACCTACAACAGGAGAAGCAACATCATAGCTGTGCTGAGATTTTGCTGTAGCTATTGATTATTCTGTTTAAAGCCCTTGGTGGTGAGTGGTGACAAAATAAAATGCCAAAGTAGTTGCAGAAGAGTGAGGGTTTGTCTTTGGTATTATACCAATTGACCAAATTTCGTTATGTTCTTTCATGGGACATCAGAAACTGAGAGAATAGTGTGAAATCTGTTTAACTCCAAAGGCGAACACAGTGCTAAATCAAAGATTAGTCCCCAAGTGGTGTTTAAATAGGGTTAAAATCATCCCCCTATAAAGGTCTAAGTTATTACAGAAAGCGTCGGCTATTTGTTCCCACGATCTGTAAGTGAGAATTGTGTCATTAGGTTTCTGAGCGTCTGTTGCTATTGGCCAAAGCACGTGGATATTTTTAGCAACTCGTTTTCTGTAGCTGATGTCTGTGTACTATGTTTACCAAGATATCCTTCCCTAGAACAACAGAAAATGATACGAAGGACTATTTACAATGACTACCCGAATTTACTCATTTCAAAGGAACCATCTGAAGCGTTCCTTACATAAAGAAATGGCAACCAGATAGCCCAACTGTTACCGCGTCCCCATTGCAGGTACAATTAAGAGTAACACTGTCCCTGTCACAAGAAGCCAACCTGGTGTGCCTGGAGAGATCTTCACCTTTTATCGCACTATGAAGCAACAGCATTACTGACAGGTATCTTACCTGCCTGGACTCTACCTCATCCTTCTGTGGACAGTTTGTAAGAAATTTCAAGCTGTCTTTCCTGTTTTCTGTCTTGCAATTCTTTCTTGGGAATGCTAGGAGCCTACTCTTTCTCCTCAGTGTCTGTCTCATTTTTAATGAACTGTAGTGGGTTTCTTTGAACTCCGTCGTTACTGCAGATCTATAAATAGTAAGAAATAGTTGCAGGACACTGATATTCAGGAATCGTGAACTGTGAGTAGACCAAGTCACCAAAATCGGCTTCTCTGTGAGAGTTTTTCAACAGCGTGCTTTACGCTTTCCCCTTGTTACCATCTGCAGTGCGATAGATTATAAGATCATCATTTGACACAAATAGATCTTACTCTCTTCTCACAAAATGCATTTTCAGAAAAGTTTATCTGTCCGTCCTTGTGAAACAGAAGTTGTAGAGCTGTTGCGATTCAGTGAGGTATTCTCCTTGCTTTTCTCTGCATTGATGTAACTCATCTATTGTCTGGAATATCTCTGCTGTTGCCAGATATAAATGTGTCTGTAATTTTTGAAGCATTCATGGGGTGCGGCACAAATTTTCTGTATTTCTCCCCATAAATTTTTAAAAAACCCTACTCGTTGACCACAGCAAAAACTGACTCGACTGTTGCATTCTCATGTGAGCCTGCAGATGTGGGTCTATTTCTATTTTCAGTGTTGAGGAAATGGCACTAACAGCTTGCTTTGGAGCTGAGATGGAGGAAACAAAGATACTCAGTATTAGCCATGTGGAACGTCTGGGCCATGGGTATTGAATAGAATGGAAAAAAAGGGCTATACAGCTCACATACATCAGAAAGGGGGTCATGCTACTGGTTGCTCTAGAGACAATCGCAATTGCATTTGCAGCGCTGAGCTTGACATTACATGTCATGTTCAATTGCAGCTTATTTAAGGTGATGCCTGTGGCTGTAAGAGTGGTGAAAAGGCAGGTGAATGTTTTATCTAATAATAACTGGGAGATCAATGGGAGTTTGGCCAAACGCTGGTGAAAGGAATGGAGAAAAACATATCCACAACTTTGTGTTATTAAGCTGTGCTTTTCTATGTGAATCCTTAATTTGGTTTCTCTCACTTTACCTGTATCTTATTAGAAGTATGTAAGTTTACAACTGAATGGAACACTTTTGAAAATAGCCTTTAAGGCACTTTATTGGGTGTGTGTGTGGGGGGAATGGATTCAATGGAACAATCATTCGTTTCTGTCTCTGATGGTTATGTGGAAGGAACTTCTAATCAAAAGTCAAAAGATTCTTTCTATATCTGTTTCAGCAGAATTTATGTACGCTCTGCATCACTGGACACTGCAAAACCATTGCACTAACATGTAAGTTGACACCTAATATCTTTGTTCATTGGCTTATAGCTTTATAACGCCTCGGATTGTTAAAAGAAGTTCTTTTCTTGGATAGGTCCAAGACAGAAATAAGTGTGCTACTCTGTGTTTCCAAGTATCGTTGGATTCCTTATGAATGAGTTGTGGATTAGATAGCTACCTGTACAGCAGATGTCTGTCTGGTACCTTCCCTGTCCGGTACCCATTCTTAAATAATGATGTTTTCAGTTTTCAATTATTCACTTGTAAGTGTAAAAAACGATTTAACAACAAACAAAATTCAAGGACCAGAATAAATCCACCTGGTTAAGATGGAAAATGGCTGAAACAATAACAACAAAAAAAAAAGATGAATTTCTAAAATGATTAAAACATTTATTTGTATTTACATCCTTAACTGTCAAATTCCATTTCTCCTTGCTGGGACTTCCATGCAGAATGTGTTTTTAGCTCAGCAGAAATTAAGTGTAATGTTTAACAATTTTAACCTGCTGAGGCCCGATATTACTATATGCTTTTGTGAATTCTCTGTGATTAAGTTATTGACAACCAACTTGATTTTATGATGTTCTTATTGTAGAATGAAGATCTGGAATGCAGAACTTGTATGCAAAACAAAAATCCATTCCCAAATATGACTTGTCCTTTATTTTAAATTAATGTAATCAAGAAAGAAAAAACCTCAACATACAAAAATTTCTATGAGTTTTCCGGACAAATTATATTCTGTGTTACTTTCTGCTTGTGGTTTAACAGCCTCTTGTTTGGAAGCTTTTTCACTTTTACTCTGAACGAGACTGTAGCAGTGCTCCTTAGGGACCTGAATGCCTGGGTAACATTTTCAGCGTTGATGCTCACCCACACTCTTGGACAGGTAGCTGTGGAGTAGCTGAAGAGTCAGGATCTTGGGTTTCCTTCCCCTCAATCTATTTGTGATTCCTTTCTGTCTGACAGAATCTCTCAGCACTTTTCCTTCTTTCTGAAGAAAAAGAAAAAATTACAGAAGTAGTTGGAATAAATGAAAAGGATCGTATTAAAAATGCCACTTCCCTCTCCTCCCACCTCCCCCAGCAATTTAGCCAGGGAGCGGCACGCACGCAGCCAGAGAGAAACATGCGTGCTTTCCCCTTGTGTCTTAAGAACATTGTCTACTAAAAAAAAAATCCCAGGAAAAAATTGACAAAACGTCACTAATCCCATCCTAGCATTATTCCACCAATAGCAGATGAATTAGCTGTGAACCTCAGTAAGATTTATATTTACTCATAGGAGGTCTTTGTCTGATATTGAATTTGTATTGAATATCGGAATGCTTCGCTGAAAAGGAGTTTGAGGGATTTTTTTTTTTGGCCTCGCTGAGGTAGTGAAGCAGTACTATTGACTTCAGAGGGGAAAACGTGATCTTAGGTAGGTATGTTTTCAGATACTAAATGCTGAATCACCTACATAACCGAAAATTTTTAATTTAGAGAGTCAGTTTTAAGCCTGGCTAAATATGTTACTCTTTCTTTTGTTAGTGTAATGTCCTTATTTCATGAATATGCATTTTTACTTGATGCCTGTGTAGTACACTGCTAATTGCCTTTACATGTGGGATGACAATTTTTCAGACTCTCAAGTTTTAACTTTTGTTTTTCTTAGTAAATTTAAAAAAAAAAAAATAAAAAAATTATTTTGCTGCTTCAGTATTGAGAGAAATTGAAATTCAGGGGGGTATCCTTGCCGTCAGTTTCAGGTTCCTCAGGCATCTAATTGATAGACTCTAATATGGCCCAAAGCATGAAAATTTAAGTCCTAATGTAGTCCATGGAATCAGTTAAGTGCATCCAGAAGTTCATTTAGAGTATTTAAGTTATGTCAGAAGGCAAAATACCTTCTCTGACTTCAACAAGACCGAGTAATTTTATGTAAAGATACTCATGCTTAAAAACTAGGTAGTTTTTTAAACTTAATTTCTTAAGTCAGTCTTTGAATTAAAAGTAACCAAACACATTGTATTATGAAGAAGTGATTCTGTTCTCAGAGTTTGAGGAAGCAACAAGCTAGCAGTTTCCACAGCAATGTAAATTATTTACATCTAATTAGCTTTTTCTATTTTGACAGCAGTACATGATATTGATTTTACTTTCCTATTTTCCATCAATGGTAAGAGTTTCATAAGATATGCATTGTTTTTGAAAAAGCAAAAACACTGCACTAATCGAAGTAAGTTATTAAGAATTCGATAGAAAAGCCATCTAGTAAATACAATTACATTTTTAAAAAAATAGAAACTTTTTATCTTGATTTGGGAGTTACGTTATTGAAAGGAAAAAGAATTTAGGTAATCTCCAATATCTTTTGCAGAACATTTAATAATCATCAGTGTTTTATTGAAATGTAAAGGCTTAAAGGAGCTTAAACAAAAATATTATCCATATGAAAATCTCTTGCACTTCTGACTGTGCTTGAACTGGAGACGGGTAAAAAATAAAAGCTTTGCTTATTATATTCTTTGATACATAACAGTATTTTTGTGTTCTATATTAATGGTTTCAAAAACCATATTAGAAAAGTGAAAGCATGATAAAATTTTTTTTAAAACTGCATTTTTTTAAGATTTTGCATTAGGAAAAAAACCATTCTAGCTGACAGTAATATTTTGACACTTGGTGCTTCCCAGTAGGTGACAGAAAACAAAGCCCTCCTGTGATCTCTTAAGAGAAACTGGGTATCTCAAGAATAGAAGTAAACAAACAAAAGAAACCACTTGTCTCTAAGAAAGCATTTCAAAATTGGTTAATCAATGGTATGCTAATCAAGGATTGTTGAAATAGTTTGCAGGGAGCTAATGTAACAGGCATAAAGCCATAATTACATGAATAATGAATACATTAGTGAAATCAGGGATTTCCTTCAAAGTAGTGTTTTACTTTGATGGATCTATACTGGGGGAACGTCAGCGTTAACATCATCAGAATTGGACCCTCTGACACGAAGTATAGAATTAGTACTGAGAATGAAAATATCACTATTATTGCTGCTTTGAACCTAAGCTAAAATAATCTAAAATACTTTGGAAATATTGACAGAAAGTAGTGGCAACACGCTTCTGATTTCTGAATCCATTCTGATTTCGATTTTAGGTTCTCCATAACGAGCTGTCATCATTTCAATAGATAACAAGGCTTAACAGTTCTGGAAAACAGACGACATACTTGTAGGTACCAGAACACTTAAAGTCTGAGTGAGTTCCAGCTAGAGGTGGGACAATTATCTACACCAATAAACAACACTGGGACGCACCTACAGTTGTGGTAATTCTCGGTCACTTCTTTAAATGAAGATATTTTATCAAAATATAAACTACAGCTGAAACAGAACTGTAGTGCAAAAACTCTGGGTGAGATAAGTCAAGATATTTCATATAAGACGCCATGGTACATGATGATAACAGTGACGCCTGCTCAAAGTTCTTGCTCATGTGGCCATCACTTTCACATCTGCATGTTAAGTCTTTGTCGGTAGATCTTGTCAGTGAAAGGCTCACAAGATCTCAAGTAAGACAATTTTTATTTTCTTTCCCCCTGTGGATGGCTAAATGGATTAAGGAACTAATTGTGTGGATTGAGGGGGATTCTTAATTCATGATCTAGAGGGCTATTTTCATGTTCTCCTTTGCTCTGCTTTCAACAGTACCTTGTTCTGCAAAATTTGTGGGTTTGGGAGCTGGTCATTTATCAGAGAACAGGCTGGCTAAGAAACATGCAGCTGAAATAGTCTTGCTGTTT
The DNA here is from genome assembly GCA_013398225.1 of Steatornis caripensis. Lineage (NCBI taxonomy): Eukaryota > Metazoa > Chordata > Aves > Caprimulgiformes > Steatornithidae > Steatornis > Steatornis caripensis. The sequence continues at coordinate 90,677 of VZSC01008957.1, read as the reverse complement.
TAAGCAAAACTGTGCAAAAATGTTGAAGAGCAGATGAGGCTGGGACGGAAGTTGTTTAGCGGAAAGTTACTACAAAGCTTACGGGTAGAAGCAAAGGCAGAAGAGTCCTACGTCCAGCTGAAATGGCAGGAATTATTTAGGGTAGGCTGAACGTTTTGCCAATCTGCAAATTTGTCAGAGGTATGAATAGTTAATTGGAAGAATATCTGGATCTTTGAGAGGTTGGAAGAAAGGTCTGTTTGGTCAACCTTTCTACAGTGCTGGTGCCATTCCCACAGCGTGTGTGCTCCCAGTGCACACAAGAAACAGTTACGTGACAAGAACCACTGTACTGATTCTACTCGGTTTGGTGTGTACTGGAGGGGGGGAAAAAAAAGGCATATTTCCTACAGTACCTCAGCAGCGTGACTAGAACACGCTTCTGTACAACACAATTTGTGAACATAAATAATGTTGTATGCAGAAATAGCACTACTAAAATCAACACGGCTGCGTAATCCGAACTCCAGGCAGCTCCTAGCACCAAAATCTGTCCTTTCAGGCAGCCTATGCTTAAGACTGAAATTAGATTACTGCAAACCTGATCATTACTTGTATTGGGGGACATAGGTCTTCCTTCAGAAACTGGTATAAGGCAGGCCTTTGATGAGAAGAGCCAGGCATTTCTTTAAGCCTGAACTTAGCTTTGCAAAAGTATAGGGCTTCGCTGGAGGATGCACAGCACTGGGTTTGAGAACTCCGAGGTGAGCGTTGGGAGTGTCCGTTGTTTCTTCTTCTAAATATGAATATGTATATGCTAGATCAGCCCTAAGGTTTTTCCTTGAGTTTGCCCTTTGGGCTGCGCTCTGGGCCTCCCGACACAATGAGTTCCCGCATTCTGTGGTGTCTCTGATACTTAAAGTGAAGTCCACGTTTAAGCATGATGATGAAAGCTGCAGTGCGGTGCCCGCGCTCTGGGAAGCGCAGCGTTCTGAAGTGCTCTGCTGCAGAGCACGCTGAGAGGCAGAGCAATGTGGTGAGCACGGGAACGAGGATATTACTCCTGGATTCCGTTTCCCAGGCGAAATCTCACTTGTGCCAAAGGACTTGCAGCGATACACCCGCGTCCCTGCTGGGAGGCATGCATGAGCAAAACTGTTACCGAGTGTCCCGATCGTGATTAGCCCATATTCAGATACGTGTTGTAACACTGCAAAAACATTGCTTCTGGAGTTCAGGAATTTGAATTGCCTTTTTAAAATTTACATCTTGTGTTTCTTGTGTGCCTTTGATGGTTGTCTTCCGTTCTTTTCTCATTCATGTTCCTGATTCCGTCCAAAGTGTGTGTATGAGGCAGGGAGGTGAACAGACTTTTTAAAGTGCTTAAGGGGTGGAGGGTGGGGAGGAGCAAAACGTAAGCAGGGTTTGCTGTTGCTGTTGTTTTGTGTTTGTGGGTTGTTTTTTTTTTTTGCACAAGCAGAACAAAACTGCTAGGTAATCCGTTTGTATTTGGCACTCACGTCACTTCTTGCTTTCAGACGCAAAGACACCATGGTTGCGATGAAGACTGCATGCCTTTGGTCCTGGCATTTGTTTGGCACAAGCGAAGCCTCAGTTAGGGGAGTTCTAAAGATTGCTTTGCGCCTAGGGTGAAATAAATGTTTACGGCAGGTGATACAAAAAGGCTCGTGTTCATGTAACAGCCGGATGAAACCTGAAAGGAATGCGAGGGTGATTTAGAAGCAGCTGTACTAGGTGCAAACGCCTTCTGGGTAGCGTCCGTGCTCTGGGGAATGCACTAAGTACGGCATGGGGCGAGTGTCTGAGAAAGCAGCGTTCCCCCAAATACTTTGAGATTGCACATCTCTTCTGGGTTGGCTGCTTCTCCGTGTATTTGTTTCTTGCCTGTTAAAAGTCCCATAGAAATGTTATGTTGTTTCTTGCCTGTTAGAAGTCTTATAAGCAATGTGATGTTGGAAGCCAGCTGCATCGTACCTCACCATCTGAATCTTCTGGTCTTCAATTTTGACAGCAATAAATTCAGAAAAAAATATACCAAGTATTTTTTAATTAGTGGTTGTTTCTGGTTTTTACCTTTAAAATATTAATTTGTGGCATCTAGTATTCCGCTTATGTTGGTTGTTTTTGGTTTTGTTTTTTAAAAGAAAAAGGCATAACTGTGCAAGTACGTAAAATCACAGATGAGAGCCTGTGATGCTGTGGGAGTAGGACTTAAAGGTTGTAGGGAATGAAGGTGCTGAGGCAAGTTCTGGAAACTGCCTTCTCCAGCTCTGAGCTAGCTTTGTGGTTTGCAAAGCACCTGTATCTTCTGCAGTGCTGCATTTGTATTTTGCTTAAGCTCCATACATCGAGCTTGTGGGGAATTTAAAAAAATAAAAGAAGGTAATTGTTCTCTTTCTCGTTCCTGTAGGGCTGGTAACTAATTTCCGCTTAATGTGTGAATGCTAGAGACGTGAGTATCAGTGAATGCTCAATGCAAATACATCCATGAGATGAAAGTCCAGCCAGGTCAGAGCCAGCGTTTAATTTTCCAGGTACAACATGAGATTTTAGATTTTGTGTGTGAGCAGTATGTCTGTGCTCTCTGTATACAGTAAATATTTCAGGGTAGGGTCCTTTTCCAAAGTGAAAAGCCTTGCTCGAGTACTTCTGGGTAGTATTTTCCCCATTTATCTTGTGCTGTGTATCCATTGCAGATTACTTTTAAAGTCATACTTAGAAAAAGATACCAAGAGGTAAAAGGTTACTCAGAACCAAAGTTGATAAATCCAATCCTGCAGGCCCCCACTAATAAGAAAATAACTGCTTCTTTTGCCTGAATGCGTGGTGGTAGGGTTAGCTGATAGCCTGCGTCGTGTAGTGTGTACCATTTACTACTTTCGATTGCTTCAGTGTGTGACTTACAAATTGAGAGTCTTCATAGATAACAAATAACGTAGGTGCTATATGCGCTATTCTGTAGGGAAAAAGGTATGTTTTTCTCATTTGGCTGTCCAAAAGGGTATTTGGTAGGGTCAGCTTTAGCATATGTGTTTGATAGATAATGATGGCCCAAATGCTGCGGAGTGAAAGGATTACTTGGTTTTTTTACAGAATATAATTAGCTATTGCACAAAAGTGTTTAGCTTGGAAAGATGAATTATTGACAGGAAAACGCATGTGCAAAACAAACAGTAATGTTTAACTGGCAAATTTTGTTTTTATAATTAAACCATCTGGTATATCTAGTAAGATTCTATAAATATCAGTGTATAGCTGTTCTAGAAATACATATTTACAAAATACCTGTTGTACTTACTTATTAGTAGAAAGTTCTCAAGAAAAGAAGATTGAGCGGAAAGAGTCGTGCAGAAGTGATTTCCAGAGTAGATATAGCCCTGTGAAATTAATAGGTAACAAAAAGTGTCTATGCAGTGGGGTGTCTCCAGGTGGTCTGACTGTTGGTCGCCTCATCCAAGACCAGGCACAGGAGTAAACCAAGGTAGGCAATGAATGAGAACACCTCCTCTGTGAATGACCTGCCCTGTAAATGTCACCTGTAACAGTTACACATACGTGGCTAAAACACCAAACTTTTCCCCTTCGTTTATGCGAGTCTATGCCAATTGTTTTGAATCAAAAAGTAATTGTATCAGTCTAGTATTGAGCTCTAATGCAAGGGTGAAACCAGCAAGCAGCAAATCACAAGTCATACAGAGCAGTCTAGGGTGCCAGTTAAATGATAGGATGAGAACAGGACAGCAATAATTTATACACACCTAATATTTTTAATCTGCTTCAGAATGGTTACTGGAGCCTTGTAATATTCAAGAAAAGTAGGTATTATTACTCATTTCATTCTTACCTACAAGAAAACTATGATCTTGCGACCCAGATGTTCTTGTATCTTTGGGAGCTGGACTCTGGATTTCTTACTCATACCGTTTCTTACACATACCGTTCATTCATTCTGACTCTGGCAATTATAACAGGTTAAAAAAGAAAAGCCATAAAATTGCTATGATGGTGAAGAATCAGATCTTATTTACTCATTGATATAAATACCTAGTTTGAAGATGAACTTCAAAACTCAAAGGCTGTTGTGAGGTATAAACAAAGCTCTTTGTGAAGTTTAGTTAGGTGGGATAGTTCAGCCCACGTTCTATACATAATAACCTACAATCTTGGGGAATTTACGTGGATGTTCTTGGATTACTGCCATTCTACAAAAGCTCATTACCTGAATGCACTTCCTGAATAGGAGATTTGAACAATTCCCACCGTGCTCCCGCGATGTACATTGTACCTAATATCGAACTTAGATACTGTTCTAATGAGAAATAATAAGCAGCAGTTGAAGAGAAATTGCTTTCCTTCCAACATTTAAAAAACATAATGGTTTACTTTTCATCTTAGAAATGTGATACTATCAACCAGAAGCAGAAAACAGCTCACTTGAATAAAATAATGTTCATGCTCAGGATTAGTACTTTTAAAAATAAAATAAAATTCCCAAAAGGCCCTGCCAGAAAAATCCCCATTGTAAGAACAGTGTTATAATGCGTCCTGTCATACGAGAGACAGTTCTTTTTTATCACTGAAGGTATTTCAAGAGGAATGTCGATTTCAGATACTGCAAGAAGCTGAGACTCAATCGCTGTTGCTTGTCTTTCTGAGGATTTACCAGCTGGCAAAGTAATGAGTGCTATAGATTGAATCTGAGCAGCAGATTTTTCAAGAAATCTAGTTTCAAGCTCAGATTTCAGCCTAATCCTGATGATCGTATTCTACATCCTTAAATTTTTCTGGCACTTTTCTGTTCTTGTACAGAAATGGTCAGAAAGACCAACAAAACACCTAACTCCCTTCTCCTCCCCTCCCTGTGTGGAAGAAAACCCAACCCAAACAACCCCCCAAAACATCAAACCCTGCATTGTGCCATGTTTCAGAGAGCTGTGCTTTGACTTTCCATAAAAAGACTGTTCTACACACATGATTAGGTGACCTTTATGATGAAGCTCTTTTTAATTCTTCAAGGTGAAAACAACTGTATATAGTTCTACGCCTTGACCACCTTAACCTTCCAAAATCATCCCAATCCCTTAGTCTGTGCTTCATTTGTTGACCTTTGGCTTCTGGTTTTCCCACTTGAGGAATCTCTTCATTATGGTCCATCTGCCATCTACTTTGGAAAGAGAAGATGTCTTGACCCGCCAGAATCGCTTGTGCATTGTGTTCCCGATCACTGTGTGTCTAGTGTGCCTGTTTCTCGTGGGACCTGCCACTAGGATTGGGAGCGCGCTTTGCTTTTTGTTGCCCGGCTTACTTAACTTTGTAGGGATATGTGTTTGAAAAGGTATCAACGTTTGAGTATACTGACGGAGCAATGCTACTGCTTTACTTTCTTCTGAGTAGCGATATCGAAGAACTTTGAAAAGAAAATTATACCTTATGCAGTTCGTTGTTATTTACAGTACATTTAGAGGCAAGTAAGCAAGTCAAAATAAAAAAATTAACATCTTCCCCCCAGCATTTTACCTTGATTTTAATTATGTGCGTGGGTTGTAAAGCTGGGATTAGAACCAGCTTTCTCCAGTATTAGCAGGACAACTCTTTGCATCAGGAGTTCCCAAACTATAGTTTGCGGCTTGTGGCCAATGAAGTATCTTGTGTACGCCACGAAGGACCGTTTGCACAGCAGTCGTCCTCAGCAGAGCGTGCTGATCGTCAGGGCTAGAACAGCTGCGCTATTTCTTCCAGCTGCTCAGAGAGCTGGAGCTTTCTGCACGTGAGATGCCTGAAAACCCTTCAGCGGTACACTCTCGATCCCTACTTCTTCCCAGACCAAGCCACAGTATTATTATTAGTTACATATTAGGTTTTGCCACTGGTCCACTAGTGCCATTTAAGTGATGAAGATGAATGTAACGGGCGAGAAGCAAAGAAGGGACCGTATGGTGAAATGGGGCTAAATAAAATAAGGCATGGCACACCACCTCTGAAAATGATTTTTGCCAATGACATGAGTTGTGTGGTCCTCTACATGATATCTCTTCTTTCAGTGGCTTTCTACTTTAGGAAGGATGCTTCAGAAAAAGTCTACTGGCTTTAACTGTTGCCGGAAAGCACTTTTTATGAGAGAGTCTAAAAATCTTGCTCTTATTTTTTAATTACAGGTAGAAAGTGAGGGAGATTATTAGGATATTTGGCACCAAGGAGACAGAAAGGCTTGTTACAAATACTAAGGTTCCTAGTTTTACTGAAGGTAGGACTTCCATTAAACTATTAAACAAAAATCTAAACCAAAACACAGAAACCTTACCAAGCAACCCCAAACACCTCTTCAAAAATACTAAAATACCACAAGGCATTTAGTAGTTACAAGAGATAATATTTTGTTATTAGGAAGCTGTTTATTGAAGTAAACCGGAGGTCACAAAGCAGAAGTCTTGTGTCTCCATCCTTTGGACATGCTTTGTTCTTCAGAGTGCTGTCACTTAACCTCAACATTTGCAAGTTTAAGGCACCTTTTCCTTGAAAGCCAATTGAAGGTGATGAATCTAGCTGAACATTTATGCACTGTCAGGAAACAGGACAGACATAAATTATCATGTATTCATTAAGTAAATTAAACATGGCACTTGCAGGGCTGTGACTTGAAAGTGCTATGATGCAAATGAGATAGATACAAAGAAAACTAGTGGGAGAAGAGCAACAAATGCTCTACACAGAAATAAGTAACGCTGTCATGTGGTGTAGAGGGTAGGTGACTTCCAGAATTCCATTAGAAGCCTGCCTGCCTCTTCAGACATAAAACCGGTCTTAAAATCAGGCTCCGCCTAACTGGAGAGCGAGCATAAAGACTTACTCCCAACGTTTGTTTAGAAAAATTTTCGTTACGGTTTCAGATCTACAGTTTGTTTTCTGAACTGCTACACAAAAAGTGCCTGTTACCAGCAAGCATTGGCCAAAGCACTTTTAGCAAAAATGCAAACGTAATAACAGTTTCACAAACTGTTTCACAAACTGGAGGGATTTGTCTCTGGGATGTAATGAACAAACTCAACCCACAACCCTTGCCTAAGAGGAAAAATTGAAGTTCTTTGCTGCTTTTGAAATAATCATATATGTTTAGTTTGAAGAGTTTTGCCAGCTGCTCCAGTTACATTGCCAGACTAGTCTTCTCTGTAAGATGTGCTTCCTGAAATCAGTTTAAAATTTTGCTTTGCTTAACAAGCAGACAAATAAAAAACAACAACCAACTCAAGAAGTTAAGTTTCTGGATTTCTGCTTGCAGAGACGGGTGTCAGATTGCCATCTGGTAGAGAAATGAAATGTTGTATGTCCTGCTTTCAACTTGTGATGTCCCTATACTTCTAGGAGGAGACTAATGTGATTTATGTGTTTGCTTTTTAATGTATGGGGCAATATATACAAAATGGAGAAGAACAAAATGGAAAGGAAGTTCCTTTTGTGAAAAATTATTGGTTCTGTTACATAACCTCAATGAGCACGAATAGGCCTCAGAAACACCTGAGTTAATGCTGACTTAGTTCAAGAACCTAAGTATGCGTAGCTGCGTGGGCAGAGTTCTGCCTTCCTAGCTGAGATTTTACTCGTTTGATTGGTCTGACAATAGTGTCTCAAAAGTGTTTATACCTAAGGCAGGGGGAGTCCTTAGGATCTGCTAGTAAATCCTATTTTACCACCTGTTTACAGCTTGCTCAAAAGTTTTTGCACTTAGATGATACACTTAAAAGCACAACTCCCCATTGGAGTGCACAGGTCATAAAATTCAGCACGTGCAGTTGTAAGCAGTCAACTCCTAAAGTCCCTTTCATAAATATTGCGCATATGGGGAAGGGCAGATTTATGAAGAGTGGATGCATGAGTGGAGTGATTAACTGTGTCTGCAGCCAATTGCCCTATGGAGCTGGCAAGAGAATTTGGTATCGGAACTTGGATAATTTCCTTTAGTTGTCATATTAATGTGTCAGAGTTTTCTAGCAAGGTCATTGCTGTTTGGGAGACAATTATTATGGTGTATTTTGTAATGGAATTCTAGATATGCTTTCTGAGATATTTTTATGAGTTTCTGGTCACTTTTATAAATCAATTTCTGCTTGAAATATTTGCTCGCTTAACGCCCAGCTACAAAACAAACACTGAAGTCCACCACTGTATCTGGCAGGAATCTGACTAATTAAATTAAGATACACATAAGCAGGGGTGTCATCATACATGGAGTGACTTTTACACCACCAGCCTTTTAGACCGTACTCCTGTGCCTGACAATTAAGAAATGTAGTTACTCTCTCCCTTGGTGGCTGTAAAAACAATTACCATTAGATTCTGTAAAATAGAAAGAATTTTAAGAAGCCGAAGGAGGTTATTAGCCAGTGTTATTTTTAAACTATTCTCTGTTTCAGTTTGGGATTTTTGTGTTGGTAATGTCATTTGATAAGGCATAATGCTTTCTTTTTGACACGTTGCGACGGAGTATGGGAAGTTGAACAAGCCTGGTAGGTCCCTGAGAAATGACAATGAGGATTTGTGTAAATGAAGATGATTGTGCTGCAGATTTGCATCAATGAAAACAAGATATATTTAAAATCAATTTCCAAGTGACATAACTACTTCTTTAATCTGGAAAAGATCTCGGTTTTGAATGGAAGATTAGCTTGCAATAAAAATAGGTGTTCGATTGCTTGCTAAAGAATTTGGTCAAATTAATTGTTTTTTTCACTTAAATATTGAGTTGCTGTTTCTTGCTTCTCACACTAAGTGTTTCTAATATTCATATCCTGAATATCACTTTGAACTTACTGAACACATCATCACTGAAATTTTGCATTCTCTATTATGTGCATTGGAAGACTCAGTTATCGGAAATTATAGGCATCTTTCAAGACTGATGCGGATTTGGCCTCCAAATATAAAGTGTGAACATCGATGACCATAAAGTTCACTGTTGTCTTTGGGTCTTTTTATATTTATTTCAAATATTACAGGCGAGTCACACTTGCTTTGCCTGTGCATCAGTAAAAAGAAGCTTTGTAAATAGTATGGTCAAGCCAAAGCCAGGTGATAAAACTTTCTAAATATATGAATGTATAGGATGGAGATGTACAGTGGATCAGCCGCAGCTGCCTTCATTTCAAGATGTGGCCGTGGAAGAAGGTAATGCAGCCATTACCTTTTAAAGTACAGATGGGTAGCTAAGATACTCAGTTCAGATGAGGGACAACAGGATCTGTGCCTGTTGGGTTTTAGATCCATTTACACATTTCCCGGGAGAGAGGTTACGTGGTGGCTGAAAAAGTCGTGAAACCTATGACAGCTTGGGATGATTTCTGTCTGTGCTTGCCATTAATTTCTCACATTTATTTTGATCATTTACCTTATGACTAACAACAAACCAGATTCAGTCGGTGATTCTTTGGAGGCTTCGAAATATGAAGTTATCATCTGCATCTGCTTGAAATTATTCCAGAGCACATCCTCAGGGGTTACATGGATTAAAGACGACCCTGGACTGTCAGGAAACGTAAGAACTCAACGTGTTTATCTTTTTCTCTGCTTCTGAAGGAAAAACTTGTGATGCAGAGTACTACAGAACAAAACATGGTATAGTTTTCCAAATAGGTGGGGGATAGCAGGCGATCACGCGGTTTTATTTAAATTTATTTTTCACAGGAGTTTTGATAATTATATAAAATAATGATCATCAGGATAGATATAGATCGTGGCTTCTTTTTAGCCAGGTAAGAAGCCCTTCCACCAAAACACATCTAGCTTGTCCTGTTAGGAAGTTCATTAAATAATACAGTGTAATGTGTCTGTAATCATTACTTTGTTACAGACTCTTATGTAACGCGTGAAATCTGCTACAGAAAATAACACACTCTACTAATTGCTCATCTTCCTCCCTAAGTTCTAAAAGCAGTGTGAAAGAAGACAGAATAACGGCATAAACATCTGATCTACTACTGGAAAATTTTACAAAGATTTAATAAGTACCTACCACTTGAGAAATTTATAAAAATAGTCACACATTTTGAAAGGCAGTGTAGGGGAAGGGGATCAGGGAGTGGGAAAATTACCTTGACTGAAGAGAAGGAATATCCCTCCTTTTTATTCCGTGCTTTTCACCATGCATCACTATCAGTGCTGCCTTTACATAGTAACAGAGCTATTAGTATTCATCGCTGCCTTACTTTAACTTTGCAGATAAAATGAATTGGCCAGCAGAGACCAAAACCACCCCCCAAGTACAGTTGTGCGCTTCTTGTTTCAATTACAGATCTGAAGAAAGCGCTGGCGTCACGTAGAGAAGAGATTCTGAAAGCCAGTTGTACGTGTAGCTAATGGAAATTTTTGATGAATTTTTAAACATGGCATTTACTGCCTGAGGAGCGAATGGTGGGAAACAGTGATTAGGCAACCATTTACTCTCCCATTTACTGGTGACATCAGACTGGGACCTAAAGATTTCCTGGGAAACTTTGGAAAACCAAAGATCCTTACTGCATGGGGATAATCGACTTCCGGGTTCATGAGTGAGAAGCAACTTTTGAGCGATTTCAGCAACAGGAGGGGAAAAAAGCAAAATAGCTGGAGGATGCTGATGAACGTTGCCTTGTTATCCCAATACATGTTCAGTCCAACGACATTTTGTAACAGAGCAAGGAAGATCATTGTTATCTCCTGCTTTTCAACTGCTCCAAAAGCTTGCCAGCTATTTGGTAAACCTTTGGAGTCATCATCAGACCACGAACACCCTCTAAGAAGCGAGATCCTCACCAGAAGGCACTTACCAACCTTGGCTTTTCTGAAGTCTGGTGAGCCCAAGCCCAGACCCCCCAGATTCTGTGGCTCTTTAAAAAGGTACTCCACCGTTCCCCTTCCATTCCTGCATCTGAGAATGGATTATATTAAGAAGTAAATTAAATTGATTGTTTCTACAATTGGAATTTGATTTGTGGGATATTGCTTTGGTAGGCAATGCTTCAGTTTTAACTTGGCTGTCCCCCTGCTTGAGGGACACAGTATGTCAGCATCTCATTTTGCCGGTACTGCTGTTTTCAAGAAAATAGTGATGGCCTTTGGAAGCATTTCTTGCTGGGGGAGTAAAGGCAAATGCGCCTGATACAGCTAGCACATGAGAGTAAAATTGAACTGCCTATTTGGCATCAAATCCCCAGCTAGATATCCTTATTCCATCATACCTGGAGACTTGCTGTCATTGAAAAATGGAATTGGCCTGCTGTAATGGATGTGGGGTGTGGAGAGATACCGTGAAGGAGCTGTTCAGCCAGAAGTATGGCGCACTTGCCGTTTTGTTGCTTTTGCATGGGTGATTAGCCAGGAGGTTTCTGTTCAGTTACATTTCTGCTGAAAATCTGAATTCAAAATCTGAAAATGCAGACTTCCCATAACTATCTCTCCATTTTAATCTGGTGACACGTAAGACCAAGCTACTGCTGAATGTGTTACTGATTCTCTGTTGTCCTTGAATCCGATGTTTTCACAGGGCCAAGGAAGCAGAAACTGGATTATTTGACCAGGAAAATCCCATTTCTGTAGAAATAACAGTGGTCGGAAAATTTGTTAGTTAATAATGGTGTAAGTTGACTGTAAAGCTAGATTCCTAGGTACAATGCTTTGTCTTATCACAAGACTGAATCTATTTAAGGAAAAGAACGTTCTTTTCATAACGGGAATGCGTCTTATACACTCCTTTACATACTGAGGGTTAAAGAGAAAATTAAGGGTTAGGATTTTCGTCTCTTTCTCCTGTTCTTCTTTGTAAAAGGTGGAGAAAGGTAGCAACAAATGTTAAGGTTCAGTTTCTGGAAAACTGCTAACTTGTTCTTTAGGATATCCTGTGGCTTTAATCAGAGGATCACTTGATGCCCACATCGATCATTAGATCAGACACAGCTTGCATGTGTGTATGCATGCTGCTCTCTATAATGGCATGAAGGTGGTAGCAGTTGGGTAGCATATGCTACTAGTCTGCTGCAGGGTTACCCTGAATTTGCCCATGAAAGCCATGCATAAATAAAGCTCCATGGTGATTGATGGGGCTGGATGTTTTCTTAAAACACATAGCTATGGATTTCCAGGTATTTTGATGATTTTTTTTTTGACAGTTGAGAAAATTAATCTAGTTCTGATGCAATTCATCGTACTACTATAGGAGAAGCTGTGAAAGATTCACAACCTTCTGTAGGGTTAAACCATATTGACACCTGAGATATCACATGACTGAGAAAATACGTGTCTGGTGGTTTTCTGAAATCGCTTTTTAAAATAATAGGAAATATTATATGAAGTCTAAATGAGATTTAAAGCCAAGGCTTTGTAAGAAGTAGGAGTCACTTGTGTCCGCTAATGTTTCCATGCAATTTTTGCAGTGTTTTTGTTGTTATAAAGCATGGTATGAATTCTGTCCAAATTCCACTTTGGCTAATAACTCTGTTCTTATTTCCTAAGTGATTCTCCCTGTATTTTTCCAAATGAGAGAGCTTCTTCTTCATTTTTGGCTTGTAATTGTTCTGTAGTAGTGCTATGAGTACTTTACTAAACTTTTGCCTTTGTTTCAGGATCAATACAACAATTTTTGATGTCTCACTCTGCGCTTTGTGAAGTCCTTTGCAGCGAGTTGAAATGAAAATATTATTTAAAAAAAAAAATCTCAAAGTGATCTATGATAATATAATCTAATTTCATAGTATTTTACATCTGCTTTGATTCATTTAACTTTCATTTTGTCATGAATAATTGTTGAACAACGGTACTGTCTCATTTTGAAGTACTCAGTTTTCTAGCTGACTCTTGAGTGCATACTTAAAATGTGGGAGTCCCAGAGCGGGGAGGACACTATATGCACACTGACAGGTTCTAACTGTGACAGTGCAAATGGATTTTCAACTCTTCTCCTGCGGACCTGCGCAAATCCTGGGGGACCAGTGCGCAATAAACAGGAAAAATGTGGGACAGGAGGAGCTTAAGCGTCAAGTATGCAGTCAGATGTGACAAAAACTGTTTAAATTGTCAAGTGTTACTTAAATGAGTAGAAATGAATGTCTTGGCTATAACTAAAGTTGATCCTGCTGCCTGGAGTTTATGCTGATTAGAAACCCTTTGTGGTCATTTCTTTTAAATTAATGATGATCTAAAAGACCAGTGGTTCAGTCTCTGATAGGGACAAGACTAGCCTGCCCAGCAACGCTTAGCCTTAATAGAGTATGGATTATTTTTATGGATGCTGCAGTTTCAAACTGATATCCATAAGGCATAGCTAGAAGCCAGATTCCATTACTTAAGCTCTTTTTAATTGCCTGTGTGATCTGCCTGCATTCTCTCTTACTGGTTGTGGGGACTATGTCAGATCAGCCCTTTATTCTGTTTCTAAAATCAGAATTGGTTCCAAAATACTGCACAGCTCTATGGTTTAGTACTCATGCCAGTGCTGGAGGTGATGGTAGGAGGAAAAAAAAAAGAAGAAAAGGGTGATAGAAAATCTTAGCCATGATACATAAGAAACTAGATTAATCGACTTCTCTTATCATGACAACAAGCAGGGCTTCCTACTTCCAGTATCTACCTTGGCCTTCTCTAAGAGAAATGAAAAGAGAATCAGACTCTGATAATGCTGCTCTGAGCTCTCAGGCTCATCTCACTGTAAATTTTTAAAAGGCCATAGAACGCCCCAATGGTGTTGAAATTCAGTGACCCTTACTCAAGCAATGATAACGTGAACTAATAACCCAGTGCCAGCCTGTCATAAAAAGAATGGACTCTCCTGCTAGCTTCGAAGCTTAATGGATTCAAAGTGGTTATTTTCAGCACGTAGGGTTTTCTTTTGCAAAACAGAAAACATGCAATTACTGCACAATGGTAGAAGGATGGGTGTTCATTGAAAATAACAAAGCAATGAAGAAATCATCAAAAGTTTGTGGCTCAACTCTGCTTACGCTGTTCTCTACCCAGCCGTCCCCCTGCATACACGTACACTTACCCTTTTCCTCTGCTTTGCCCACGTACACCATGAGCAACTCCGTGATGGAGAGCATGATCACCACCAGTCACTATGAACAGCCCTTGCTACCTCACCACACAGCTGTTATGTTTTAAGATAGAAAATAGTCTGACTTGTGTTTTTGAAAGCACTGCATGAACTTTAAAAGAAAGCAATGATGAAAGAAAATCTGTGAACGCAGGAGGCAGGGTTTATCCCACTGAATTCAATATTGCTTGAGGTATTTCAATAGAATAATATTTCTGTGTGTGTATATATATATACACACACACCATCGGCACGATTTAAACAACTCTAGACCATTATCTAAAAGGGATTTTATCCCAGCTGCCTTCATCTGACCTTGAAAGAATCCCAACACAAACTTTCAGTGGTGGTGTAAAAGCAGGTACCTCTTTCCTTTGTATCTGGCATTTAAGAAGTGTCAAATACTTACTGTTCGTCAGCAAGCTGAGTATCTGGTCTCGTAGTTGAGAAACCCAGAGAAGGTGAAAAGGATGGCTGTTCTCTAGGTTTGCATGACTTGGTACAGGCATTATCCCTCGGCTGTGAACTGGAAGTTAAGGGTGTCCACACCACGATGTAATGCAAGCGCTCTCCTTCTCGTGTAGCTGCTGCTTTGGAGGTGACAAATTAACTAATATTTCAATTTTCGAAGGTTTCCAATTTCCCAAAGCCAAAGGGCAGCTATACAAAGGTATTTAGGCATCCAGGAAAACAATAGTAGTAAACAACTGATCCTATGGGTTTCATGAAGGTCCTAGAGGTGTTAGTTGTTTGGGATCTTTTGTAAGCCTCACTGGCTTCCTGTCTGGTTTCAGCTGACTAAATACATTTGATCGTATGATCCTTATGTACTGAAGATCTGAATTTTTTAGCTGTTACAGTAGCATCTAATATATGATCCTGGAATATTGTTTGTTAGTCTCTCTTTTTAGACAAGTTGCGAGAAGGTTTTGTTTAAATTTTTATGGTGGTTACTACATTTCAAACACAACTTGATTGTGTTTTGAAGTCTGATTTTTGTGTTGAATGTTTTATCACTATAGAAAATGTTTATTTCTTCCCTATGTTAAATTGTAAAAAGAAACTGTAAAAAAAAAAACAAAAAAAAACAAAAAAAAAAAAAGGAAACAAAAAAAGCCTGGCAAAACTTATAAAGGACCAAAGAATATGTTGTTAGTAAGGTGGTAGCTATGTTTTTATTTAAGACTGATTACATTAGTGCTTGCTAAATAATAGAATTTTCCACATGTGATTTTAAAAAACAAAAACAACAAAAAAACCCACAAAACCCCCAAAAATATTTGTGTTACGATTGATTGGAAAACTTCCAAAATAGAAGAAAATAAAAAATTAATCGAATGTCAGTATATGCAGATATTTAGCATCATGATGCTTGATTCTGTGATGCGCTCTGCGCTTCCAGTACATTTACACATTTTTATTCCTCAATTTACACCTGTCAGGCTTTTTTTTTTTTTTAAAGCCTCAAATAAAAATGAAAACATAATTGTCTGGAAAAACATATGTACCCCTGCTAGATACCTTCTAAATCTCCCTATAGTCAGGAGGTTTGGGGGAGCATATGAGCTCTTTGGATATTCTGGAAAGCCTTACCTTTCTGATCAAAGACAGGGTGGCTGGTCAAAGGGGAAGAGTAACGGTGGGTGTAGCAACGACTCGCTCATCAACTGACATCTGGGCAGCTCTGGGACAGGTCTCTGTCCCCTTTCTTATGAATTTTCATCTGATTTTTTTAAGTTTTAAGACAATTATCATTTCTGCCCTTTTTTCCCCCCCGATAAAGCACCTTTGATACAGATCGATACATCTGAATGTCCCTTTATTTTTAATGGTGCGGCGGCGCTGGATCCTGACAGCTGGAACCTTAATTGGGCTGATGACAGGAAAGTAATGGCTGTTTGCAATCACTTATTCTGTCTGACCTTGTGTTTAATATCAAAGGGTAAATGTTAATTTTTATTGGAAACCTTGAGGAAATTGAGAGAACGCGATGGTAGGTGGGAACGTGATCTTTCTTCGAGATACCGTAGAACGGTTACAGGAAATACACGTGTCTCACATTTCAGCTTGCCTTTCAGAAAGCTCAGGATGGATGCATCCTGCTTTATTTGTGGTGATTATCCATAACATTCTGTTATGGACGCCTATCCATAATTATTTTAACCCTATCAAATACTGTAACAAAAACAAAGACAAAATAAGAGAAGATCGTCAATTTTTCCTGAGTGGAAATTAGCCATGTAGCTATTAAACCTGCGATATTCCATCATTAGATTACTGACAAATCAAATCAGCCACATCACATCTTAAAAAATGAAGTTTCAGATTCTCGGAGCGTTTTGGCATTTTCTTGGGTTTTGGGCTTTGTTTTTGAGTTTTTCTGTCTGGTGAAGGTACTTTCCGACATGTGAATAGTTCACCGTGAGCGGTGTGATTCTGATCCGCGCTGCTGCTCTGATTAAGAGGCTTCTTTATGACCAGCAGAGATGAGCAGTTTGTATTCCTGAAGCATGAGAAAGCATTACTGTAACTTGCATGGCTGCGGCATGCCTGCTTTGAAAATCAACTTCAGTAATTAGGTTCTAAGGTTGACTACACGTTGCATATTTAAGTATTTTCTTCTTTCTTGTACTATCCATAGTGCAGCGTAGACAGTAAAATTAAGAAAACCAAACTTGCATTTTCACACTTAAAGCAAATCTTGAAGTTTCCGGGGCTGCGATGATACTAGTTTCATACTCTGTTTATATTTTCATAGACTAAATATGTATTTATTCTAATTATATGGAGAGCCAGTTCTCATTGTATATTAATGCTGATGTGTCTGATGTTTGTTCACAGATGCACGAATGTTTAATTGAGGAGAAGCTTTCGTTTTCTTTTCCTTGGGTGAAAGCCCTTGTTTTTCAGTCCAGTATTCAAATACTGATTCTACCCGGAGCGGTTATCTCCTTTATTTTGGTGAGAGTAGAGTTAGGAACTTGGGCCATGCAGGAGTTTTCTGAATGACTTATTTGCCAAAAGAAAGCACTGGAGCTGGGTAAGGAAGTTAATGAGTTACCATCTGGTATGATCTTGACAAAAGTTCTCATTGGGAGCTCATGAGTTCTCTTGCTTGAAATCAGTGGCATGGCCTAGAATCTTAGTTGTATGTTGGGCAAAGAAAAGATGAGATAGGCCCACGTAACAAAATAGTAAAAACTGATCTTCTTAGTTGATACGGCTTTCACTGGGACAGCTGCAATAATTTCTCTACCAAGAAGAAGGGTCTAACGAGAATGTGAAGCTGAGCAGGCAAATCTGGACAGCAGTTGAAAGAGATATGGGGCGGGGGGGAAAGCCAGGCTTCTGCAAACGGCAAGGATATTTCTAGGAATATTTCTAAGGGTATTTCTGGAGTATTTCCAGGAAGTTTTACTTGGTGCTTCTAGAGATACAGATAGAGAAGGTCTTGACCATGTTCAGCGTTAAAGCTCTAAAATAAGACCCTGACGCTGTAGATGTCAGGTCGGTAACCTTTATGTCGTGGTCAAATACAACTTGGTGAGTTGTATTTTGCCTCTGTAATTTTGTTCTGCTCTTTCCATTGCTTACAGTGAGTGCCCTCGTTCTTCCTTACGCAGTCTGCTTGGTCAATGCAAAGTGAGTACAAAAGGCGCCCGGAGCAGAGCAGCAGAATTTGTCCCTCATTTTGCTCCGGTACAAATGTCTATGTAGTTCAGAACCTGATGAAGAGCTGCTGTAACCAGAAACAACTGGAGCAGTTCTGAAAATTAAAGGGCTTTGTGTGCCTCTGCCACGTCTAGAGCCTTGGCTGGAAAAAGAGTGATTTTTGGGAGCTTTTTCTCATCAATGCCTATTACCACAATTGAGGCACGTGATCTGCTGTCTCATGCCACCTCTGGGATTTAGGCCACACCTTGCTGTATAGAAAGAGCGGTTTGTATCTTCTAAAGCATTGGCAGGGGACAAAACACCCTTCTGATTGCATTTTTATCTTTTTCTGTAGAAACTGGTAGGTGTGCAGCTCTGTGAGCTCTAATAATCCTGTGCTCAGCTCTCCAGCTGCATTACGGTGTAGCTTCATGGCCAGGCCCTGCCTCACTGGGACAACTGAGCCCTCAGAAAATTAAGTGCCATCCCCAGAGTTCACTAAAAATTCTTCTTCTACAGGAAGTGTGTCTCAAGCAGGCACGTAATTATTATTACAGTAGGTGAACTCGTCTTCCTGTGCAAGTGTGTGTGTGTGTTTTACACTTGTATCTACAAAGGTCGAACAGAATCCATTTGTTAAAATCTAAAGGAGTTGGTAATG
The DNA here is from genome assembly GCA_013398225.1 of Steatornis caripensis. NCBI lineage: Eukaryota > Metazoa > Chordata > Aves > Caprimulgiformes > Steatornithidae > Steatornis > Steatornis caripensis. The sequence goes on along the minus strand of VZSC01008957.1, from coordinate 72,309 downwards.
CTCTGGGGAAGCAGAGAGAAGAACCTTCCATTGCACTTTTCTTCTGAAATGCGTCACTGACACGCAGTGAAGGGAATAAGCAGTAAATTTAATTAATAATGGACTTTTTTTTCACGTTTCAGCTTCCCAAAGAGAACGTTTCTCCCATTCTGTAGAGTTTTATTTTATTAGCCACACAAAGAGAAATAATGCTTCATTTAACTATGTCAAAACCAATCTAAACTCTGCTATTTACTTTCCTTTCTATAAATTTTAATGCATTTTTAATTCCACCCCACTGGTTGGCAAACCAACCATTGAAGTTATTGCTGCCCTGTAATGTATTTCAGTCATTTCTAATAAACCTGGACTTTAAGATGATTTATTATTATCTCTGTACTCTATGAAAATGGATTCGCTGCCTGTGCTGGGTTTCAGCCCTTTCATTACTAGAGACAGATATATGTAAGATTGAACAAACGCGCAAAAATAACTAATTCGAATACGGACAGTTTCTAATCTTGCATTCCTCTGTGAGGAAGAACCATGTTTGAGGGAGAAAATACAGACGATAGATGACTATTATGTGTGTTTAAATGAACGTTATCCTGAAATTAGAGCGGCAAATAGATTAAAAGTTATTTTAACAGGATTTTTTACTGTAAAAGCTGGGGGTTTTCCTGCTCGAAATTAACCCTGAAATATTCTGTAGCTTCTTTCTTAAGACTTTTATCGTAACGTACGAATTTATTTTGTAAAAGTCAGTACCTTAAAAATTAATATAACATTTCAGCAAGAAAATTGGAAAAAATTCAAAAGTAAAATTACTCAAATATAACTAAAATAACATATCAAAATACTGTATCGTGAAACATCCTCTTCCTTTGCATTTGTTCAAATACAACAAGAATTCAATGAGAGTATTTTCTGGAAGCCGCATCAAAATTGCAATGTTTGTCACATTACAGAAAAGTAATTACTGTGAAGCAAACCCATGCTCATTTATGTTAAGTTTTGTACAGATCAGAGCGATAGGCAATTGAGTCCGTGTTATTCTCGTCCTTGTTTTCTTAGAAGTTTCTTTGTCTCCTTGACATTTTGTCTGGTTTTAGAATTGTTCTGTTCCCTTGTGTGACTGCTCCTGGTAACCCAACATCTTCGTACTGAATATTTCTCATGGGCAGCGAAAAAGATTTTCAGCTGGTGTTATGATTGGCAGCTGAGCAGTTTTCTCAATCTCTCTCCTTAAAGCTGGGTTTACTTTGTTCAGAAATTGTCCAGGGACTGTCAGGTCAAACTGAACAGATTTATCTATTCTTTCTTTATTCTTGCTTGTGGCTGGAGGCTCTCGGTTTCCAGCGCAGATAGTATTTCAAATTCCTGCAAAGTTTTTTTATAACGATTAAGCTTTCTTAAAACAGCTAACAAAGTCTTTAAAATGACTTTCAGTACATTTTGAAGGGAGTAGCTATTCCAGTAAATGATGTATTGTGAAGTTTCCTTGAAATGTTCGCTTTCTGACCGTACTATGCTGAATTAACCGTGTTCGTCTTTAAAAGCTCCCTGTATGGCCTGTTTACTGGAATTTGGCCTGCTTCAAAGATGCCATTAGGCAAGCTTGTATTGCTTCTTAGTAGCTCGCGCATTTTAAAAATATTATTATTTTAAATAAATACTACTATTTTGTCTACACAGTGTTGCCTTACTTTACAAGAAGTCACAGCCTGCACACAGCCAGCTGACACGGAGAACGGTTTTTTTAGGGACCATCATGTCTTCATGCGTCTTCGTCTATGTGCCAAGTCTCATTTGTGTAGGATTTGGGTAAAAAGTACCAGCATGGTACATTGGAACAAATCTGTTTCATTTTAGTCATGTAAAAATGCGCTTGGCACTTTGTGACTCAGCTTATCTATTTTTAAGAAGTAGATGATGACAAGGTATGTTAATCATTATTTTTTTGCTTCTAGTGTGAACGTTATTTCAATTACTAACGATAATTGTACTAGGTAGGTATTTAAATATGTCACTGCTTGTGAAAAGTTCACAATCTAATAGATATCAATTTGCTAAGGCTTTAAAAGCATCTCGAAAGGTCATGTGTTGTGACGAAGTCAGACCCTCTTCATGATGTTCTGCAACTTCTGCTCAGTAGGAGATACAAATACAAGCTAGATGGCAAACGGAATACAAGTATAAGCTAGATCTCAGAGGAAGGTGTCCGGTGGCTTTTTCATAGCAACCATAAAAATCAAATGACGATCTGTATTTTCCACAGCAAACTGAAGACTTCATAAAGGGGTAACAGCTAATTTGTTCATTTTTTATTCTACCTTCTTATTGTCCCGTTAGGTTTTCTGTGTCTGTTATTAGGTGCCGTTTTCAAAGCAGGTGGCAGCAGTGGTGAGGGAAAGCCTCCCCGTACGTTTCTGCAAGTGTTTTTCGTATCTGTCTTCACATGGGTGACATACTTCCCCATATGCTGAACTTGATCAGTATCTGATCTTAAAATCTCAGAGGTGGGAGGAGCAGATGATAAAAAGTTTTAAGATGTGGATAACAGCAACAAGAATGATTAGTGGCCAGAGGGTCAGTTTACAAGTAGAGATTAAATCAGCTAAATATATCGTTTATAGCTTAGCGGAATGAATTGAGATGGGGAAAAAGGATCAAAGGAAGAGGCATATCACTGTCTTAATATCTCTAAAGGATATAAACTGCAATGCCTGAAATGTGCTAGTTAGTCACAGACCCGATGCAGAGTGTGCTGAGAATTATTTTCAGAGTTCAGGGCATAGAAAGAAAAAAGTTATGCTGTCATTTAGGAAATAGAAGACATGCAAGGAATGTTCACCTTGGCAGCAAAAGATGATATGGAAAACAGCAAATAATTTTCTGTTTTACATCGCACCTTTCGCACTGGCTAACTTGACTACAGAAACTATCCTGCTGTTCTGTGCTGTGAGGCAGGCACAATGCGGCCCAAACAGCAAAACAGTTTAACAGTGAAACTTGTAGGTAAGTAGCACTGACAAATAGCCTGACAGTGCAACATGATTGTGATGAACTGATTTATTGGATCCTTTGGAACCAGACATAACTGAGTTAAGGCCCAAATCTGTATTCAGTACTCCAGATTTTTTATGCGGAAGCTTTACATCAATTTTCACGTTCAAAACCTGTCCCATACCTGCTCTAAGACTGTTTGAACACCATTCCTCTAAATTCCTCTAAATGACTGATTCCTCTAAACCTCCCCCCAAAAAGGTCACTATTCCATCTCAAATTTGATTAGTATTTGAGCTCAACTGTTAAGCTTCCTTCACATTTTCTGAAGAATTTTGAAGCCATCGAGGCCACTTTTCTTCCTCTTTCTGCCCTACAGCATCTTTCTAGCTCTGCAAAACACTGTTTAAACATAAGGGGGGCAAAAATATTGTCGGGGTGGTAAACAGTGGAACAGGTTGACCAGAGGGGTTGTGGAGTGTCTGTGCTCGGCAACGCGCTCTGGTTGACCCTGCTTTGAGCAGGCAGGTTAGATGAGATGATCTCCAGACGTCTCTTCCATCTTCAACCGTTTTGTAATTGTTGGGGCTTTGGCTCCCCTAACTGAATAATGATTAGAAACTCATGTTTTGCAATATATTTTTTTTCCTCTGAAGAACGCTTTGTGCGATAAATCCATTGCAACCTTTGCTTAAAACAAATCTTTTTAATTATTTTTATTTTTTAGTTCCAAGAGCTGGTTAAACGTCAGCGTATCTACTTTAAACATTAATTGAACAGTCCTATCTCTTAATACCTTGTTAAACCGCAACACAACTGTCATTCTTATTTTGTCTGGCTAGTTAGCTGGTCTGTTTTATTACTGGATTCTGTAGATTAATTGAGTTTGCGCATTGGAATTGTTTTCTTATGTCAAAGTAAAATTATAAAAGTGATAGTTGTGTTTTAGTTTTAAAATAAATAGTGCAAGTACTTTTAGCTGATAACAAGGGCTTGGATTAATTTCTCTCTCTCCTCTAGTCCTCCACCCATTTTCTTCTCCTTTCTCCAGACCAGTGCAAGTGTGCAGAAATCCTTTCAGCAATGAAGCTCTAGCACTGATACTTATTTTGGTAGAAAGAGACGAACTCTAATAAAAATGAGTGGCCAGTTTTCATTAAATTGCTGGGTTGTAGAGGCTTCCTTTGATCTAGCACATTGAAACGGTTCATTCCTGAAGAATGAATTTAGCTGTAATAAATCCAGAAGTGAATGCTGCACACCTCAATCAATCAAAGGAATTTGAATACCTCAATGGCGAGTTGAAATGAAAATAGATAGGCTGTTTCCAAATGCTGACAAACAGGAAAGTCAATGTGACAGGCTTGGGCTTTGCCTCCACTAAAATGCCCAAGTTTATTTTGGGTTGCAGTGTCCTTAGCATTACTCTGTCTGTCTATTTGTGCAGATTATGGGTGATTGTGGTTTGGGTTTATTGTTTACTCTTCATTGAAGTACATGGTGAGTCTCAGCATCTTCATAGCATCAGAGAAATCTGTGTCGATGTCTGTCTTTGCATCTGTAGTAGACGTTTCTGTTTTGAAAGTAGCTGTATCAAAGATTTACACAAATCGTTTAGTCATATACTAACTCAGATATCTGGCTGGTGGGATAAATAACCCTTTGAAAACAAGCGGCAAAAGGATAAATCTATCCAACATCCATCATCTTCAGTGTGTCTCCTATTCCACATGCACGCTTTGCCAGGAGCAAGGAAGAAACAGCTAATACTGATTCCTTCATCTGTCTAGGCATAGGAGTCTAAAATTTGTCATTTGCAATATCTCATGTCTCAGTGTCGCCAGCATAAGGACAACATCTGGACTAACTAATACAACATAGTTGTCTTCCAGGTAATAGTGATGGTTCCCATCCAAATAGGAGGAAAGCATATCATTTATTAAGCCCTTTAAATTGCTGTCTCGACGATCAGATTTTTTTTTTATAAATTTTTATTTTCCGTGTGCTTTGTGAAATATTTTGGGTTTGAAAAGTCTTACACACAGAGCTTCCCTAATATCTGATAAACCACGTGATTCTGCGTATTGCGGTCCTCTTGGAGTCTTGCATGCATTTAAACTCTTTTTCAGTATTACAGGTGTTACAGGAAGCTGCTTTAAGACATCAGTTTGAAGACTGCGTCTCGTCTTGTTTCATAATCTCCTTTTCTGTTATCACTGGGAAAGTGGAGACATTCTTCCCAAATTTCTGAAGTCTAGGGATGCTGATGACAGAAAACTTGCATCGTTCTGTATTCGCCTTGCGTATGCATTTCCCGCAAGAGCGTGTGTTCTAAGACCATGAGTAATTCCTGTTTATTTACGAAGTAGGTGTTTATAGACTGCATAACTTCTACAGCAAAAAACTTCCGTCTCCCTCTTCTTTACTCAGGATTTAAAAAAATACTGATTAGTGCACTTAATTTGTCCATGATGTTTGTTTGAATGAATAGGCTGAACTAGTATTTTTATAGTTATTGAATATTTTAACTGGGATTGTATGAGCTGGTCATGAATTCCAGGTGATAGCTTATACACATGACTCGTCAAAAGCCTTGCATTTCTGACCTTCTGCAGCTCTAGTCTCACGCATTATTCAGAATACTTATGATATTGGCTTCAAGCCAACAAATCATTTGGGCCCTTGCTTAACTTGAACACGAGCAGTCTTTTTGCATGCAACGATAATCGATACTGCACATATACTTAAATGCTTTCCCCAATTGGGTACCAGTATTACGGTAGAGTAGAATGAAAATTGGTTTAGATTCCATCGCTGTTAATCCCACGGAATAAACATTGACCTCACTTAGATTTTCCTCACAATGTTTAAAAATCATACATTTGATTCTTAAGACGTGGAAAAAAATCTTCCTTCTGTCTATGTATTTTTCTTTCTTTGAATGTGGTTGGTGACAGGATACTAGACACACATAGGAAAATAAAAGGTAAAAAACCCTAGCAGTATTAATCTAGTTAAAATAATATGATTTCTCCTAATACTGTATAAAACTGGACTGAGTTTCATCTTAAATATTTACCAAAGTTTTGGAAGGAAAGGGTTGAATTTTACATCTATGGAGATTAAGAATTAGTCAGAGTATGTATTGCAGCATAACTGAGATTTTCCTCCAAATTGATTCATGATTGGAAGACCCAGAACAATCTGCTGAAATAAACATTGACTTTTTTTTTTCACAAGCTCCCAGTAGTAAACCCCTTCCAAAAGGATGTGTTTGTGTTTTGCCTCAGTGATTCTTCTCTGCACGCTTATAATAGACAGATAGAATGAGATTCCACTCAGTGGGTAAGTAATGGTTTATTTTCAACACATTTTCATTTATGGTCTGAAATCGGATTGGTATCTTCTTCAATGTATTGTGTAGCTGCAATTATTTGATATTTAAATTACAGCAACAGTTCTTCTGTAGTTCAGTAAGCAGCAGCTTACTGTGAGTTCTTGAATGTTAAAATAGGAAAAGAGGTTGGTTGTTCCTGATACAATCGAGAGATGATCTACTCCTGTATTATAAG
>VZSC01008957.1:0-63707 GCA_013398225.1 Steatornis caripensis | reverse complement strand
GGGGGGCGGGTGTTCTGGTTTCGTTTTTTTCAGGGCTGTACATCTTTGGCTTGTATCCCTCAGCTAGTAATTACTACAAGATCTGTGACTGTGTAGCAGTTTGCAAATGAAATGTCAAAATCTACAATTTGTTCCTGTTGCCTTCAGTGACTAAAATCAAGAAGCAAGGCCACAATTTTCTCCCAGAGATAAAAATAATTGGAAAGGTGTAGCAACTGGCATTTGTATTTCAGTAGACAATACTCGTCTCTCCAAGTCATTATGAAACCAAGGCCTTTGTAGTAGAGAAGATGCCATGTTTCTTGTGCCTTCTTTCACATCAAGTGTAAATCTCAGCCTCAGTGTGTGTCCAAATTCTGACTCTGATAATAATATTCTGCCCATTTACATTTGCTTTGTGGTTTCAGTAGACTGGTTTTTTTTTTTCATCTTCTGTCCAAAGGTATTCTAGTGTGATTAGTGCCATTATTCTAGTGTCTCTCTGTTTTCCAAATGAATTTCATTTTAAGGTAGTGTATTCTTTCTTTGAATCCCTGAACTAGAACCTTAAGACATCATTGGTCTCCATAAAAGGAATGACGCATCCAGTCTTTTGGCACCCAAAGTGGAGCTTGAGACAACGGCAGTTTTTTATTAAGCGTGCTATAGCTGTAGTAGTTAAGTGGCAAGCTCCTGTGCGGGTCACAGAGTTTGTTGGCTGCCCTGCTTCTCTGTTTCACTGAGCTTGGGAACATCCTGGTACAAACAACGGCTGAGTGTTTTGCCTTGGCATCGATGACCTTGTTGTGCTGGGAGCTATCTTGTGGAGTGGCTGGACATTGCCTGCTGATGGGAAGTAGAGAAATAAATCTCTTGTTCTCCTTTGCTTCTGCGTGCAAACTTTGCTTTTGCTTTATTAAAGCACCTTTGTCTTGACCCGTGAGGTTTTTTCCATCTTATTTCCTCCCCTCCCTGTCCTGCTGAAGAGGGGAGTGATAGAGTGGCTTGATGGAGTACCTGGGTCAAGCCACCACAAATGCTTTGTTGTAGGAACTCAATATTACTTACAGGAACTTGTGCTGCATGGGGAGGATGAACAGCTGTCTGTTTACTGCTAATTTTGCACCACTAGTTGTTGCAAAAACACAATCATACCCGTCAACAATTAACACATCCTAGGATTTTTGGTGGTGTTAATAATTGTACTTCTGAAAAGCAGAATGGTGATGAAAGGGGCCGCTCGTTATTTTGTCATCTTGGGAGGCTTTGAACTGGATCCGTTGTGGTTGAATACTGTCAGGTCAGCGGTGTGAGTGGGCTGTCTGTCTTCCTTCTGAGTTTGTGAGCTGAATACTTGTGATAGTTTCATTTCTATACTATTACTGTGCAAACAAAATTAAATGACAGAGAAAGCAACCAGCACGTAGTGCACCCACTGGAACTTGTAAAGTGTTGGCTGCTCCTCTAAACGTTGCCAGTTACCAAAGGTTCTCAAAAGGGGAGCAATACACTTTTGCAAAATAAGCAGCCATCATTACAGACCGTACTCCATGTACCTATTACTGTGTGTGGAATGAGTATAACATGCTGGAATACCTTATAAATTATTGTAGGCTTAAATTACATTCATCTGCACAGTATCAGAAACAATACATGCTGATGAACAGATTGCATCCGAGCTTACGGTACTTACGCTAGCGATAGAAGCAGTCATGTTTGGTTTTATGGCTTCACTTCGTTCTCCTCCACCATTGTTCCGTCCTCTTTTCTGGGCAGTTGCTAGTGCTTTTAGTGCCTTGTCTTGCTGATGAGTATAAAGTTAAGAAAAAGGCTAGTGCTGGACAAAGAATATAAAAACTGACTGAATTAGGAAGTTAATAAATTAATCTTAGTTAAAATGTCTAAACATTACACAGTCTTTTTTAAGAATATCAACGAATTAATGTCTGTGGTCTCAACAACTTGATCCCATCAGGACATACGTCTTCAAAACAAGTTGCTAGTTGCAGATGGTACAGAGCGTAATGGATGTAACTTGAGCGTACTTCTTCTGAAAGCCTTTTCCATGTATGAGAATTATTTGTATAAAAGCTCTACACACACACGCACACACATATTTGATTAATTTTTTTTTATACATAATTCTCTAACAATTTTGGAGTATGAGTTTCAAACTAAAAAAAAGCTACAAGTTCTCACCTAATGGCCCTGACATTTATTTTTGATGCTGTAAACAGGCAGTTAGTCAAGATACGCAGTAAGTCCCTGATAAAACCATTTCTTCTCAGGATGTTGAGATTGCTCATCCATTATTATCAGTCTTCCTAAGGAGAAAAAAAGCCTGAGTTTTCTGTTGCTAAGGAAGGTTGCAATGCATATGTCTAGTTTCTTATGTGGTCTTCATTATTGTAGTATTGTAGCATTCTCAGAACAGATGGGGAGATTAAGTACGGTGAAATTAAATTCAAAATTATACAGGAAGTCTAGATCTAGAAACTTAAATGAGTCTCCCCGTTTGTTTAATATGAAATTGTCCATTCATCATAAGAAAGATGCGCTGCCTGGAGTGAAGAGCTTCTGCATAACCTTTTCAGAAGGCGTAACAAGCTGTTGATGCATGGGAAGAATGAAGCATGGTCTCATATAATTATCGGGGTTCCCTGCTTGAGGATTTGGCCATTGTAGTTGTCTTGAAGGTACCTGAACCTACCATTCAAATTCTGTTTAAAAGTACTCTGTTAACTAAGAAAAACTTTGTTAGCCGATTTCTTTATTGACAAGTGCAGATTTTTTTATTTCAATCGCTTCAAGAAATGATCCTGAAATTTGCCATCCCCTAAGTTCTCTCTTACCATTGTTCTGCTAGCCATGCTAGGTATTTTAACCCATTGTATAGGTTGCATCTGGTATTTTGCTGTTACTGGGAGGTTCTTGTGCTTTTCAGCATTGCGTGTGTTAGTGGGCAGCGACGGGCAATTTGGAATTTGGAAACTGTTTCTAGAATCTCCACTTTATGTTGTCTCAAATGGAAATTACTTTAATAAAAATAACCTAGTTCACCTCAGTGCACCTGTTTCTATGCAACAGCAAAGGGACCTGTGTCCTATTAATACTTACATTATGCAGCACGTTTGAAAATGTTATAACTCGCGTGGATTATCCTCCTGGGAGCCACATACATCACTCTGGCCTCAGCTCTTTCTCTCTGTGTATGTCAAATTGTTAAATGATCCTCCGGTTACTTCAGCATGTTTGCAGCTTGAATCCTTAAAAACGTGTTACTCGGGCAAATAAGGAGAAACCGATTCAAGCTAGCTGGTAGCAACTCTCCATATTTTTCTGTATTCTAGTCGCCTGATGTCTGTATTGAACCCATCCATTCTTTTGCATTGCCATTTAAAAGAAAAGAGATACACAGCTGGTAGGTTGTATACATTTGCCTGTCACTAGCTTTGTTCTTTAGCTAGAAATGATAATGTCTCTCGTGCTGCTTCTTGTCTGGGTCAATTATTTTTAGTATAATACCAAAGATTGTGGAAATATTTGTAAGAGGATTAGGTATTTTGTGACTACAGCAATGTTAGTTTAGTATTCACATTAACATACGGCAATTGGATCTCAAGCTTCGGCTGACTCCCACGGAAAAGATGAAGAAGAAATTGCACCTCTTTTGCCCGGATTCTTATTCATTATACCCGAAAACCAATAGTGTAAATTGACATCGGGGCTATACAGCAGGACCGCATATTACTTTGGTAGCTAAATACGCTGTGGAACTTTTTATTTTCTGCTGAATGTATGGGAAAAGTATGGCTTGCGACATTTGGAAATCTGACATCAGTTGCGTTGGGGTTATCATAATCACTAGTTAGTGACTGAGGTTAGAAAAGAATTTTAACCCACTGTTAGTGTGGCAAGGACTTTTTTTGGTTGGTTGTTTTGGTTTGTGTCACATTTTGTAGTACGGAGCCTGGAGCGCTCTCTGGGGTCACGCGGTGCAATGCTTCAAGCAGTTGTTGGGGAGGACTGTGAAAATAGGAGAACTACTGTTAAAGATCTTTTATAATGTATGCAATAAAAATTCTGTTAATATAGTGGTCTTCCTAACAGACCTTTCAGGGCCTTTTGAACTGATTAATGTCCTGTCATCTCTGTAAATGATTCTTGCACCCTTTAGTTCATTGGGAAGCTCATGAGACACTGCTTGCGTGCTGGCTGAAGACAATTGTACCCGTCTCCGGGGCTGCCAGCTTAGATAGCATTAAATACACTAACCACCGCTGTTTTACTTTAGAAGTCAAGCTTATGAAATATTTTACTTATATTTCTTTTCAAACACACATTTTCACCTACTCACTCTTTGCTCTGTGTGAAATGGAAACTGGTATTATCTCTGTAACACAAATTCCTTCATTTCTCAGGGTCATGTTTCAATTGAGATCCAGATGTCAAGTGCTTACATGGAGCAAATAATTCTTTTTTTTTTTTTTCTGATGCTTTCCTAGATGAGCCCCTTGTCAAATCCTGACAGCTTGTGAAGATTGTAGATTTGGGGACAGAAGGTATAGTCCTGATCTCATGGAAGTGAAAATGTGCGTGACAACTGCAGCATGCGATTTATAAAATGGTTGTGTTACTCTGTTTAGCCATTACATCACACCTGCTTCTACTGCGTTCCTGATGATACTTATTTTTCTGCTAGAAGTAGAGAAATTATACACATAACTCAAAAGTATGACATCAGTTTTGAGTGAATATCTCTTTTGAGATGAAAAAACGTTTAAGAAAGGTTGATGACTTGTTCATAGAAAAAATCGTCTTAAAGAACTGGAGGACTATTCTTATAATTGCTCATACACAAACATCCAGTGTTTCGGAAAATAGGATTTGTAAATGGACCAAGACAGTACTTATGGGTCCAGGATTTTAAAATCTAAGTAATGTGTTCTGATTGCTATATAGTATCCGAAGTAGAAAACTTCCCTTGCTGTTTAAATGTATGTTCACACAAGGGATTGCGTGGTGACTGGTCTTCCTGCCTGAACCAACGACATGGGTCTTAATTGCAGAAATTAACAGTTTGAATGTCAGTCACCAGTCTTCCTTTGAAATTGGTCCTGAGCCCCATTCCTAGCAAGTGTTCAGTTATTTAATGAAGATATATTTTTTATTGATATATGATAAAGAAGGAAGGTAGTGATAGCCTTTGCTGGGTTGTGAGGTTATTTCTGTGGGTTGGGGTTTTTTTTCTGTGGTCTTATATTTGGCTAAACTAGAACTGAAAGCTGAAAATTTTCACTACTAGAGATCACTCTTCCGGGTTTTTATTTTGTTGTTTTGGATTCCTGTCACATCACTGGGCTGATTCAAGTCTGTAGCACATTGCAGCATTCCAAACGACATTTGGTTCTGCCGTATGCCGTTCTGTGTTGTGGCACACCAGAGTAACATCATGATTTATCAAGTTTATCAATACTTAATTCATCCTTAATGTAGTTTTATCCAATCCATCTACTCGTTTGACTATATTCTTAGTCACAAACTGCCAAAGCGCAGATGCATAGTTTATGCTGCAAGTTGGTGTTTTGAGGTAAGTTCCTCCGCATGCTGCGGTTCAGGGGTTTGGCAGCAGTTTAGCCAAAAGGCAGCTGTGTTGCATTATGGCGTTTTTCAGGTGAAATTTCAGAAGGTTTGGTTTGGAGCTTGTACCAGCTGTAAGGATTTATCAAGAAGATGAAAAGACTAGGGCTCAAATGTGTGAATTAAAAGAGTGAGTTTCTTGGGCCTGGTTAGTTGTTCAGTGTCAGTGTTGCGTTTGTGTAGTCCATAATACTTCGTTATGCCATTAAGGCTATTTGTGTGCGTTTGGAGTCTATCAAAGTCAGGGCAGGGAATCAGAATATAATTCCTCAAGAAAAATGAGGAGGCCTGTCTGGTTAACAGTGTCTGCGGCCCCATTATTTTACAGAACGCGGCAAAGCAGTTTCCAAAAAATGTATTACGGAGTAAAGGTTAAGGGAGCTGATAGACAACAATAACAGATTGAATGATGTTCTGGAGAGATTCTGGTTTTGCTCTTAGAAAGACCTTTTTCTTTTCTTTCATATTGAAAAAAAATACAGGTTAAGGGGGCTAGTTGGGAACTGGGTATGTGAAAGAACGTTTCTGGGCTGCAGTGATTTTCCCATTCAATCACGGTGTACAAAACACTAAGCATAAGAGCTCAAATAAGGTGGAAAATTGCTAAGGCAAAAAAGAAATTACTCCACGGAAATGAGGTTGATTTTGCACGTATTTGTTTGGAGGTTGGTCGTTCGCTTTTTTCTTACTCTACTGCATTGCCCACAATAAGTCATAGCGAGAAAAAAAACGAAAACTTGCAAGTACCAAAGCAAAAGTATTCGGCTAGAAACCAAATTATCTTGAAAATGAGATGTAAATGCATAGAAAGGGGAATACATAAAAGGAGAAGAAAATAATTTGGACTTCTGTAATTATTATCGTCACCTCTTGTGAAGTCATGAGTAATTTGTTTCTGCTGTGCCTTTCATTTGCTCTTTGCACAGAACGGTATTCCTATCGAATGCTGTGGACTGTGGAGGGAGTTCAGTGTTTCCTTAGAACAATATAGTCGAGAAATTTTTCTTTCTGTCTCGTCTCTGTTTTCCAGTTAATGTAACCCATTAAAATGTACATATGTACATGTACTGTGAAGTGAACTATAAAGAAGGGTGTTATGCAAATACCTTGTGAATGTATTTTCACACTGAGTAATCATTGCAGGAACCTGAATTCTTAACGTAACACATTGTATTTCTTTCTCTAAAAAACTTTATCTAAATCCCAGTGAAGTCAGTTGAAAGGATCTGCTACTGTAGAGTTTAATTTAGTAATGGTCGTTAACAAAAAAAAGCAAGCTGGAAAGCTGCAGGAGTTTTTTTCCCCTTTCATCTTCCCTCCTGGGTTACATATACAGTCACTTGAGTAGTGGAAGCTAGTGAGATTTTTTTTTTTTTTTATGTACGGGTATAAATCTAGTGACTAGAAGATTTCACCTGTTGATAGCTGTTCTCACTGTGTATTTTGATCTGTTTGGATCTTAGCAGATGTTAAATCCCTAGTTTCCTTCGTCAAAACCTGAACTCCCTTTCACTTCATTGAAATCACCATGGTTGCCATTCCTGTATCCTCTTTCTCTCCTCTGAAAAACGCCCTATCAATAAGATCAATAGTAGATAGTCTTAAATTCCATTAGTATGATGAAATCCTATTTATTGCTAGAAAGGTTAATACTTGGAAATGTTTTGTACGGAAGTGATGCACCAGAGACCAGAATGGAGGTGCATCAGCAGACAACTACAAGCCACCCTCGCTAATAACTTTCCATCCCTCGGCATATCTGTCGTGTAACTAACTGTTCATTTAATCTTTGTGAATTTAATTATTCATGAATCTTTAATAGAAACTTGCTAACGATTCTTGTGTGACTTAGGAGCCTAAGTCTCATAATCGTAAATTAATGACTTAAGTAGAAACCAGAGCCCCATTGACAAACGATTAGTTTTCTGTAAGTGCCACTGTCACTTTGAAAAAGTGCTTGAATATGTTTATGCTACGTTTTTCTACAAAACAAGCATAAAAATTTCTGGTATGAGATAAGGAATCCAAGATAAGTGTATATATATATGTGTAAATATTTCAAAAAGGTAAGCTTTACATGAATGAAAACAACGACCATGCTACTCAGTGAAGTTTAGGTCCGACAGGAGTAAATAGGTGAGTAAATACTTGTGCTCTGGTTGAAGATACTTCATCACACGGGCCCTCTGGTTACGTAGAGACGTCGCAGCCCCAAGAGCCTTACACAGCATCGGGTGTTTAGCTTTCCTAAAATGAGCCTGACCAACAGGTTGATTCAGAGTTCTGCTCGGAATTAAGGGGAGGGATGTACCAAGGAGGAGGAAGCTCCTAGAATTGCCTGCACGTAAATTCCTACCAGTTTCTTTTAATAATGATCCGATTCGAAACCCGCTCGCAGGAAGTTTGCCTGCTGCTTTTGTGGCTGCTTCTATTCTCGGGTTTCTTAGTGGTAAAGTTTCAGATGTCAGCACCATCGAACAGCAGGAACGAACATCTGCTGCCCTCGTAAACTTGCGTTAGATGTCTTCGCCGACGTCTCTGAGCGCAGGCCTCAGTATGGCCTTGGAGATGTATTGTACTGACGTGTTTTCTAGGGGACATGGCCAAATGAAAGTTATTTACTTACGTAGCACAGACACACTATTAAACCTACAGGAATTTGTCCAATAAAGTACATACTACAGAGGAGGGGGAACAGTACTGTGGTTTACTTTATGAAAACATGACATTGAAATACCTTATTTAAAAAAAAATGCTTAAGAGGGAAAAATCTCAGAATAGTAAACTCTTTAATATTAGTGCACTAAAACCTTATCGGCTACATTTGCATAAATGGAGGACTAATGCATTGTGCTGGTAACTATATGCATCACAATATATAGTGACTACATACACACACACAGTCTGTGAATTACAACGTATGGGTTATGTGTAACAATGGAGGAGTTTAAAAAAGTAACTGTATATGTTTGAATGTTTTGTTCTGGGGGGCTTTTGCTTTCAAAAGTGAATCTGCTTCCCTAAGTCATGACTGTAACTGAAGTATTGTCATACAATTTTAAATCTGAAAGTATTAAACCGACATATAGAGCACATCATGAAAAATAGACATGAAAATACCTTGAAAGGAATGGTGTTGACTGATTCATGATACAAAAAAGATACAGGTGGAAATGAAATAAATAGCTATGTATTTCTTTAATTATTTGCACGTTGTCGTCATCTGATAACAGGAATTACTATAAATTTATCCAAAATAATTTTATCAGAGAAGGTTCTACGCAAACAATCTGAACAGTTGTTGGTTTGGGTTTTTTTTCCCCAGGAACATAAATAAGAGATTTTGATCTTTTTCTCCATCTCAGATTTTGAGAGATCAGCAGATGGGCAAGGGGGATTGCCATTGATTTTTAAGTTTAAATCAATTTCATGTGAAATGGGATAAATATCAAAGCGTCCAATGGAGTATTTATCAGCCTTATTCTTTACTATGTAGCTGCTTCTTATTGTGTTATTTGCAAAGGTTAGAAAGTTGCAGTATGTTTAACAGAAAGATTACCGGCAGTATTTGGCTTAGTGTATCTTCTTTCGAAGTCTCTTGTCTAGTAAGGAGCAAGGGCAGCCCTTACTGAAAGGCTGCTGAAGGATCCTGTTGGGTCTGCATGGAGTATGACAGCATCGCAAATGAATAAATTCAGGTAGCTCAGAGATTTGAACCAATTTGAAATTAATCTAGTTGTGCAAAAAAACCCCTGCAAATGTCACAGGTTTCAGCGTTTATCCAGCTTGATCTGAACAAAGTCGTGCTTGAAACAAGACAGAGCATAGTATACGGATATTCCAGGACTTCTTAGCCCATGCTTCTCTAGCTAATTAATCAAATGCTGTCTTTAGGAGAGAGCATAAATCTAACAATAGTAATAATCTGCAGCGATTTATCTTCTTTTCTGTTTACAGAGTGCTTCCCCTGACTAAAACTCCGCATGGAACGGTTTAATGTTCACAGTCACCAGTCACTCTGCTGAAAGAGAGAAGTCTCTAGTTCTTATGCAAAAAAAATCCTCCCACTCCAGAGTGTTTTACTGTGCCATTTCAGAAATCTGTCTCTAGTCTGTGTGTTTTAATGTCAATAGAATATGCTTCTGGTTTTTTTATCCTTAAACTTTCTGGCAAACATAAAAGTGATCAGTTGACCATCTGATAGACTCAGTCAAGTTGCCCGTCAGACTTCAAAAGTTGCTGACTCCATCTGGTATGAAGTCAGAAGAACCGACTGAAAACAAGTTCTAATTTGATTTTTTGACTCCTTAACCTTTTCGATGTGTTCTACCCATGAATTCAAACCAGCCTGAAGAAAAGCCGGGTAATTACTTGGCGATAAGACGAGCAGCTCTGAAGGATCTGCCTGGGGCTCAGAACGCTGATTGATAGTCAGATAAAACTCAACCAAGTCCATGGCCCCGAAAGGCTGCGGAGGCTGGATCTGCTGTAGGCTAATACGCGTAGAGGGAAGGTCAGGCAGTCGGGGAAGCCTGACCGGCAGACTGCCTCTCAGCTCTGTGGCTGGCCGTGTCCAGAAGCTGAGTGGGTAGCAGAAAGGGGTTGATACAAATGAGTTAACTGATTCCTCTTTTCTTTAGGTCAGTATTCCCCAGGCATGTAAGCAGGTCGGTGCTGTCACTACAAACAGCTCTGATGCGAGCCTTCTGCATAACCGCAGTGGGACAGGGAGACCCGGAGGTCCCAGGCGCTGGGTCTAAAAGTTTGCCCCCACCCTTCTTTTAAACAAAGTCGTGCATTTACGTTAGAATGAGCGTTCAGAGCAGAAAGTAATTCTTTCTGTCTTTTCCTCTTGATGCCAGCGTATTCCTTGGACAAAGAGTATTCTTTGTGGCATCCTATTGCATCTCAGCCACCCACCCTGATAGGAGTGCCTGGTTGTTTCTATTGGCAACCACTGCAAAGTCGGAGAAGGTTTTTAGCTTTGATTTATGACAGAGACCAGAATAACACCCAGAAGGAACACAGTAGTGGTTTCACTTTCAGTGATTCTTATCTCTGCCTTGTTTAATCTGAGCGTAGTTAGGAGCGTAGCCGGGTGCCTTCAGCATAGCCGCAGACTTCACTAGCTGCTTCCACAAGCAGTGGTTACAACTAGATGATGGAGGACTGCTGGCCTTCCTCTTGAGCTTGTTGTAAATACAGCAGCTGTCCTTTACTGGAACATCCTACTTTGAAGATTACGTAACGAAAGAAGGATAGACTAATTAGAAAGACTACCGAAAGTCAGTTATCTTTTAAGACTTGTCTCTACTTAATAACCTTACTTTGTTACCAGTATGGTTTTTTTTCCAAGAGATGTAATGGAATTGACTTAAAACTACTCCAAGAGGTAAACACTCTTCCCTTGGGGACGAATTTGCCTTCTAAGTGAAATTAATCTATTGACTAGGATGCTCTGATAGTCTGAAATTGCATTTATCTTCTTAATCCTGTTAATCATGCTTTTAAATATAAATTGTGCAGTTAACCATTACAGAAAAATAGTTGGGAGATGGTTGTCTGATTGTCAGGAAAATTCGGTAAGATTTTTCAGTGTGCTATTTGAAGATGCAAATTGGTCAGAATTTTCTGTTAGAGCCTTGTTAAATTGCACTGTGACCAGAAATGCATTTTTCTTGAAAGAAAGATTTTTTTTTTTTTAAAGAGGCTTATGTACTACTATTTTCCCTTCCCATAATCTCAGTGTTTTTAAGTACATTCTGCATCCTTCGTTACTGTTCCTTTCCGTGCCCTCTTTCGGTATATGAATCATAGGAGATATTTTGAAACCTATTGACTGGCAAACTAGAGACTGAAGAAAGCTTCCTTCTTCACTGAAATAACTGAGTCAGAAGGAATCACTTTTAGTGGGTGAGTTGTGACCCAACCTGTCACTGGCTTGTTTTCTGAATCAGCTGAATAGCAGATACCTAGCAAAATTGTTTGGAAATCATGAAGTTGAGATCACCACCTGTTTTCTTGTAAGCTACTAAGCAGCCACCAGCACACAGTATTTTATCTTCCATGATTTCCTGCCTGATTCTTATGAATGTAACTGGGAAAGCACCTTCAAATGCGTTAAGTAAATGAAGGTTTGTATTTTTCGCATCTGCTGTCTAGTCCCACTCTGGCTTTACTTCTTGATTGGGTTTTGAGGGATGACGTGTTTATGGTAGGTTTTGTTATGTCTTTGCTTTTAAGTAAAGACTGAATTATAGCTTGTGTTGCCAATTAAAATAAGAATTCCGGGTTGAAAAACACGAAAACGATTTAGTGCCTGTGAAGTTCTGTGAGTGTAAATGAAGGTAGAATTTAGATAATTGCTGTACGGCTTCCGTTTACACATAGAATTGCAGTTTTACCACTGTCATCTCAACACAGAGCTCTGACAAAAACTGAACCTACTGGAAAGATTTTATTTCTGCTTGGCTTAGCAGAGGAATTGAAGTCACTGTTTTCACGTAAGAGTAATATGGGGCGATGACAACAATATTCAGCAAAAGAAAATCAGCAGTTCCTTGGAATCTTATTATTTGTGTTTGAAAAATATACTAATTACTCGCTCAGGTTAAAGATTTGAGCTCAGCTTCAAACCCTTGTTCTCATTGCTTTGCTCTGGCTCAGAAATCTGTTGTAATTAACTTGTATGGGGAATCTGTGGGTGACCGAAAATGCTGTTTTTCTTCTGGGTCAATGAGGCATAGCGGATATGTGGGCAAGGAGAATGGCCCCGTTATGCTCCAGTGATTGGAGGTCTTTACTGTATCACAAAATATCTAGGTTGGCATAACCATGGATTTGCTTGTATGTCAGTAGACAAAGCCACAAGACGGGTCTTTGAAATTGAAATGGCGTATCAGACAGGTTTTAGTTGCGTGACCGCGTGGGATCTCACTGGTCAGAGCGGAACCTACGGCTGCACTGTTACCTTTTGAGCTATTACAGTATATACAGGGGAAAAACAAAGCTCAGAAGGAAAAGTGTGTCTTGTGTAACACGTGAACGTGGCCAGAGGTGCTCTGTCAAAATGGCAGAGCTGTAATCAGAAGCAGCCTTGCCATTGCCATTCTGTTGTCACCTCTAGGTCAGGGTGTGGAGGCCATTAGTAACTTTTTTCCGATAGTGACTGCGTGCAGGTGCTTGTGGACTCTGGCGTTCATGCATACACAGCAAAGGGTTTAAAAAGCGCTCTGGTGCCTTGAAATGACTTCTCGGAATGAACGTCTGTGGCAGTGCTAAATGTTTCCTAGCAGAGAAGCGCCATAGGCACTTTTAATTGAATTTAGGAGCTGATAGAAAGAGGCGAACTCTATGCTGAAATCCTGCTGTCTGTCTGCAGCACAAGTCTATCAGACAGGGACAGCGAAATCTTCTGACATTCGGTAAATCCCGTAAGAGGTTTCCAGAGGGACTGCTTCTAGGAGTTGAACCGTAGCCTTTTCCTCTGTGGGCGTCACAGTCTTTGTCTCACTGGAAAAAAAAAAAAAATGCTAGCCAGTGCTCTAAGCTTGATGTTGCCTATGACACTGGCATCTTTCCTGTGAGAGGTAAGACAAACATGCTAATCTATTTCGTATAGGTGATAAAGAATGCTGTCTTCTTGCTGGGATTGATGGAACATTCCCTCCTACTGGCTTACTAGTAAAGGGTTTTCTCTACTGTTACCACTGCAGCAATGCATGTAACGTACTCCCATCTATCAAAGCATAATCATTGGCCTGCCAGTCCATATTGCACATTGTCTGGGAGAAAAGCACTAGTATTGTTGCAATCGTAAGGAGAACACTGGGTGCTGTCCTAATTGCTGCAGTTGTCCTCTAAGAAAATAGTCGAATAATGTATAGTCTTTGCCTGCAGGTAGTTTTCAGTTGCCTGAAATTTTGTTAAAGGGATTGGAAGTGTTCTCCCAGGAATATTTTTTGGGGGATTTGTTTTTAATTAAATTCTGCACAACTGAACAAAACAGTCAGCAGTATTTACCAGATACTGTGAGTGAGATTTTTCAAAAGCAGACTGGATATTTTGAAAATATAGCTGACGTTGTTTTGCTGAAATTTTCTGCTCCTGAAAATGAGGAAGGATGTGTTTTTACAAGCTGCACTATTGAGTACGAAATGTGGTATTTCGATGAAGGAGATCGGGACGTTATTCGTGTCACTTGTCCATAGCAAAGATGCATCCAGAAAGCTGCTTTGCAATGAAAACCAAATATTTTTATGCTCTCTGAAAAATGAATGTAACTGTCTGAGAAAGTAATTTGCCTGTTCGCGTCCTGCAGCCGCTGACCCTGGAAATCTGGGAGATCCTTCTCTCTGAAGCGTTACATCAGGCAGATCTCACTAGAATTCATAAAATTTGAATGTTTTCCATTAAATGTTATAATTTTGATGAATTTATTAACATCAGTAACAATTCGGGGCATCTTTTTGGCACCGTTTAATCAAGCCAGTCTGTAAGAATAGAAGAATCAACTTCCTCTACTCACGATACCTTTCAGTGAAATTGCAAAGGTTTGTTATTGGCCCATCTAGAGAGCTGTCGCGATTTTCAGAACAACAAGAAATAACAAGTCTTCCTAAGTGGACTGCAGAAGTCTGTTTTCCTGACTACATTGGTATAACTTTAAATTATTGGAAGTAGAATAGCTGGACATCAGAATAACCCGTATAGTCTAAATGTCTGTGTACCAGTTGGTATTTACTTTATCTTTAAGCCACACACTACTCAACTGAAAATTTTCCCCTTTACATTCCGTTGTTTTGATTGTAGTGATTTGGAACATTTGGAGTCTCTCCCATTCACTTCAAAGTTGGTAACTTTATCAACTCTACAGATACTAGTTACTGCTTTGCAGCAACTGTCTGTTAAGCTGTTTAATCTCCCTGGCAGAATCTTGGGTTAAATCCATGAGTAACAACCACATAAAAATATATCCAAGACAAATGCCGTTCAACTTGTGTAGCTTTTGATATTGGGGCGTATGATGTAGTCGGTCTACTTCTTAGAACTCTTCAAGGAATTTCCCCCCCCCCTCCCCGGAACTTATCTGGAAACAAGCTTGTGGTTTAAAAATGTAAAATACTTAGTTGGCTTTTCGACCTCAGGGAGAGTTTGAAGCTATTCCTATTTCTGTGATTTCATCTTGAGATCTTCAAGAAACGAGATTTATGGCATCAGTTGTTTCACGTTAGAATCACACTTAGAATCGTAGAATCATAGAATCATTTAGGTTGGAAAAGACCTTTCAGATCACCAAATCCAGCCTCCTGAAGATGTAATAAACAAAGCCAAATTCTAATGAATGCAAATATTCACCATTACTTTCTGTCTGATTTGTTTTATAAAGGAGATTGGGGATGGAAAAAAAAAACAAGCTAAGAGAAGCTGGGTAGCCTTTAACTGTCACAAGCTTTTGGTGGAATGTAGCAACCCAAAATGACAATGTGACTGTACCATGAACCTTAACACCTTTTCTTGTAAAAGGTACTGCAGTTTCAGAAAGTACATTGTAGTAGGAAGCGCTACTAATATTGGGACATAGATCAAGCAAGCACTAAAAAGGCAACCTGCTAATTGCTGTAATAATGTCTTCCCATTGCACCACACTACGTAATTTCATGGCTTTGAAAACTGTTTATCACATCGTTCCACTTCAGGGCAGGGAGATGTGGACAACAGCACGCAGAAAAAGGCAGTTTCTGTGCTACCAAAAAATTTCAAAGAGAAACTTCACCTGAAAACTGGTCAGACTACATATTATGTAGGTATTGAATGACAATCACAACATACAGCTGTTTGTTTTGGGTGAGCATTGTTATTCTTATTGTTTCAATTGGGAACATTTCTGTATTAGATTTTTTAAAAGACAATACAAAAAAAAAATCATATTTCAGCGTTTCATATTAGGCATTTGATATTTCAGTTGTCTTCATCATGCCGTTGCTGCTTTCCACGTTCACTCAACATTACATTAGTATCTTTTTCAAAACAGCAAAGAAAAGAGTGAAGGTGAGGGGAAAGAATGGACGAGGACCTCTTACTCCTTTACACCAACAACTTTTTGATGGGTTGGTTGTTGCTTTTTTCTTTTTTGAGTGGCGTGCTCTAACAAGAGCTTTAGGAAAAAAAAAACCACCCTTTTGAATACTCTTGTAAAATATTGTTATTCTGTTCTCTCTGTGCTGAAAAATTTTTTACTGTTTTGGTTGTTACAGTCGCCAGCATTTGAAGTGAAAGATACCACCTCACAATGATTGTTAAATCAGTTATTTTTGATCATTTTAGAAATCATATTATTTACTGGGTATACTGTAAACATTTTTAATTCACTTAGTGCCAGTTAAGGCTAAAGCAATTTTTCTTTTTTCTTATTTTATGTATATCTATGATCTTTTTACTTTGGTTTTTCTATTCTTGTATTTATTATCAGTCATAACAGATGTCACAGATTTGTGTTGTGGGTTTTAGTATGAGACTTACGAGGCTCGTAATTAATGCTGTCTCGACTTTCTATTTAAATTGTGAGAATGTCACCTGCTTTCATCTCTTGTCACTGCATCTGCAGGTTCTCCTATTCATGTCACATTAGTTCAGCCAGGTTTAATGATTGTCCTGCCTCATTAGCTAGACTTGCAGGACACATATGGGAAACCTCAACCAGGCCAAAACTCATTTCTCAGTCACTGTATTTGTCCGGCCCTTTGTGACCCAATGATCTCAAGTAAATATTTCTTCTAGTTATTACTAATGGTTGCTGAGATACATTTCACAGAGTTTAACAAAACTAGTTAATGATGGTCTGTCCATCTATACTTCTAATGACGAGTGACTAATACCCATTCTTATGCATGCAGATGCAGAAACAAGAATTGAATTTTAATGCTGACTCATTTTTTGAGTATTGAATAGAGGAAAATCTTTCGCTTTCAATTTGTGTCTTGAGTCTACATTTGATTACAGCTTTTGCCAGAGTTTGATGCCTTTTGTTCCTTTGTGAATGTAGAAATTTCTTGAACCTTGTTTGTTGCTGTTTGCTGTTTTTCTTACCATCTATTAGCTAGTTAGTAAAACAGAAAACATGTCAGCATATTTCACTAAAGAAAATTGGAGTGGACATAAGGTGTTTCAGATAGCTGTCCGTGAAGGCAACTGGATTTGTCAATTCAGTGTTTAGATCCTCCGGAATATCTCAGCAATTTCATAGTGAAATTCCCTCAGACTCTTCTTAAAATAATGCAGTATTATCACCTTCAATTCTATTATTTTCATAAGCAATACTGCTTTAAATATTAATATCTGCATGGTATAGAACACAATATTTCTTAATTATGACTAGAGAAGAAGATAAAAGTGCCTCGTTACACAGTTTATAGGTTAACAATAGTAAAGTTTCCTGAGTAACTCCGTATATGATCTTTGTGCCCCCAGAATTATCTGTTGTTATTTTCTATACTTAGCGGTGGTGTTCAAGGGATCGAAGAGTGAAATTACTGCATCTTAAGATGGTAAATTTGGCTTTCAGACTTAGGTGTTGAAATGTTGCATGCTTTGTGGAGACTGTGGTTCCACAGCAAGGCGTAGTTACAGTTTTTTGGTCGTTGTTCCTGCCACACTACACTTCAGTGAAATTGAAACGCAATACTTCTGAGAAGGAGCAATGGGCATGCCAGATTGGGAAAACGCCCAATCTGGGGCGTCCTGGAAGTCAGGTGCTGAGGCATTTACCTAATTTTCCTAAACTCACATCACAGCTTGGAAAAAATTTGAGAATAACGCTTTTTGTGACTTTAGTTGTGCAGAAAGCTGAAAATACAAAACCGATGCGGAGCTTCAGAAAGCTGATTGTGAAAGATGGGAATACTGCTTGCCTAATCCGATGTTCTAGGTGCGGTGGCTGATTCTCAGAATATAATTCCTTTACATGCATATCATTCAGATATAGGAGTCACTCAACTTGTAGCCTACTATTAACTTACCAATAGGAAGTCGTCTTTATGTCAGGAGATGAAATAGTCCTCTGTACAAAAGATTCATATGAGAACTATTTAAATCCTCAGGTAGAACAGAAGTGGTTTAGAAATTATTGCTAGGCGTTTGGTTGGGTTTCTACACCACTGGGTATAGTACTGAAGGCATAAATTAGGAACTTTGGTAGTAGGAGTCCATGTTCAGATTGAATGTATTACATAGTTGCTGAAATAAATACCGTGCGAAGCACGCAGTTGTCTTCAGTACACAGCACGCAATTGTCTTCGTTACTTTGGTGTTCAAATTAAAGGAAAAGCAGAGGATCCTAAAATTAGAGAATTAGCAAATTCTCATGCAAACATTTATAGTACTTCAGAATCTCAGTGCTTTTCACTGTGATTATTAATTCCCCTAAGTAGATTTTTTTTTTCTGAGGAAGTGCATCTAATGTGACTATTTTCCATAGAAATCTTTTTGAATATGAAACAGAGCTGCTATGAACATAAGTAAGTGTCTCATTGTGTGAGGGTTGTATTTGGACTAGATCTTCCAAAAGTGAATGTATATTTGCAATTAGCTATGACTCACGGAGCATTAAAACTCTGCGGTGAATTGGTTTAATTGTGTATAAAACCCAAGAAAATTTAAAACTTAGAATAAGCTTTCTAGTAGCTGGAGAAAAGCTTTCCTCCTTAGCTAAGAAACCTCTGTCATGTTAACATTACCACATTAACCAGACAAAGAGAAACTTTTTATTTACAAAACAGCTCTTGAAGTTGAAAATCTCCCATCAACAGGAGATGGGAGTGAACCCTAACAAGGCTAAATGATCCATTCAAGTAGTTCAAGAAATACGGGATTTAGTAGAAAACTGAAGGATTTCCAAATGCAAGCCTACGACGATAAATTAATGTTTTTTGAATACCACAGCTCTCAATACCTTGCTTGACCTTCAGTTTATGAGTTGGCTTTTACAAAGTTTTAACTCCTAGTTTGAAAATGTTATTCAAAATAGTCATTGTGATGAACTCGATTTTGCAGTGAATTTATTGTTTAGGATGATCAGTACTGAAAGTAGTGATGTAAATACTAGTGCTTTTGAGAATTGCGTAGAACATAAGATAGTCGGAATTCTTTTCCTCTGTGCTTTTTTGGGGAAATCGTCCTTCCTTCCTTTTAATGTCAAGCACTCAGCAAGTGCCAGTGTCACCTTTTCGTAACTGCCCAGAGCAGCCTAGAATTTGTTTTCGTTAGTTCATTTTTAAAAGAAAACTACTAAATGGAAAACAGTTTAGACTTCAGTCCTGTACAGATAGAGATATGGCTTCCTCAGCTGATACCTTCGTAACATAAATGTGTGCCAATTTACCGTGATACATAATTTTTCGGTATATGCCCATTCAAATACAAATTCAAATGACGTGTTCGTGTTTTCTAGTTATTTCATGATCAATGATGATGTAATGAGTTGGGTAACAGTAAGTTAAGGCCATTTGTGTTTTCCACTTTCTTTCTGCAGACATTTTAGTTACTAAAATTCAGTTTTAGAGAGTATGTGCTCTTCATTCTATTTAGAATTAAAAGATTCATGTATTTGAAGTGCTGAAAACTCTTGTACTGTAGGATGATACTCAGAACTAATGCTTTTATTAAACCCAGCAATATACTTCAAGAGATTTTCAAACAGATTTTTTTCTCCTAATAAATCCCACACAGGCATTTTCGAGGGAATGACAAAGACATCGTTGCAAGTAATGATTATTTGTACCTTGTCATGCATCAACATTGTCACTTTTCAAACGTAGCATGAAGAGTTGAAAATCATCCATCTGAGTCATAGGCAGTGACATTTTTCTTTTCCATCTTCATTTTTTGCCATAATCTGTATTATCTTTATACATCTCTTTCCTAAATTGCTCATCCGAATTACAAATATTAAGAGAACCGGGTATCTGGAATGCATTGGTCAGAAGACCAATACGAACACAGGTATGAATTTAAGCAAGTATGATTAAAGGCGTGGTATGTGGTCTTTCTTCCTTGTTAAGGCCCAGTACTGTGTTTAGTACAGTTGCTTCAAATGGGAAAAAGGAATGGAAACCAAACAAAGAAAAGTTAGACGGAAAATCGTAATGGTAAGTACAGGCAGAACCATCTGAGTAATGAAATAATAGCTGTGTCACTAGAATGACTTGACAGTTACTTAACACTGAATCTGACAAAGCATTGCAGGATACGATGTAGGAGATAACCCTGAAGTATTTGAGGACGGGGGCAAAACATTTATAAACTGATTGACATTTCCGAAAGTAGTTTTTGAATGTGTACATGGCAAATCTTGGCAAACCGATTTTTAATGTACGATAAGTGCAGATTTTGTATCTGTTAATAATTGGGATATTGGGGTTATTGAAAAGGTTTACATTTTCACCTTTGAGTTTGTGGAAAGCTTCCTCATTTTGAAAGATGCCAAACATGAGTGCACACATTTTTTTATGCAGAGATACAAAAATTATTGATCTTCTGACTCATCTCTTCAACTACAAAACCAGAACCAAAAAGTATACAGTGGTCAAATTAAACCAGACTTTTCTCTCTTCTCTTCCTACTGAAACCAAACTTGAAAAAATCATTTCAGACCAAAAGTTACATTTTGGCTGATCTGAAATGCAACGTTATACTTCATTCAGGATTTCTGAGGGTTTTAATGAAATGAAAGAATTTGCATTGCTTCAGAAGCAAAGTGTTACATATGATGACAATGAGAAGAAAGAAGGCCTAGAAAACTGGCATTTGAGAACGAAATACCTGACATTGAAAAGAAGAGAAGAATGAGGGATGGAAATTAGGGAACAATAGAAGTTCTCAGCACGTAAAAAGATGTTAGAAACAAGAGTAGTCGGTGCTGACTGCGGGCAGGAGATGTAGTGAATTTACACTGTAGAAAATTTTTCTGCGTTTGGGGTTGGGAATCACTTTCTAATAAAGACACTGAAATACTGGACTGTAAGATGGTGGAATATCTATTACTGAATTCCTTCTGAACAAGTTAGAGTTCCTATCAAAAAAGGACGACGTTGTACCTTGAGAGAGAGGTAGAGTAGTGAAAAAAATGACATGCTGAAGGGCCTGATTTTCTAAATACAAAATGGCATAGATGGAATCCGGAGTCAAAGTAAAGTCTATTTTTACACTCAAACCTCATAAACTTACTTTCTAAATTTTAGTGCTTCTTTTTGTATTGATATTCAAAGTACAAAGCTGTTACTAGTTTTGAAATGGTGAACAGACTGGTCTGTACTACCTCTCTCACTTGAAAATAATTATAATAGATTTCTGCTTCTTACAGACTCTCTTCAGACTCTCACAATATAAACCAGCAGTGATTTTCCCATAGATTGCAAGAATTACTTGTTTCCTTTAAACAGCAACTAGAATACGATAAATTAATTAAACTGGTGGCTTACACTAATGACGATTGCTTTCAAGAGAAAAATAAACTGTTTACGGTCGCGTGGGAGCCAGTCCGTGGGAATGAAGTGCAAGAGTATCGCAAGCCCGCTCCGAAGTAAATATTCTGAAATTTTTGCCAAGGGAAATGAATTGATTTTTTTCCCCGGGACTTACTTCTTGCAGGTCATTAGAACATGGCCGGTCCAACAAGTAAATGTGTGCAAATCAGAGGTTTTTCTCTAATTCTAGTCGCAGGGAGGCTATTTCTAAATTCAAAGGCAGATGATTGTTTTGCACAGAGGGAAACTATTGCATGTTTATGATACATCCTCCAACGTCTTTCCCCCCCCTAGCGCCACATCTTTTTCATTTGAGTGGCAGCTAAAGCGCAGAGTAGCGTACGGAATTAAGCGAAGGGCTAAATGAAGCAATCAGTCAACACTGTTCTTTCCAAGACAGTAAATATCAATGAAAAAAAAAAACCCAACCCAAAACAGAACGCTATAGACAGAGCATCACATACTGAAATAATATTTTTTTTCCTCCCCTTTATTTGTCTTTAACTTGTTTGTTGTACATAAAAAGTGTAGAGATGGGGGTTTTTAATACCAAGTGTTGCTAGAAGTCGTTGCGTAACGATTCTGAATGTTCTGAAAAATAAATCGTAGATGGTGCAGGGCTTATTGAAAGAAATGGATTTGTTAATGAAGATACGAATATATAAATGCTTGCTAGTTTTCAGTTTGATATTCATCCTGACCTTCCCATACCGGGTATGCCAGCAGCCACATCGTCCTAAACTTCTAGCTTACTGTCGGTCTCAAAGTATTTGGTGAGGTAAGAAGCAGTCACGCTATGAGGAACATGCTTTCTGTCGCTTAGACCGTTAAATTCCCGATCAAATTAGAAAGTTTAGTTCAGGTCGCGTGATATCGCCGCCTTTTGTATAATGATAAAAGAAATGACAGTGCAGCGGTTGAATTCTGCCTACGTCGTTGCATTTTGCTTACTAAAATTTTAAAAGAAATTGAACAGGAATGCCAATTCTTGTGCTTGGTGTGAAAATTCTGCGTGATACTGCAAGGAATCGCTTACCAGAAGTTGCGACGTACGTTTTGGTGGTCTGTAAAATGGTTCCTATGTGACGATTTTAGACACACGCTGATGCAAAGGTCAGCATGAATATGACTTAATGAGGTTTTTGTTAATTTAAAGGTAATAAGGTTACAGGGCTTTTTTCATATTATAATATTAATAAAAAATCGATATTTGGGTGGGGGCATCACCATTAGCTCCTGTGTTAGCAATTTCCCAGAAAATTCTGTGTCTCAATCGTTATTGCTCTAACAGGGAAGAGTACAGTGTGACTTTGCCTTAAACCATGACAGATTTGTATCCTGCCATCCGCTGTATTCTAAAAGAAGCGTATTAGCAGGAGTGAAGTCTAGATAAGGTTTGGAAGCACTGATACCAGCTGCTAGAAGGTCTCACGCAGGGCTGGTTGAAATGGCACTACGGGAATATTTCCTGACCTGATAATTATGTTTGAGACTTACTTCTCTGAATTGCTGCTGAAGTCTGAATTTGAGGGTGTTTTTTATTCTTGACTCCTAGACAGAAGTTTATTTAAAAAAAAAAACAAAAACAAAACAAAAAATGAGAAAATCCCCCAAATCAAAAACGCTAAGCAGAGAGTGCCGCTGTATATGGGGAAATAAAAGAGAAAGAAGCAGAAAAATTGAAGTTCTCTCAACACTGCAATCATTTTAAAGGTGGAGGTGTGGAAAATTAATTTGCTCATTGTGATTTCATTTTCTGCAAATACTAGAGGAAGCAAATTTTAGTGTAAATAACACGTAAGGTTTTGTTCGTATGACCTAATTTTCGAAGGTATAGAAACTGGTTTTAATTATTTATATCCACGATTTGAGATATTCCAGAAATTCAGACTACCTTCTTTGTCTGATTGACTCCTCTTCTGTTTTGTGTGTGTGTGTGTGTGATTTAAACCCGATGCCTCTATCCAATCTCCTTACTTTGCTGCCTAATTTCTTTATGTTCTTCCTGGGTGATTCTGGAATTTTTATATTTATGCCTCCTCTGAGCCTGCAGGTTCTACCTTCTCTCATTAACCTTCTTCCTCTGCGCAGTGTTGCGCTGACAACTGTTTGCGCGTTTGACTTGTTCTTTGTTCAAATCACTTTCTCCAAGACTGATGGATGTGGTCGAATAGTATTTCGTGAGTCCTTTACGTATAGGATCCTGGCTCCTTCTCAGGAATCCTTTACAAATGTGTCTTGATTTGTAACGAATGAATTTTGTTTGTTGTCAGTGGAACAGGCGATGATCCCGTAGCTTGTGCTGCCAGACCCAGTCCACAAAGAGCAGCAACGCTGTGCCTGCGCTGTGGCAGAGGTATTTCCCCAAAATGACCCGTGCGCCTCCCGGTGCTGTTCAGCGCTGATAACGTGCACGCTCTCTGTTGTGCATGATGCCGGTCTGAGTGACACGCCATGCGATGAATAATAATGTGTCAAAGCTGCAAGAAGTTAGAACTTCCCTCTCACTTCTAGCACCTTGCCTAACAAACTCCTCTACTCCCACACGGTTTTGTGACAAAGGGCTGGGATATATTTAGCTACTTGCTCTCATGTAACCAAAGCAGAAATCCTTGCTATTCTAGAGCTTAGCATACAAGGTCTTCATCAACGTGGTCGCCCTATGCAAATCCCACTTAAACACCTTACGGAATCAAGTCCCGCAGGTGGGCATAGGTATAATACAGAATTACTCAGAGTAAACATCAATTGGTTTGCCAAAGGAGGAATGTAGAAGGTGCAGGTGTTTGAAGTTTTGTGCGGCAAGGTAGGGAAGTGGTATTTCAGATGTTTTCTCTGCCTTAATATTAGCGTATTCTGGAAACAAACTCGAATCTGGGAGTATATTGTGTAACACATTTTCTCTCTGCATAGAATCACCCTAGTCCTTATAACAAGTTTTTGTTTGGTTTGGGGCTTGTTTTTTTTAACTGACCGGCAGGCTCAATGACTGATTCGTAATCCTGCCATACATTGCCTCCCACCCAATACCATAGTGACAAGCTGATGGTTTTCATCTGGAAGTAAGAAATAGAAATTAAGTCTTTCAAAAAATGGGATAGCCACTGATACCTTGGTAAGACTAAGCTGACGTGGATGGTGCTGACTACCTGTAAGAAATGCCCCGCTCTCTGAGTTTACACGTGAACCTTCAACGTTTAGCATGTGTTATTTTCTGTTATATTAGCAAACCAACAGTGTTGTTCTTGTTTGAAAGGCTTTTAAAGATGGAGACATATGGGAGTTAGGTGATTAATGCACTTAGACAAAATCTGTAAATCACAGAATGTTCCAATCCACATGTTTAAGCACCTGAATACCTCTTAAAATCTACCCTAGAGGCTTTGTTTGTAAAGTAAAGGCAGGTTTAGTGACGTTTTGATGTTGTTCAGAAAAGTTTATGTTGAAGAATTTCAGCAAGCTCACGTTCTGATGTGAACAATGAGAACTTCTTTTCTTAAACAGATTTATTGAATGGGAGCAACGCCAATGCCGCTCTGCCTACAAACAAGCAGAAAATCCTAGACTATCAAGTTCAAGGACCAGTCACCATCTGCCTTGCATCCCAGTGTATTTTCGTAGATTTAACAAGCATATACTTTGTAATAGCTACGAGCTGCGTTATTTCAGAATAAATGCGTGAGAAATGTTATCTGTGTTTTAAGTCACAGAGGTTTGAAAAACTCTTTTATTAAAATACCCATTCCTGCAGTGGTTTTGACCATAAAAAGTGCTAATGACAACATTTAAGCGTTGCCATAGGTTGTGATAAACATGTACATACACAGATGCATATATGTATCTGCATAAAAGGCAGGAACAAACCAGTCCTCGGTTCTTGTATCTGTGGTAGTCATGCAGGACACGAAACGGCTATTTCAGTGTAATGCTGTGATTTTAATACCTATTTGAATTCTTAAGAGAATATTAAGGGGAAATACTTGTGTAAAAAAACAAATAATAGCTTTGGAGCAATTTATTTATTCATTTATTTATATAAATAAGTTTCAATTGATGTATTGCTAATTCATTTGTTTTTATTTTCCTGAGAAAAGTGGGGGTAGGAGCAGTAATTAAAAAGAAAACCAAACTCCAACGTACTATGAAAATAGGAAGAGTTTGATGTTATCGATATTTCTGTTTTAAAACTCATTTGTCTTTAATCATCGTGGGAAAGTTTTTAATATTAAGTTGAAACAGCTTTATAACCTAACTTCTGGGAGAGGTTGCATTAAATTTGTGCTTTGAACCTAAATATCTCTTCTCTTCTAAATTTCTCTTCCCGAAAAGGAATTCTGGTAAAATGTACTGTACCACAGATGGTTAATTCCTACTTCTGCATCTATGCTTTCATATACGGAGCTATTAAATGTGCTTTCCAAAAGCGATGATTCATTTTAGTTGGCTGATCTTTGGAGAATACATTTGAAATGGGGCTGGATTTAACAAACATTGCTGTGTCTGCTTTTGAAAATAAGGCCCACCTGAAAGATTTTAAATGAAAGCCCATATCCCTTGACCTCTTGATTTTCATCAAATGTATTTGTGAACAATTTCTGGAAAATTTGGAAACTTCAGCCTAGTATTTTAGTTTCCTTAGTATTACCCCTACTTACTGTCCAAAGCCTAGCAGTACTGAAAACTTTGATGCTAATATTACTCCTTATCTCTTAAATGACAAGTGTTTTTATTGCCATGTTGAAGATAATTTCCACCTACATGCCCAAGGGGGTGGGAAGCAAATGCATTTGTAAGGAAATGCGGTTTCAATCTAAGCTAGCGTAGAAGTGCAAGGAGAGAGAAACAGAAGATCTGAAAAACCCAACAAAGGAGTCGGTACAGGTGTTGACCAAATCCAGACTCCCGTGTATCACCTCTTGGTTGCTTCTTTTTCCTGCTCGCAAACGATCCTCTAATAATGTTGTGCGGCTTCTTAAAGCAATGTTTTGTCCCTTACAGGTTTTTCATCCTCTTCATCGACAGAAGTAGTCCCCTTAACGAGAAACCCTTCCCTAGATGTTGAAGCTCAGATCTGATTCAGTAAGGTGAGTTTTGATTTAAAACTGTACCATACCCACTGGGGGTGAGCTTTGGAGAGATGGTAGGAAAACTGACTCTAAAGTATCACTGAATAAAAAAAGAAAAAAATATACACGCTTTAAATAATCATCATTCTTGCCATCATTTTCACCAGTTGTGAATGGCAGGATTTCTTGACTTCTTACCAGGATTTCTAACGTGCAGTCAATAAAGAATGGAAAATGTTCTCAACCGCAAGATCCTTTTAGAACTTCTGAAAGGATCCTATCCTAATGGGGACAAAGATGTTTATTTGTATTAAACCTGTTTCCTCTTATTGCCTCCGAAATACAGAGTTACATTTTCCCCTTGTCACCTTTCCGGGACTTAAGTGCAAATCCAATGCAAGTGGGTCTGGGCTATTCTTCCACTTACACTGCTTGATGAAATGAAACCTGTGGAACTACCTGTTATGGGATAATCCTGTATTCTCTTTAGAAGTTACACCACACTGGACTAGACACACCATTGGTCTCTTCTGGAGCGGCAGTAGCCAAGTGAATTCCAAAAGAATTTCCAAGAGGCTCACTATTGTCTTAAAGTTTTTCATCCACCTCTTTAAGATGGTTACTGATTAAGATGAAAACTGATTAGATACTTCACGTCATGTCCTCTTAAATGATGTACAATTTTAATGGGAACATGGAGACAGAAGGGAGAGCTGAACACTGGGTGAGAAAATCCAGAGAACTCAAGGTGAAGATTGGTCTTTCAACTAACTTGTACCGTATTTCAGAGCACTTGTGAGCATAAATGCGCGGTGCCTTGTGCCTTCTTTCGTTGCTGGGTCCTAAATTATTCACTAACTTTTTCATCTGTCTGGTTTGAGTCAACATCTGTCAAAGTACATTTATATTACAATGCATTCAGAGATCTTAAATTATTTAATATCAGGTATTGACTGCTAGGGGACAGAAAAGAATGGTGATTATTTAGACGGGTGAGTTTTTACCCTGTCTGCTACCTTATATTTTCCCTCTTTGCCTTGTCTAGTGTAGTGCAAATCGTACGGTGGTTATGGTGTCACGTCATGCGCTGACGCAACTGTGAAACTTTACTCTCCCTAGGCCAGTTAGTGGTGGGTCCATCTGTTTAACACATTCAGTAAGCATTGTTTCCATTTTACAGGTAGGGTGACAAGTCTGCAGAGAAATCAAATAATCTACCTTGAGATCATGCAAAGACGCTGGAAATACAATCCCAGTGACCCCTGGCTATAACGCTTCTGATGTCCTCATCACTGGCCACAGTTCTGCAAGCAGTGACGGTAAGAAAATAGGTTCTATGTAGATTATATATGTGATAGTATTTCAATCCATTTGAATTTGGATAAATCTGGAAAAAAAAAGGTCTCTGTTGTTTTCCAGTGGCCAAGGATAAGCCATTAGTGATTTAAGAAGGAAAAAAAAAATCAAAAATAAGAAAAAAGGAGTCGGAAAAAATCGCAATAATAAGTACATGGGGTTTTTTCATGTTGGCCTATAACAGCTAAGCGGAAATTTGTCTGATATGTAAAAATGATGTCCAGATTTTTTGGGGGTATAGAGGATGCTGAAGATATTTGGTTGAAGTAATTTATTTAGAAAGTTGTAAGTACCTGAAAACAGATCTTGAAAGTGAAAGTTGTCTCCTTGACTGTTACTTGTGCCGTGATTTTTTTTTTTTCTATTTTGACAATTACCTCTGTCAATGATCTCTTTTCATACTATGTTTCTTTTGCTCTTCAGTTTATTGAAAGACAAAACTTCGGGATCTTGCATGGCTAAAGCAAGCCATTATCCTTTTTGCAATGAAAATCTAGAAATCTGCTATGTCACGTTTTCCTTGGCTCGGAGGTTAAACTGAAGGTCTTTTCCCCATACCAGAATTGGACTTTGTGCGCTAAACACGAGAACGCGGTAGAGCAATACAGCTGCTGGGTTGTTTCTCAGTAATGTTTTGAAGCATATGTAGTTAAGATTTTATTCTCAATAAATGCAAATTGTGTTTTCCAGTCACAGTAACTCCACAGGTGCCGCAGAAGTAACAATATACTTCATTGAGTTAAAGTTCAATAGTAAACACGACAGTGGTTTAACAGGATTTGATGGCAAGGTACACTTATTTACTGCATAGAGGACAGGGTCAGATGAAACTATCAGGGAGTACCTGGCGTTGAGTCACAGGGTTCAAAAAGTACACCCTTGCTTTCTAAACTCCTTCTCAGAGAGGAGTGTAGGTGTGACTGGATCCAATCCTAATCCCAGACTTGGTCAACAGTTTATGTATAAAGGATTAGATATGCACAGTCAATCCTTTATATCACTTAGCTAAGATTTCAGAGTTTCAGTGCTTATTCCCAATTCACTGAGTGTCTGATGCGATAAGGATTCTCTCAACCTGGAGGAATAACCTTGAAGTGGTGTCCCTACTCAAGGGGACATCCTGGCATGCTGCTTGCTGTTGTTTCAGGAGAGCTCAATGAGCCCTGAACTGTCCACTATTTACAGAGTAAGTTGATTGACTTACAGTGATATCAGCATACGAGCAAAGTGCCTGGGTCATTGTTCTGGACAGCCCGTGGTGCCATACGTCCCCCAAAGTCCAGACTCCCACTGGTGGTTACGGCTTAGGCAGACGGTGGCGGGGAGCACGTCATTGCAACAGCAGAAGAAATTAAGATGTCTGTACATTCATCTCTAAGTTAGAGGATCATACTCTTACTATTTAAAATTCAGTGAAGAAAAAAAAATGCTGTCACATTGTAAACATATTATTTCCAAAGTGATACATCATTCACGTCCAAGTCTAGTTGTCGGTTTTCTTAAATTTTACATTCTTAAAAATTCAGTTTGAGAGAAACAGTCCTTTTTCACTCTACTGACATTTTCCAACCTAAATAATTCTATGATTTACATATCATAGAATTTCAGTGTCAGCGGCACTCAGTCCTGGAAAAGAGAGAATTTGTATAGATTCGAATTCTAAGCCTGAAATTAGTGCCATAGGAAAATGACAGCATTTGGGCCATTTTTCTCAGTACTGTTTTAGAGTGAAAACACTTGAAATTTTGTTCTAAGCCATTTTGTGAGTCAGATTTTTTTTTAATGTTGCATACAGTAGTTAATTTCAGTGAAAAATGTTCACATTTTATAGGAAGTTGAAAAACACGACCTTTGCCAAGAACTGGAAGTTGGAACAGAAACACATGAAATCTTCTTTATTATTAACAACTGTAATAATAGTAGTATTGCGCGGCTTTTGTGGTTTTGCTAGGGTTACTACCCATGAAAATCACGCTTTGCAGCTTGATTTTTGTCATAGGACAGGGTTTTGATACGTGCTTCTTCCTAATCTGGACTAATTAGTTTAAGTAAAATTTGGAATAGGATGTGAAAAAATAGTACCGAAGGGCTACAACAGTAGAGCAACTCCAAACTTGTCCTGTTAACCCGACCGGGCAGCGAACACAGAAATTCTGAGACTACAGCTCCTTGCAAATGTAAACAACTTAATGAAAACCACCATTCAGTTCCATCTTTACCAGGAGCGATAGACGTTCCGTTATTACGGAGAGATGAGTTTATTGAACAGTCACTTACACTTCTGCGTGCCGAAATGACA
Organism: Steatornis caripensis; assembly: GCA_013398225.1. Taxonomy (NCBI): domain Eukaryota; kingdom Metazoa; phylum Chordata; class Aves; order Caprimulgiformes; family Steatornithidae; genus Steatornis; species Steatornis caripensis. The sequence goes on along the minus strand of VZSC01008957.1, from coordinate 33,846 downwards.
CGTGCTGTGGTTTTGCCCAGATTTTCCTGAAAGGAGGGTATCTTTTCTTTTACTTCTTCCAAGCCTCTGTGACCCAGCAGAAATTACCTACAGAACAAAATTTCTCACTGGAACTGTAAACACCAGAACAAAAATATGTGAAAATTAAAAAATGAGGCAGTATTGCTGTCGCCTGATAATTTTGATGGTTGTGCACCTGTGTTTTTCACCTTAAAGAAATGGAACAATAGTCAGTGAAATCGGATATACAGGAAAATATGTACCGTGAGCTTCGGGTACATTACAAAAATCCCAGTCTCCCTGTGAGATTAAGTACGACGTATTTTATATAGCCTGAGATTTTTAGGATCTCTCTTGGATGCCTAAGTTGGTTAGTGAGCTTGATCCCAGATCCGTGCAGTGAAAAGTCTGTTTGTAGCACTTTCGTGCCCTTTTGAAAGTGGCAAGCTGTAAGAGGATTCCAGTATGCCAGCAGCTTCTTGTCAGCAATTCTTAATAAAATAGAAAGAATAGTAAGTTCCACAGCTTCCCTTATGATGTCTTCATGTTTATTTAAAAGGAAGGCAGGGCTGTCACTGTTTTAGAACGTCTCGGAACTGCTTTTCAGTTCTACGTTGTATAAGCGAAATGGTCTGGTTTCACTCTTTTGCTTAAACTTATTAAATTTTAAAGTTTCTCTACTCCTTTATCCACAGGTCAGAATTCTCTTTTCTTAGGCTTTCGTAATGTTTCTCTTCCACCAAATGCCTCACAACTGTGAACATCCAGTCTTTTCCACCCGTCTCCCCTAGGGCCAAGCACCCACAGAACTCCAGTTCTGTAACTCGTAGCATCTGTCAAGAAGGAAAAGGTGTGTTGCAACAATCTGTTCTCGTCCGTATTTGTTACGTGAAGACTTGCTAGTACGTACGTTTGAGTTTTGTTGTCTTCCTATGCTCAGGATCAGGCAAGCTTGTTACATTACGAGAAAAAAAAATTCCCTTGCCAGCCTATGCTTCATTTTCTTCACACTTCACCCTTTTGAGTCGGGAGCGTATTCGTCCATAAGAGGAATCGGGGCTCGTTGAGCTCCGCTGTGCGTTTGGGGTTTTGTGCCGTAGCAGCAGCGAGTCTGTGCAAGCTGTGCGATGGCACTGCCAGGGCAGCTCCCCGGCACAACTCCAGGTCACAGCCGCTCTGAACACTTGCTGGCCACCTGAGTGTGCCCAGGGGTGGGGAACGGGCGTGAAGGATGGCGATTCCGTAGTTTAGGAGCTAAACAGAAGGCCGCGGGATATCTCCTCTGTCTCGCCTTGGCGGTGCTTGTAAAACATTGCGTCGTGCGTAGCATCCAAAGTTTTCCACGGTGCTCTCATTTTGAGTAACTGCTCCCCATACTGGGTGGCTTTCGTGAACTGGTATCTGTGGAATCGTTTTTCTTGCCCAGAAAACCTGCAAAATAAAAGATTGAAGGCAGTATACAAACAATATTGTTTGGAGGCAACAGCATCTAATGAATGTACTGGGGGGAAAAAAGTCGCGCAAAGAATTCTGTCCAGCACTAATGGTACCCTTTTAACATTTGATTGGTGAACGAATTGTTGTGATAATACTGAAGTATTTGTTTTAAACAGGTCTCCCACATAGGTGGCACGCTTGTAAAACAAATAATACAATTACATTTTTTATTTTGTTTCGTAGAAGGACATTGACCTTTTCATGTAGCATGCATTGTCGTCTCATAAATATCACAAATGAGAGTGCTTTAAGGTTATGTTCTAAGCAGCTAATCACTCTATCGTCTGTGTTTATTAGGTGCTAAAGCAGAATTGGTATACTAAAATTGATAAACTTTAAGAGAGAAGATTATATCATAGCCTACAGTGTATTGCCGTTTTGATAGTAGTTTTGTGTTTAGTCACGTTTATGCCAGCAAATATCTTTGTGTGTATGTATAGCTGTACATTTATTTAACTACCGCCCTCTATTAGAAATGTGTGTTTTGATGTCACGTGAATGACATAAAGATCGCAAAATGCGCACATTTCCGTCAAAAGCGAAATAATTAGTTTGTATCTCCAGCGATGCTGCAACTGTTGCAGATGTTTGTGGCTCGGATTCTGAACAGATCCCCAAAAGCTGTGTGTCTTCTGGTTTTGATGCCCATGTATTTGCTTAATTCAGTCGTAGAAACCTTCGCTTTTGCTCGCAGGCTCTTTAATATTAGCAGGGAATTGTTCAGGCGGTTTTTAAAGAAACAGCGGCGCAAACGTATATTAGGCTGTGATATTTTTATCCTTCTGGGAAAAGGAGCAACTTCGTGGGGTTCTTGGATTTTAAGCAGTAAAAGGAAAGGGCTCTCATAAGACGTTTGTAGGCCCAAAATACGCCAGCGGCACCAATGAATCAGACGGGAACAGAATAAGCTCACCAACTGAGAAAAAGGTGGTTACTTGTCAGCAGCTTCATCTCCTATCACACTTGCAGCCTTCTCCAAAAATCCCCAAGAGTCTTTTTCAGCAATCTCCAAAGACCGCGATGCTTGGGTTACTCGCTGTTACTGCACACGCAGCCTTTCACCCATTGCAGGTAATTTGTGCTCACCATTGATCGCAGCGACAGTAAGATCGGATGCCAAAGGGTCTAACAGTGATTAAGGACCTGTTTCCAGTTGCTTAACTTGTATCTGGTAGAACTTTCTTGCCGGAAAGCCTGCTGAGTCAGTAGAATAAATCTGAAAGTCAATGTTAATGATTCACTAAGTGTTGGTTGACTGAAGTCAGCTAGCTTACGGATTTTATAATTCTAGGAGAACTTGTGATATGACATATAACTTAAAAATTCGTTTTATTTTCAAGCGTGCTGCTTTCCCACCAAAGTTGAAGGCTGCCAAACATAACCTGCCTGTTTGAGAGAGGACTGAGCAAAGAGCTAGCTATATTATTGCGTGCATGGAATAACTCAGAGTTACTGCCTAATATATGAAGTTTGCTGTAATTACCATGAGAGTGCCTGGCTAATTCTTTTTTTGGATTGTGTGGAGGAGTTAGATATATAAATAATTTACTTCTGATTCTGAGAGAGAGAAGAATGCCGGCATGTATATCATCCATATTCTGTTTGCCTTGATCCTGGAGAGGTTAGCGTAGCTAACTTTATACGTGCCAGACTTCTGTTGAATTTAGGTCGCTGAAAAAACGAGACCCAAGCCCGGTTCTGGGCATTTTAGGTAACGTACATAAGTACGTCTAACATGCCTCGGCAGGTAGGTAAGTACATAACAAACATGTCAGCACTTTACTAGCCCGAATTAGCAAGTCAGTTTAGAAACCTCAGGAATTCCGGTCAGAAGTCGTTCTAATCGAACTGCCGCGCGCTCGATGGGCGAGTCCAGACGCTGTAGCGTTGCGTTGCCGTCGCTCAGCAGCTCACTGGAGCTGTCGCTTAAACCCGCCGAGACCTCGAAACGCTTCGTAGGGCTTTTGGTCTGGAACATCTGCCAAAATTGAGTTTTAGGTAACTTTTATGGGCGCGCAAGTTTTAAAGAAACGTTTCTTTCCGTAATTAGGAAACAGATGGTCTTCCCGCGCAAGCCATTTCCGCCGTTATGGTTTTTGCAAAGATAACTTTATACCTCGTTTCATTTTCTTGCCGTTCCTCCGCATCTGTGGCTGGAGCGGGTACGCGTGAGCACCGGGTGTTCCGCGCTGCTTTTGCAAAGGCAACTTTATACCTCGCTTCGTTTTACTGCCGTTCCCTGTGCCTCCGCGGCCAGGCCGGCACCTGTGAGTCCTGCCTGGACTGTCCGAACCGGGCAGGCTCTTAAGGCAACGAGTTGTGGCGTTGCTTTCCTTAAAGGCCACTCCTTGCTGCTCAGCCGCTGCGGTCGCGCTCGGGAGATGCTCTCGAGGCGACCCGCGGCTCGTTCGCGGACCGACCGCCGGGTGGCAGCAGTGCCACGTCGGAGCAGCTCCCGCACCGTTCCCCTGCCCGCGAGCGTTAATGCCGTTGGCCAATCCGCGCTAAGATGATGGGAGGTAATTGGGTAATTGTANGCCGTAATAGAGCAGCTAAATTTGTGTTAAGCTGCTGCTCACTAATTACTGGGGGGAAAAAAGAAGCTGGCTAAGGAAAAGGCATCTCCAGGTTTTTCCCCGCATTGCTGTCAAGTGAACACATAAACAGAAAATTTGATAGGGCAGCTCCGGGTTTCGACAACAGAAAGGCGCCATAGGTACATCATTCATTTTGTGCAATACCGAGCAGCAGGATTTTCTTGATACGATAAGGAAGCACTGGGAAAATTTAGCCCCCAGTTTGGGCTGGAATAGGCAAACCTTGTCAACATTAAAAAGCTGGAGATGCGTCTTTGCCTCTGAAGAGGCAGCAGTTTCACACTCCAGTGAATTATTCACTTAATACAGTAGCCAGAAGACACGTGAAACAGCCCGGAGTTTAACTCATTCGGTCTCAAAGTGCGAACGGGTGTAGCGTTTCTCAGCGTTTGTGCTGGGGCTCGTTCAGAGCCCAAAGGACTGATCATAAAATAAATGGCCAAAAGCGTCAATCCAAACACCCAGCTGAAAGAGAAGCAACAAATCTCCTCAAACAGAGGCAAGAGCTGCCTGTCTCTGCTCCTTTGCTCGCGTGTACCCGAGCACAGGTGTATCATTCGGAAGCGTATGCTGGTCCTGGGGGCTGTCTGCTCTTCAAACCACGGACAATCTTTTTGATCATGACCCCAGGCAGCTGGGATTTTGGCGCTGTACAGGGTACCAACGTGTGTATAGGCACCAAATTCTTGTACAGAGGAAGGAGAAAGCTGTGTTGGAGAGTCCTGTTCTGATTGTTCTCCAGAAGGTCAGAGATCATGCATCGGGCTGCGCGGCTCGGGGACGAGAGTGAAGCCGGAGGGCAGCGGGTGCGCTCCCGGGAATGTGCCGTCTCGGGAGGCAGGCGGGAAGGCGGGGAAGATAACGGGCATGTGGAAGAAGATGGGAGAGTAACTGGGCGCTGTGCAAGGGAGAGCCAACTTGTGGATCTGAAATACGCCAGGCTCAGCTCGGCAGCGAGCTCGGACCCGCGCTGAAATCTGTTTCAGCAGGGAGCAGCGGCGAGGCAGAGTCCGGAGAGCTGTTGCCTTTCTTCCTCCCTCCCTCTCCTCTCCTCAAAGAAGAAATAGAAGTTTATCCGTCTCGGTGCGGCTGGGTCTGTAGAGCTGCCGGACAAAAGATGGAGAGGAAGCTGAAGCGAAAAGCGAAGGATGCTTGTAAAATGTACGGCTAAGAGGACAAATCAGCCTCCCCGGGCTTCTTTTGTGCCCTGTTGGGGGAGTTTTAACATCACAAAGGTTTTGAGAAGTGGGGAGGGGGCAAGGGGGAGAGGGGGCGTTAAAAACACCCGTCCCGGGTGTTTAAAAAATACCAAGAGGATGGATTTATTCTTGGCAGCTGGTGGGAACCGTGCGTTTTTCTCTACTCCCTCCCTCCTTCATTCCGTTTAATGTGAGATTATGAAAACGCAGAGGAGTTGGAGGGAAGGCGAAAGGATATAACGTGGAGTTTGAAGCGAGGAGAGGGTGCCGACGCTGTGGATCCGCTGGCTTCTTGCTGAAATCAAAAATCCAATTGCGCACTGGGTTGTGATTGGAAATCTAATCAGATCTTTGGAAGCGGGGGGTGGGGGGGGGGGGACTAAAAGTTTATTGTTTTGACAGACATGAATAAAAAATTAAATGCAAAAGGAGATTCTTTTCTAAAGGAGTGTGGGGGNGGGGGGGGGGGGGGGGGGGGGGGGGGGGGGGGGGGGGCGGGGGGGGGGGGGGGGGGGGGGGGGGGGGGGGGGGGGGGGGGGGGGGGGGGGGGGGGGGAGACTAAAAGTTTATTGTTTTGACAGACATGAATAAAAAATTAAATGCAAAAGGAGATTCTTTTCTAAAGGAGTGTGGGGGATAGAGAAAAAGAAGAATGGGAATCCCCGTTCTAATGTGGAGACGCACGGATTGGATAACTGATAGTGCGGCAAAGAAGGAGGAAGACAAAAATCGCCTGGCAAGACCTGGATCTTAACAGTGACAACGAAATCGCATTAAAAGAGTACGCATGGAGGGTTGCTTAAAAAGAAATAGAGCCTTTTCTGCTCTCCAGGGAAAAAACAAATGGTGAGCAATGGAGAGCAGTGGAGCCGGAGAGGCAGAATACCTCAGAAAGGGGAAACTAGGCGAAGGATCCACAGTGGAATGAAAAGTTTGAGAAAGGAGAAGGACCATTCAGCCTCTGCAAGGATTTTTGGGGTTTTCCTGTTATTTTGAACCGCTCGTCTCCGGTGAAGGCAAACATCGGCGTCACCACTACAGCAATTTTAAGCAGAAAAGTTGAAAGCCACAGAGAAAAGAGAGGGCAGAGGAGAAGAAGAAAGCAAAATTGCCGGAGGGGGAGAGTTCGGCAGCGTTGGCTTGGATTGGCACCTGTATGGACTGAAATTACTGGGAAATTGCAATTGGATATCCTTTATTTTTATTTCCTTTCTTCGTTTTCATTTTGGTTTGGTTGCTGAAATGAAATAGTTTTCTAACCCCTCCCCCACGCTGGTTTTTCGTAACCGCTCGGATTCCCAGCTGGATAGTCTTCAAGGATACAGTAAGTACACTTCCCATTTTATTATTTTTTGGAAAAGGAAACATGTCCCCTTGTCTCTCGTCTTCCTTCTTTATCCCTCTTTGCTTGGTCTTTCCCCCACCTGGGTAAAGAATCTGACTGGATTTTGATGATGGCTGGCGGGGGGCGGTTGGGAAGGGAGAAGGGAAGGAACGAGGACAGAACTGGACTCTCACGTAGCTCGAACGTTCCTCTTAGTGAAACTCCAGCCGTGGCAGGGTGTTGCAGGCGCCTGCCTGCGTGGCTCTATAGCATTTGTAAATGGTCACAAGCAAAAATACCTTCTGAGAAAGCCCCTGCAGCGAGTGGGGGGGGCTGCCTGGTTGCCCGGTCTGTGCAAACAGACGCACCTAGCATAGAACTGGCTGCACAGGGGAGGTTGGTTGGTTTGTTTATTTAGTGTTTAAAATAGAGAAAGGCCCCGACTCGGGTGCCGGCATCCAGTCTGACATTGCAGATCAATACAGCGTATTAACAGGAAAATTTTCTAATCAAGCAGGGAGGTGAGGGATGGCTCTTGGCGGGAGTGGGGGGGCGTAGCAGAAGGGGTTTTAATGGATTTTGAGGAGGCAGCACTGAGAGAAATGGCATGTTTTACACTCCTTTGCTAAGAAAAAGCAGTAACAGGCAGAGAGGGGACGTTCTTCTGTTGAAGGCGAGTTCGGGAAACTGCTGTAGTAGCTGCCCGTGCCCTCCAGATCCCGTAGGAAATTCTTTGTGATTTTGTGGTGAATCCGTGAAGCTCCCCTAGGACTTTCACGGCAGTTGACGGATGTTTGCTTTGATTGACAAGCAGCGAGAGGATACTGTGGCGTTAGGAGGTTTTTGTTATTACGCTGATAATGAAAATAATTACCAAGTGGCTTGTAGGTGGTGGGGCTCGCCGACTAGCGATGGTGTGTAGCAGACCGGTAAATGCCTCTCCCTTCCTGGAGAAATGTGGTGTGGGCGGGGTGGAATAAAGGGAGGATAACACGGTGTTTAAAATAGAGGCCCTTGTTTTCCTGTGGGGAAGAGCGCTGCTTCCGTCCCCTCTCCTGGCGTGACTGCTTAGCTTGTAGATAAGGAGTTTTCTTTCTCTTTCCTTCTTTTCCTTCTCTCCTCAACCTTGGCCTTCACCTGCAGAGGCTCCGGGTGAAAGTATTAGGCCAAATCTGGTGGAGGAGGAGAGAGAGAAACAGGTAATTAAATGAGCCGTGGAACAGGTATGGATATTTTTTGGCGGGCAAGGTGCAGAACTAGCTTTGCCGCTCGTTTTGCTTTCCTGTAGCCGCAATGTTCTGGAGGAGAGCAGGGCGGGATGGGAGAGGTGTTGGTAAACCTGGATTTTAATGGGTTTTGTTCTTGGCAGCATTTCTCTCTGCTCAAGCTTCCTGCATGAAACAACACAAACCAGAGCTCTAACTTCCCTGGATGAATACATAAATTAGTATTAGTGTCTTCTTCCCCCCACCACCCCTTTCTCCGTTCACTCACATCACCACTGTTACTTCAAGTAAATGTCCTGAATCTTTTGGCGTGACGGATATGAGCTCTTCTGCCTCTCAGGTGCGTCCCATGTGCTTCTGTTTGGAGGCCGTGCCTCTTAAATGTTGGCTACTCGTAAAGGATTTAGGTTTAGGGTGCTATTCCGCTCCTAAGGAATTCTCTGGGAATTTTTGTTTGGCTACGCAAACAAATCAGACTCTTTGTGCTGTTATGTTTAGAAGAGGAAGGAAGGAGGCACAGCAAGAATTCTTCCTTCCAGCTCCAGTTACTCTCATCTTTCTCAGTATAGCTAAATCGGTTTAGCATGAAGTGCTTTAGCCTCACTTGTTTCTCTGGGCACATGTTTCCTGGTGGGACGTTAAATGGGTAATAAGTTTGTCGGCATCCCAAAATAAGCGCAAAGCTCTGTTCTCCATTCCTTCATGTATCATTATAAGCCTGTGCCCTATTGTGGGCTACACTCACAACAGCAGTTGCCGTAATAGAGCAGCTAAATTTGTGTTAAGCTGCTGCTCACTAATTACTGGGGGGAAAAAAGAAGCTGGCTAAGGAAAAGGCATCTCCAGGTTTTTCCCCGCATTGCTGTCAAGTGAACACATAAACAGAAAATTTGATAGGGCAGCTCCGGGTTTCGACAACAGAAAGGCGCCATAGGTACATCATTCATTTTGTGCAATACCGAGCAGCAGGATTTTCTTGATACGATAAGGAAGCACTGGGAAAATTTAGCCCCCAGTTTGGGCTGGAATAGGCAAACCTTGTCAACATTAAAAAGCTGGAGATGCGTCTTTGCCTCTGAAGAGGCAGCAGTTTCACACTCCAGTGAATTATTCACTTAATACAGTAGCCAGAAGACACGTGAAACAGCCCGGAGTTTAACTCATTCGGTCTCAAAGTGCGAACGGGTGTAGCGTTTCTCAGCGTTTGTGCTGGGGCTCGTTCAGAGCCCAAAGGACTGATCATAAAATAAATGGCCAAAAGCGTCAATCCAAACACCCAGCTGAAAGAGAAGCAACAAATCTCCTCAAACAGAGGCAAGAGCTGCCTGTCTCTGCTCCTTTGCTCGCGTGTACCCGAGCACAGGTGTATCATTCGGAAGCGTATGCTGGTCCTGGGGGCTGTCTGCTCTTCAAACCACGGACAATCTTTTTGATCATGACCCCAGGCAGCTGGGATTTTGGCGCTGTACAGGGTACCAACGTGTGTATAGGCACCAAATTCTTGTACAGAGGAAGGAGAAAGCTGTGTTGGAGAGTCCTGTTCTGATTGTTCTCCAGAAGGTCAGAGATCATGCATCTCAAACTTCAGGTATTCCTGGCAAACCGCAGGTTAGTAATGCGAGAGGGGGGAGCTAGTCCGTGTCTTTTCACGTGTCAGGAATGGTTTGCACTGATCTGGAATGGGAGCAGGTTCGGTTTGCTGGAGCAGCGAATTGTGTGTCACAGCATGTCCCAGCCTGATAGCACTGATGAGCGAAAAATTGACTTTCAGATTGGGTGAGGCCCAAGGAAGAATGCTCTAGGTGTGAGCCAATGCGAGCGATTGCATGGGACTGGAGGAAAAGAAAGGGGTTCCCGAGGTGCTGCCGTGGCTTCCTACGTAGAGGCTTAGAGTTACCTGCCCGTGACCTAAAAAGCTGTCTCCCATTTGACATGAAGGTTCTTGTTGTAGTATTATGAGGCGCGAAGATTTTGAATGGGACTCAGGACAGGATTTTAGCACATTTAGAAAGAGCTTGGTGCTGGTGAAAACTCACAAGCCAAGCTGTCCAAGCGTGAAGTTAAAATACATTCGCTGAAGGAGCGTAGCGTGCAGAGCAGCAGGGCGCGAGGGCCTCCGCCTCGGTGCTGCCAGCGTGCCTTCGCTTTGGCCTGGAGATGTCCCTTTGTTTCTGATCGCCAGTGAGGGAACGAGGACAGAGAGAGAGAAGGGTGCTGGGATCGGTGCCGCTTGCAGTCTGGGAGGAAAATTACTCCGAAGAAATGCAGTTAGCGCCCACCCAGTCATTTCTAGAGTAGAGGACTGGCTGGACTTTGGGCTGCTGTTACCAGGGTCCCTCCTTCTCCTCATCCATCCCAACACCAGCTGCCCTAAGAAAATCGCAATGAAAACCAACCTCCTCCCGTTGTAAAGTGCTGTTCCCGATGGACAACTCGGATGAGAAGGATTTAGTAGTAGCAGGAGCCGTGGTGGTCTGGAAGGCAGCCTGACAGCATGCTCGAGTCTGGCAGCACGGGCAAGGAGCTGCCTTCAGACGCGTTCCTGCCTTGGCTCCCTGTAATGGCAGAAGACAGTGGGGTTTGGCTTATGACATGTTGGAGTGGTTTATTTAATTACGTTACTCAGAAAAGAAGGGTGTACCTGTTATTTAGCTGTGCTATCACGGTCGTTCTTTCTCTTGGGGATAGAAACGGGGACGCAAGAGGAGAGATGCGCGTGCTACTGTTGTCTTTTAATTGCGTGCTCGCGGGCTTCAATACATGCAAATGAATTAACACATCGGTTCTGGTAGGGGGCCTGCATACTTTGCTGTCTGTTAGAGGAAAAGGCAAAAATCAGACGCTTGTGCACGCACACAGGGAAAGAGAATCGGGATTTACATTTGGTATCCAAGGAAGCGAGAGCAGAATCCTGCGGGGCTTTTTGTTCATTGTTTAAATGTTGCCATAGCAATATCTCAGGGCACAAGTTACATGTTTTCCAGTTTTGGAGTTGAGCTTTTCCTCCCTCTGCCTCTCTGTTTTTCTCTCTCTCGATGTACACGACAGCCAGGGGTATCTCCGCAGAACTTTGCACAGCGATAGGAGAAGGTATTCAAAGGCTGCGTTACCTGTTCACAAACGCGCGTTTGTCTGGTCTTCCCTGACGTTTGCGAATTTGTTGGAAATGCAATTAGAAGGAAATTGTTGGACAGAAGTGGTGTGTGAGGCTCTTGTTGTTAGGGCATCGAGCATATCACAATATTTTGTGTAGTGGCGATACGTTAATTGGGTAGCTGCAGGCAAGCAAAGTGGAGCGGTCGCTGACAATTAGGAACGATGAACTTCCCCCGACTGAATCTATTCCTTGGGCGGATTAAAATGCATTCCAGGTATATACTGCAGCTTCTGGAAATCTAAATACTAACGCCACTGTAAGAACTCTTGAAATCCTGTTTTCGCAGCGCTAAGACGAGATTGACCCTTGCTGCTTGTGAGGGAGGGAGGCAGCATCAGACCACCAAATAAAATGTCCCGTAGTATTTGCTGCAGAGCGTGTACTTGTTATGTCAGGACTGTGGGGGAGCAATATAACCAGGAAACTGGGAGAATTAAAAGGGAAACCAACCAACCCCCCCAGAAAGTGAAAAAACTCCATCAACAGTGGTTTCACGTGCAACTAGATAAAGCTTACTCAGAAGTACCGCAGCAAGATTAATTAAATGAATGAGGTTTTGTCTGCAAACCAGCAGCAATTCAGAGCATTTGGTAATGCTCCTCGTGTTTGAGGGGTCTCTCTTCAGTTATTTGGCAGCTGTGGGATCACTACCGTCCTGTGCATTAAGATAATCCTCAGAAATCCGGATGTGGTTTCCTTTCATGTTTGTATGGACCATATAGTACGACCTGACTTACAGAAGGGCCAGGATTCGGTGCTTTTCCTTCACTATACGTAGAAGAATGATTGCTCTAAGGCTCAGACCTAATCCTGAAAGCCGGTGGTGATAGTTTTCAAAAAGTATTAGTGTAGTTGAGGTCTCCAGTGCATTTTATTTTTGCTTACAAACCTTCCTCCGCTTTCCACGTCAATAATCTCTTCACTCGTGTGCCATGTTAGGTGGAAAATAAAGCCGAGCACATAAAAAAAGCCTGTTTAGCGATGAGGGGAGTGCAGCATGAGTAACCACAGCGCAGGTTTCCCTGCACTGCTTGTCGTTGTGCCTCAGTCATGATCTTAAGCAGAACGCTGCCTTAAGACCTTAAGCGGGCACTAGTTCTGTTCACGTACCTTGAACTTGCCCTAGCGTCTCTGAGGCGGCAGAAAAGGCGGCCGGTTGTGATGGGGATGGGAGGTACTCGCGTCCCTTCTCACGCGCCGTGCTACTGCCCGCTCGTCAAACTGCTGAAGCCGGTCAGGTCCCAGTGCCTTGCCTGAAATTTGAAGTAGGGAGTTAGGGATGAAAGTTTCATCGTTATTGGGTCTTCATCAGCGATAGACCAACATTTTACTTTCTTTTCAGTCTCCAAAACCAAGTATTAGTGGAAGAGGCCGAGATGTCATTCTCTCTCTAAACTGCTGTAAGTGAGAATTCTGTCTCGCAGAGAGTTAATTAAAAGGATCATTTTGATTTTTATTCACTAGTGCCCATTTTTGTGTTCTAATGCGGTGCTGCAACATGTGTGAGTTAGTTCTGTAGTAACTCTTTCATGCAACCAGTTTCATTCCTTTCACATCTTTTTTTCTTCTCCTCTGTGATTGTGCAGAGATAAACTCAGTTCTGCTCCAGCTAATCTCAGTTGGAACCTTAGTAATTACTTCAGCAGGATTGATCCTGATCTGTGGGGGTTTTGTTTTATTTTTTTCCTTCTCCTAAATGAAGTGCAAAACCTGTTTTAGTTCCAGAAGTGAAAAACAGGGTAAGTATTTATATTTACAGACAGGAAAAAGTGACCCAAACACCATTTTGAATTAATGTGCTGTAAACTTCTGAATTTCTAGATGTTCCGCCTTCCCTTTGCAGTCCCTAGACAGATGTTCCAGGTATTAAGGCTTCTTTTTCATCCGTGTGTAATGTAGTAATTGATGCGTTGAGTGAGTGACCTGGCCCTTGTTACTGCAACAGCAAAACCTCGATCTATATTAACAAAACCAGATATTTTGTAAAATGCCGTATTTTAGGGCTGAGTTCTGTCGTGGCTAGGACAATTTGGTGATGGTGTAATCTCTGTGCATTGACTATTCACATCAATAACTGGATATAGCGACGTGTCAGTTTAACAAAAATGTTATAGTTTGCCTTTTAAAGACTGCAGAAGAGGATCTACAAGGGAAAAAAAATGGTTGCGTTGAGGAAGCATAGATTTCCCTCGCTCAATGCATGCAAGTTTCAAATGAAATGCGCAAAAATATTTTAAATTCCATGAGCTTCTTTGCCAAAGGGCACACGTGTTGTGTTAAGGGTTTTTTACTTAGCTGTTTGGTTTTACAAGAATTTTCTCTGCCAGTACTTCATTTGTGAGCCTTTATTGGACAGGCAGGTTCTTCTGCAAGTGGTTATGTATTATTTTTTCCAGAGGCAAGCTTTTATATTTGTTACATCATTTAAAGAATTGAGGTTTATTTTTGTTAGGGTTGTTGATGACACAGCTACTAAAGGGGAAGGACGTTGACCCCATTAGCCTTTCAGGTTGCTCATACGCGGTGCACAGTCTACTTCTTCAATAAGAGTTTTATTGCGTTTAACGTCCACGTGAATTTTGACTGCATATGGTGCAGGGAATTAAAACCATAATGGATTTCTTTTTCGAACTGGAAAGAGGTCGAAAAACCTCGCCTTCAGTGAATGTTCACGTTGATATCTCTCTCTGTAACGTGCATTTCAATGAGTAGTCTGGCCCTGAAGACTGAGTTACAGACATTAAGTAAAGGCCCGAAGGTATCTGTTAAAGACTACTGAATCGAACCATAGCAAAAGATGGCTTAGTCCTTAAGTAACTTTCCATAACACGATGAAAAAATAATTGTATTTTTTAATGGGAAATTTCAGTTTTGGGGATATGTGGGAAAATCTCATGGAGCGGTAGTAGAATGTTATTAAGAACTGCGAAGAAATATAAATAATAATTTCTTATCACAAAAGGTACTGCATCTGATTTCAAGTATCTAAATAAGATTTTTTTTTTTTGTGGCAAAGAAAGATGAAGTTGGTGATTGTCTATAGAAAATGAAAGATAAAACACGGCCAGTGATGCTGCTTCAGAAAGACCTATCTTCTAAACTTGAGGAAAAATATGAGAAAAATTGATTGGAGAGAACATATAAGCAGAATACTGTGAATACAAACTGGACAGTTTGGACAGTTTCTGGGAATATATTGTTTTGCCAGAGAAAAACCCAAATCATGAAAGAGTTGACATTTGACTACGAGTCTGTCTTTGGTACAAGGGAAAATGAAGCCAACGTTTACCAATTAAGCCAAAATCAAAACAAACTAGCATATAGGAGGTAAAACAAAAGAGGAAAACAGGTAACAACCCCTATGAAAAAATAAGGTATAAAATAAATACAATCGCTCTGACGGGTGAGAAAATTGATCGGATAGGAGAGAAATGTAGAGATTGGGTGGTGGGTTGAGAATATGGCAGAAATGAGGGACTATTGCTGTTCTTACTGCTGCTTTTAGGAGAAAAGTTAAGTTTTGTTCTTATTGCTTCATAGGAGACATCCTATGAAGAGTTATTGGCAGTAGTGATGCAGAACTGACAGAATTATTCGATTACTATTTCTATTCTGTATCTGGGAAAATAATGATTAAAAAATTTTATCATGAAAAGAAGAAGAGAGTGAAACGGTGTTGGAAAACATCTGTTAGGGATAAATATTTTTAAATGAACGGTCCTGTTACGCTTTTCCGAAGAGTACTCCAGACTATATATTTAGAAATCATTCAGTGATACAAGCGCAATGAATGTGGTAATCATTGACCGTTTAGTCTGACGCAAATTTTAGGCAAGATAACAGAAATTCCAACACAGGATGCAGCTGATAGAGAACTCAGGCAGGGAAAATGTTTGATGGCAATAGCACGGTAACATGGGAGGTATTATGGGAATTAAGACAGGGAGAATGTTTAATGGCGATAGTACGGTATTGTGGGAAGGTTGGTAGATAAAAGTTACCATGAAAATATAGCGTGCTTAAACTTTAAACTACATAGGATACTTAAGTAGGTTAGAAGTACTGGTCAGATATCGAAAACTATGTATTGCAGGGAAGCGTGTTTGAATGGATTATACAGATTTTGTAACTCTTTTTATGATATTAGTGTCCATGATCTAGACAGATCATTGACAGAAAATCACACTCAACAGAAGCGTAAGGCCCACAGTTGGCAAAGTGACCTAGGTAAGAGCGGCCGTTAGGATGGGAATGTGAGAGTAAACTGTGTGAATAAGATAACGGAGCTAACCGAGGGGGCGCTTGCCCAAACTGGTGATGCTGAAGAGCAGAATTTAAACAAAACAAAACAAACCCCAAAACAAAAAAAAAAACCCAAAAAACTTCTGAAACAAAGTTTGAAAAAAGAGTATAAAAGAACCATGAAACTTTTAAAGTGTGAGTGGCTGGGCAGGTGAGAGAAACAGAGCAAAAATCTTGGTTGAAACGGCCAAAGGTTGCCCCGTGTCTCTGCAGCCTTTACCTTGGTCTAGTTGAGCTGCCTCTGCACTGGATACCGTGAGGAGCCGGCATCCAGCTAGCGAGGTGACCGCACAGGGACCCACGCTTTGGAAGCGCAGGCACGGATGCGAGCGCTTTCTTCCCAGCCTGCGCGTTAGCGGATGGCACGGGACCACACTGAGCTGGACCGCCCGTGTCTCGAGAGGAGGAGTGAGCGAGGAGGGGAACCTGCGCTCCCAGAAGAGGGGATGTGCTTGTAACCCACGTGGCCTGTGGGGATATCTGAGCGATAGCGCTTTGGGGGCTTAATTATCTAGGGGTCTTTAGAAGTTTTTAGGTCTTTATTGTAATTTTTTAACTATCTGGCGTTGTGGTTTGTCTGTTGCATCGCTGATCCTGAGCTGGCAGTGAGTGCTGGATAATTAAATGTTGTCGGTTGTAGTGTTGTGATTTAAATCACGTGAATTGAGAAGTTTTCCCTTGCAACAGTAAGCATGATCAGCGTGATAAATAAGGCAGGCATGCCGAGTGATGCTGGATGTGAAATGTTAGGTATAAGAAGGATAGATACAGGATATATCTTCAGAATGAGGGACATTCATCTGTGAAAGCAAGTCTGAAAAGGATTTGAGATCATACCAGGCAAGAAATTACACGTGAGCTCCCACAGTGACAGTGTTTAAAAAGACTGTGTTGTACCACGGGATAAATAAACAGAGAAATAGAAGAGTGATTTTAGCATTGTCAGTGGGAAAACTGGAACGCTGCTTACATTTCACTTTGTCCACATTTTGAAAATTATGTTGAAAGGAAAGGCGACAGAAATACTCAGTGCTGAAAAACAGGGGAGAGCTCAGTGCTTCAGCTTTAGTCTGTCCGTTAAGAAACTTCATCCTAAAGCTGTGTATTCATGTGAGTGTCTGCATGTGTGTTTAGGAGGGTAGACTGCCTCTGACAGTTCTGGAGTGCGCTTGGCCTTGTGACATACTAAAGTGATGATTCTTTGCACAGGTGGTTGCATTACAGAAGAATAGTAGGGAAATAATAGTTTTTAAATATGTTTAGCAAAACGCCTGTTTCCATATATCTCTCTGCGTAGGAGGGGAGTGGAAATCTCTACATATTAGTCATGTAGATCTCAGAATTCTGAGTTATGACATTGACTATATGGCAGCTAGGTAAAAAAAGAACTGCTTTGAGAAAGGTTTAAGAACGCATGCGGTTGTTTCAAAACAAGTAATAAAATATCTCCCACCCCCCCAAAAGCAAGAAAACATGTCAGATCTAGTATCCCATCTTGTCCCCCTCTACCATTTCAAATGATACCTTTTAAAGGGAAAATGCATTTGGGAGAGACGTTTACATACAGTGGAACAGCCAGCCTTGTGCGCTGTAGTGGTCAGGACTGGAGATTGCCTGCCTCTGATTTTTGTGTGGCCTCTGACTCATCGTCTGAGACAAATCACATAGACCCTGTGTGCTCCATTTTACCCTCCTGTAACTAAAGAGAAATTACTTTTGCATATCGCGCGACAGATCCTTCCGCAACTTACACAGCCGGAACTCGCTATTTGTAAGAGATCAGACATCAAAACAAGTTTAATATAATTTAGGAAGCGGTAGTGGGGTTTAAGAGAAGTTTTGTGAACTTAAGCTTTCAGTTGCATGAAAGCTCCTTGAGTAAAAGGCATTTTGTAAGCACAATTTTTATTGCAATCTGTATCGCCATACATAAAGCAGGGTGTTTCAGTGCAGAGTAAGAGAGGAAAGCAAAAGAACGTGTACATCTTTTATCTTTAAATATTACATTAGTGAAACAATTCTGACGGCATAGGTCATCCTTCCATTCTTAAGAAGGGTTTTTCCTGATCTTCCAGCAATTTCGTGATACCGCTATTTTATATTCAGACTCTTAGTGACTTTTTACCTCCTGACTTATTTTACCTCAGGCATAAATTGAATTGAACAAATAAACAAACAAAAAATTCCTTCCTTAAAGTTGGGCAAGATCACAAGCCTTCCAATTCTTATTCATAAGAGTAAATACTTACAAACATGAGCTTATTCAAGTATCACTTTGATATTCTAGCTCTAACCAAGCAAATAAGGAGTATTCAAGTAAAACCTATTTAGGCTTTCTACATATTTTACACCGAAATTATTTTTCATTTCTTTTCAGTTTACACACTGGAATGGCTGAAGAGCACAGTGCCCAGACACTCTTTTCCCTGCACACTGACATTTTACCTGCGCTGTCAATGTTGCAGTAGTTCACAAGCTTTAAAGCTATGAAGTTTTGTCATAATTCACAACCTTGGTTGCTTCCGTTTAACTTCTTGATGTGTCAATTTGTTGTGCGTTTAGTAGATGAACCACGTCCCGTTGCTGGATGAAAGGTTTCTGTAGTGCCCTGTGAATGTATAGATTTCCTTTTTCCCGTGAACCTGGGGAACTGATCTATTTACTTTGTCTTAGTGGAAGGTTAGGACTAATTCAATGCCAAAGATCCAGACAGCCAATTGCCACGTATGATATATAGCTGTAAGAATTTTCATTGTGTTAAGGGCTAGGACCTGAAGCAGCTACCCTTAACTTTCGTGGGAGGTGTTTAGTCATGACAAGACTTACTTTGCATCTCTTATGTTGGATTTCCTTGTCTAGCCATTGCAAACGTGTGTGGAAAGGTACGAAGTCAACAACCGGCGTTATGAATTGGTTTTGAAATGGTAATGAATTCTCTGGTACCCAGTCATCTCCTTTCAACCTACTCTCTACTTATGCACACACTCATCCCCGCCCTCGTCTGCGAATAAGCAGATAGAGAGCCTGGGAGGATACGTGGACTTTGAAATGTGACTCAGAGGTCATGAGATTGAGCGTCTCGGGAGGAAAGTGAAATTCACAGCTAAGGATAATTTACTGTGACCAACCTGCCCCTAGGAACCTCCCAGCGCGACCAAAGGGCTTGATGAGGTCTAAATTTCTCACGTTGTCAGTTGCCATGAGTTTGCATAGGAAGGCACGTCTCCTGCTGAATTAGAAATACTCCGATGAGTAAAAACTGTTTATTTGAGAAAGGCTTTTTTCAAGAGCAGATCTTTGGCTGGATTGAAGATTGCTGTCACAGTTTCCAGTGTTACTGTTCCTGTACATGCATCAGTGCTTATAAATCACAAATTCAGTAAAAAGAAGTACAGTCGGATGTCTGCTAGGGGGAAAAGGTAGTGCTAGGTTCCCTCCTTTATTTTTTTTTCTTTTCTTTCCTTTTTTTTTTTTTTTCACCCTTAGAGCTCTCTGTGGAGCTAGCCATGCAATTAAGACACCTAAATCGATAGCCCCAGCGTGCTTGCCTTTGCTTGGCACGTTAAGTATATTTTAAGAATTGTGTTTAACATAGAGTCTTTGTCTTTTTGTTTTGAAAGTTACTTTGAGTAGCTTTGGCAAATTGCTTAATTGTTTATCGATCTCATAATTATTCAGTTTGTTATTCCTTCTTTTTTTTTTTTCCCCTTAGCATTACTTCCTCCTCTTGTACAAGTCCTGGAAAAAGTTTACATGAATTCAGAGTTCCTTATCAAAGTTTTGAGCATTGCTTAAATTTCATGTTGCTGGACTGACAAGGATAGATGTTATATAGAGGTACCTCAACAGTTAATGAACCAAGTAAAGGAGGAGTTGTCCACATGTTCAGAATTTCTTTCTCACACTGGAGGCGGGAGATAGTTATGGTGAATTTTGCAACAGGCTGCTCCCGCGGGGTCGTGTTGTATTAAACTGAGCAAACTGGATGAGTCAGAGCCATGACTGTCTAGGAATTTAAAGAAAATAATTGACACTCTATTTCCTAAACAGACTGTAATTGTCTTTGTTTTCACGGTGGATGTTAGGTTAGAGGTGTCCGCATAAACTCCAGCAATGAAGAGAACAAGATGGTACCCTTTTTTGCATTTTGCTTTGATTTGCATTCCACAAAGCAGATCTGCTTCAGACATGACTCTCCTACACCCTCTACTCCCTTTGCTCTCCATCCAAAAATCCCTGACAGTGTTCATCAATTGATGAACTGACTTGCCTCTTCTGTAATAACAGAGTTGTTCCCCTATCACATTAATAGGGTATGTGCAACAGTGGACCTAAAGCAGAAAGCTAAAGGACTGCTTCAAATTTTAGCATGGCAGGTTTCCCTTCACACTCTGTGTCCATAAATGAAAATAATTGTGCTGCAATGCCAAGAAATTAGTATCCTACCACAACTCCAGAATGCTGTGAAAACATAGCATTGCGTAACTGTGATTCCACTGAATGGTATCATTATGCCTAAAATTATCTAACATTGTGTTGCCTTTTTGTTCATATCTGGCAGGAATCAGACTATCTCACCATGGTACACAATACGTTTTCTAAATACGGGTGAAAAACTAGAACACTCAGAACAAGTATTGCCTAAATAAAACAGAAAATGCCGGCCCTAATTAGCGATACATTCTTTCATTGAAATGTGATCAGCACATCAGTCATCTTTAGAAGAAAGTAAGCTCCTGTTACAAGATGGAAAATAAATCTCTCAAAAAGTTGATGCCAAGGTGGAAATGTATACCTATTCTCAAAATCCTAATCTGCAATGTTCTGAAAGAGCAGAAATTAAAAAAATGACTGTTTTTCAAAATGTAAATTTCTTTTTAAAGGTCATTGTAATTTGCTTCATGCTACCAATGAACTTACCCAAACCGTGTGAGTTGCTGTTCCTGGTTAGTTGAATTCTTCTTGAATAAACGTGAATGAGATGTGAGTAAATAAGAGACAGTTGTTGTGCACCATGACTAAAAGCAAAAAGCGTCACTCTGGGTTCAGTTCTCTTCAAAGAACAAGGATACAGATTATTAATGCCTTGAGATGAGGAATTCTCAATTTAAATTATAGGGACTTTGTATTTCTAGTTCCTTTATCACCAGTGTTGCAGAAGGCACGGGAAATAGCTACCACCTTTACCTGTGATAGCAGAAGGTGTAAGCTTTATTCCTTACCTGATTCTTTTATAAAATCTACTTTAATTTTGCTAAGATCGCAGTATTACAGGGAACGTACGTAGTAACTGACTTGTTGCGTTAGTAACTCTCTGCTTTGCACTGAGCAAAATATAACAGCATTTAATATCAAATGTGCAATCAAGAAACAGCTGGATTTCTTTTGCAGTGTCCCAGAGCCGGCTGAGAAAGTTAAATCAAAAGTCATCGAGTAATTGTTCTCATTGTTCTTACGGATGCATTAGATCCTGTCTAAGTCCAAAGAGAGAGCCCTGATACGTTAAAAGGACCCTTTCTCCCTTTCCTCCCTCCCCTTCCAAAGGCATTTGATACAGCGTTCACTCTTCGGAAAAGTTGTCGTTTTCTGTAATTTCTCCCCCCATAGTTTCTACTACTGTTCTGAGTGGTTCTACAGCTAAAATGGGCTGCAGGAGTTCTGAAGTCATCAAGATGAAGTAATGTAGAGATACTGATGTTAAGTGGTGCCCTTTCCCTAGAAGGCAAATGTTTCATGCTTGCTTCTGTGTAGGGCAGGACAAGCACAGCAAAATTTAGTACTGCTGTTACATGTATTGTATGGCTAGAAACCCACCGTTAATTAATGGCAAATGGAGTAAACACGAAACAAAAAAAGGCACCTAAAATAATGGTAACTTAAATATATTTAGAAACGTGGAGAAGTTTATTAAAATGTGTAATTAGTTCATGACCATAAAACTCATACCTGCATGAATAACCCAGCTTGAAAATTCAAACTATTTTGTTGTGCAGTACAGGTGAGAGTAAATTAAAAGCTACACCAAACAGTTGTTCAACTTCAGTAGGGGAAGGAGTATCCAAGAAGAATCCTGGGAAGGGAATTGTGATTTAGTTACAATTCCAGTTCAGGCAATGCCTTGATCCGTAAGGAAAACGATGTATTGCAGTGTATTCGCCTTACTACCTTCTTTACGTATGCCTTTTTCCGCTTACTTTTGTGCTAGGAAGCAGCGTTAAGACTCTTTCTTCCACTCACTTCTTCTGTCGTCCTTACAGAAGAGGAAATATGTAGAGGTTCCGTGATCTGGAGCCGACCTGCGAGAGTCAGGATGCTTTACTGGATCAGGACGAGATCTCTCTGCCGTGCAGGACCGAGCCAAGGAAGGGAAATGCAAGTTGCTATAATAAGCCAAGTGCAAAATTGGATTACAAAGTCATTAGAGGCTATAGTTGCTCAGCACCTTTTAGGCCCTTGGGAAAGATTATTAAACAAATGAAAATGATTTTTAGAACTAAGCATTTTGTTCTTTCCAAATAGTGGTTATTATTTTTTAACTTCTAATTATTGTGCATAATATTGGATTATATCACATATAAAATTTAGTTTATGCTACCTATAAAAGTAGATCTGTGCCTACGTAAAAGCGTTAAACCAGGGGTTTTTTTTTCCCCTGTGTCTGCTTCTGTAAGCTGGAAGATTAGCAACAAAAAGCTTATTTTTACTCCTTTGTTTCTGAGATTTCTGGACTTTTTTTTTTTCAAACCAGAGTGCCTTAAAAGACCCTTCAAACTACCTGAAATTGTTGTATCTCTACTTATTTAATTTTTGCATGTTTTGAGTTTGTAGTTGATTGTATTGTGTATTTAAGAAAAAATATTTGTGAATATGTCTGTGCAGGTGTTTCTACTGTTCCACCTTCATAGGATCAGAAAAACACTGCTTGGAAACGGCTGCTGGAAATCATCAAGTCCATTTTGTCCCCCCAAAGTGGGGCGGTCACCAGCTCTGCATCAAATTAGGCCTAGCTTTGTCTAGATCAGTTGTAAAATCTTTCAAGAGCAGATGTTCCACAGCTCCTTTTGCCCCTGTCTGCATCACCCTTCTAACGGAGAAGTCCGCTCTCGAATACTATCCTGCAATTTTTCGCCGTTGTCCCTTTTTTGATCTGTCACTCCTGAAAAGAGTTTGTTGTGGTTGTCTTTGTAACTCCCCTTAAACGACTGTAGGCCGCCAACAGAACAGCACCCCTTAACCTCCTCTCTGCCAGGTAAAACGAGCCCTACTCCCTAAACCTCTCCTCCTACAATCCTGTTCTAAACCCTGATGCTCCTGGTAGCCTTCCTGTGAGCCCTCTTCAGTTTCTCCACCTCCTTCTTGAAATCTGGGGCCCAAAACTCAATCCGGTATTTCAGGTGCAGCCTCACTGGTGCCAGGTGGAGAAGGACAACTAATACCTTCCCTTGATGCGCTGGCCGTTGTGCTCCTAACAATCCAGTATGTCGTTTGGCAAACTTGCAGTAGCAGTGGGCAGTGCTCAGTGAAAGACTTCGTGTTCAGCCTGGTACCCAGTAAGACCTCCAGGTTCTTTCCCTCAGGGCTGCCGCTCAATGTGTCAGATCTCAGCCTAGGTTAAGACACGGTGGTTGCAGACGTTTGCACTTGTTAGACTTCACGATATTTCTGTTGACTCAGTCCCTAAGTTCTCAGAATCCTCTTCTTCCAGGTGAAGTAAGGAATGGCGTTTGGAGATAACGGTTCTGGATTTAGATTGCTTCTTTCTGGATTTAATAAATTAGAGTTCACTTCCCGTTTTGACAAAAGAAAAAGAATTGTGGGGGGGGTTTAATACATTATTTTCTCTATGTTCCTTAGTACAAACACATCATTTACCTGTTTTGTGGATGTATGATAAACATGGATATATTCAGTGTTTTGATATGAGTGACCATCCCAACAGTGAGCATACCATCGATGGCAATTGCTGTCGACACTCTTCAGCTCTTGGCAGGAATTGAGTGCCTGGGCCCAGGACACGGCAGCAGAAGGATCCAAGTGCAGAGTGCTCTGCTGCTGTGGTTCTTGTTTGGCTCCTTACGTCTATCAGAGCAAGGCTAGGTTTGAATCATGACTCCAGTTTTGCCACTCACATGTTTTGCTCTGAGGACTGACTCGTGGCTATATGAACATGCTGGGAATCACCTGATTAAAAAAAAAATAAGTCTACCAAGTTGGGACTTATTGTGAAACAGCTTTTTGAAGTGTTCTGTGGAGAGCAAAACCCTTTTTCCTAGAATAAAATACGACATTTTCAGAAAAATTCCTCCTTGATCCATACATAATAGGCATAACGTATCACTGTGCATCATGCTCCCTATAATTACCCTAATGCGAGCCTGGATGGAAGGAATAATTTCTTATTTAACTGTCCTTGACACATGACTGAGCCTTTGAGACAGGTTGGGCTAAATAATTTGCTTTTCTGGGGCAAACCCACCAAATTCTACTTGACTACAGCAGACAGCCTTATCTTGTCCATTCTTTGCATCTTCAGGTAAAGTACGGTTTCTGTCTCTTAATGTGAACTCTCCCATTACTTCTGCCTTGGTGTACTTTCCTCAAAATTCTGTCTTGTAGATGCGTCAGGTTTTGTTCTTGTATTAAGCACGGAAAGTATCAGGAAATGTAACTGGCATCTCTAAAGACTGCTGCATTTTCTTCAAGCTTTTGACTTGCAGTTTTTCAGAAGTGTGCTGGGCTGCTCTGAAAGAAACAGCAGCAAGGTTTATCACACGATGGACTATCTCATCTAGCCTAGTATGTCAGGGTGTAGTTTTGAAATAGTAAGTGAACGCTTCTGCTCTGCTTGCAATGTCATCAGCCGGTACGTGCTACAGTTAGGTGATACTGTTTGACTGTTAGTTCCTCTCCTTTCCTCCCCGAGCAGAATAAATACAGAGCAGAGCTGAAAAAAACATTTACTAATTTCATGTCAATCTCCGTGACTAGTTTAAAACTTCAGACAAATTCCTTCGCATTTATCAGAAAGAGACAGAAATATTGTGGCTGGTTTTCTTCTTTCAGTTTCAGTTTCCTGTCATTGTATTACGAATAAGCAAACACAAACTCTAGAATCTCCTTAGAACTGAAACCAGATGAATGTTTAGCGGGGACTAGCGACACTTTGGTACTATTTGGTATGGTGGTTTTTTCCAAACTTCGTTCAGTACACATAGCTTTTCAGGGATGTGCAGATAGATTTGATTCCAAGGACTTCGTTCTTCCCTCCAGAGTTCCTGTTCCATGCAGGTTCCTATGACACAAGGTGTGAGTTGGCCAGAAGTTTGTAGCACTACACGTTATTTATTTTTTACTTTCTTATTACTGTAAACCCTTTCCATGACGTCTTTCCCACACAGACACTCTGCTGCTCAGCCCCAGATATGCAAAATCCCTGCTATTCCATTCTCAAGTGTGTCTTGGTTGCAGTCTGCCAGTTGTTGATTTTCACCAGATTGTGCAGCAATCAAGATCAATTTAGTAAAGCCTGTGTGTGAGAGAGTAAACCAGATTGGTTTAAATCATACTTTCAGACTATCAATCAAAAAATAGTATTTGTTGGAGCTGAAATGGGAGGGGTGACAAGAGCTCCCGAGAATTTAAGAAAAAATGCTTAGATTATGCCTCACATTTTCTTGTGTGTACAGAAACAAATGTGAACCGATTTACATCCTTTAAAAGATCCTGCTCTTACACACCAATCACCATCAAGTCAGTTGAACAAATGACTATGCATATACAAATATTCTGTTGCACATACCCCACCAAAAGACAGTAAATGCTCTTAGATAAACCCTCAATTAACTATTTTACTACATATCACAAGTAAAATGCAAGTTAGGCAAACAATACAATGTGAAAATAGTTTTTAATATTGTTTGATTTTTCGTTTCTTTCATTGGGACCAAAATCTTTGGCGTTTTTCTGAATGACGCGAAATTCCCATTTGTTAAGATCGAGTGTAATAGTAAGAGGGTTGAGGGGACCGAGGTACAAAAATCTTACATTTCAGACTCTAGTTGCAAGACTTCTGAAAGTAGGTAATGATTTTTTGTATTGAAAAAATAGTAATACAGACATTTCATAAGAGTTTCAAGAGGGATGCTGTTAGTGGAGAATTTAAATATTAGCAGCTATTGACAGAAAATACAGTATTAGGGTACTGGTGACTGCCTGTGCATTTTTCCTCCCGTTGCCTTTGACACTTGAAAGTGTTTGCAAACAAATGTATTGAAAAAATACGAATGTGAATGGTGAACAGAAATTCACCACACTCCCTCTTTAGCAGATATAGAGCATTTCAACAAATACTTACAAATAACAGATATTTCTGGTATTTAATATACAGTTTCCCAGTAAAGGCAAAACTGTTTTGATTTTTTTGAAATAAGGATAGATAAGTATTTATTTTCTCCTGGCATCAAAAGCTTTTGAAACCTACTTTCTAGACTTGTGTTAGCATTATATCTTTTCTGTAAAATGCTTGCAGGCTTGTAGGCTATTCACTCACTTTGGAAGAGCCTTAGTCTACTCTTTGTGAATGAACTGTGTATGTGCATGTAGGGATGTGGTAAAACGTCACGATACTTAGCTTTTTCTCCAGCCCAAATCTTTCTTCATCCATTCATCTGTTTGTTTACAAGGTCACCGAGATACTATTGTGATAGATGGCCTTATAAAAACCATGTGGCTACAGAAAGCTACATTATAAAGGAAGAATGTTGAACAGTGTCTGAACATTGCTTAAAATAGCTTTTCAGATGTAAAGAATGAAATATGAAAATATTAGGGTAAACATAATGATTACACAAATTCTTTAACAGAAGGAAAAGGAAGGGAAATGAGGTCACGTCTGTTTTGATAGCGCTGTTAAAAGGGAGGGGAAGGGAGAAAGAAGACGAAAGAGGTGTTAAAACGTAGCGGTGCTCAAGAATGATTGACGAGAAGAAGTAATCTTAAAGACAAAAAAGGCTAATATAGATGATTTAGCCTTCCGTTTGATCATTAGACAATTGTTTCTTGCTGTCTCATGCTTTGTCTACTCTATTTCCAAGTGTTCTCGCCTTACGGAGTTATGTGTCTGTTGGATAGATTTCAGTCTCATGAAATGTTTTGCTAATATTCAGCTTATTACCTTCATTTTACGCTATTGATATTTTCTTGGAGTTTCATTCTCCCTGTAGCACGCTAAGTAAAGATTTTCTTCCTCAAGATCTGTAATCTTCCGATATTCATAAAATTCCGTCTTTTTATTTAGCCACGTTGGACTAATCTATCCTCCTAAAATAAGTTTTTCTTATCGCTCTTCCATCTCTGAATATCCTGTTTGTCATTATCATTTTGGTTACAAGATTGATAGACTTAGGGTGATTTTGCACCCGTGGTTGCATTAGGCTCATGTAGGGTACGTGGTGAAGATAATGTACTAGTTGGTGTGAAGTATGCTGGTAAAATGTATTGGTTGTCCAATAAATCTTTATATCCGATATTCCTTCAGATGCTAGAAATATACATGATCAAGGCTGCGGTGCCTGACTGTGTCTCCTCCTCAGAGACAATCATTTCTTCTCAGAGGAAAAGATATGGGGCAAGGGACAGTTATTTGGTCTCCCTCTTGCCCCTAAGGCAAAAAGTTACTGAATTTGCGAGATATTTGTATTTTTTTCAACTAGCTTTAAGACGTTCTTCCGCACACTTTCTTCTCAGTGAGACTGCCGTTAATACAGCATAAATGAGATTCAGTATGCCTGTATTAGGAATGCATATTTATTTCAAAGTTAAGGTTTTAAAGTTATTTAAATTTTCCTACTGCTTTACTTGATTTTGATTAATTTAAATACAAAATAATGTAACAACATAATAAAACTTAGTGGTTCTGTAGAACTCCATTCATGAAATAATTTATAGGTGTTCACTGATTATGGTCATGCAACTTCTTAGAAGTTGGTTAAAAATATATAATCCTTTGTTAAAGGAGTGAATTGCATACAGTTTTTTAACGCTCAGTGTTGGATGTGTTGGTGTACAAGAAACCAAGTTTAAATTGCTGCAAAGTTTGAGTTTACAAAGTGCTGATGATACATAACTTTGAACTCATTGGGAGTTCAGTAACCCTGAAGTTCAGGTCACACTGTTTGCATCACTGGGTACCCAAAATCGGAAGTTTAAGAAGTGCCTTAATTAATTTTTTAAAAAATCCCTACCAACTGACCAAAACAAACAAACAAAAAACTCCTTTGGCCATGAGTCAGCCCTTTGGACCCCTACACTTGCGGTATCACATTTTTTTATATAATCGTGATTTTATGTGTTCAGATGAAGAGCATTCATTGTGAGACTAACTGACCTCAACTGCAGTGGTTTTTCTTGTCGCAGTATCCATCATGTGATAGATACTTTCCGGAAAGAAACAACAAATTCAGTCTATGCTAAAAACAGGTATATATTATCTGTTTGGTAAATGGCAAAAGAAGAAGGACGAAGTGTTAATATTTTTCCTATTTTACCGAAGAGTAAGAGAAGTAACAAAATTAGCAGTGTATTAAACAAGAGTCCCAAGAATATGTTCTGTATGGATATTCAGAGTGTTTTGCTGCCATCCGGAGGCGCCTTGAAAGGCTGGGGAAATGGGCTTCCAGGAGCCTCGTGGAGTTCAAAGTCCTGCCCCTGGGGAGGACCAACCCCATGCACCAGTGCAGGGCTGGAGGCCTCTCAAGCTGGGGTCTGAAGCAGGGGGTTTGAACCAGGTGGCTTACAGAGGTCCCTTCCAACCTCAGTCATCCTGTGATTCTGTGATAGTCCAATACACTGCTCTGTGTAAGCACTATATTCGTGAAATTCTGCGGCCCAAATTTCACCGTTTTCTTGATGGAACTCACGGTGACTATTACCATCAGGTCACACATTTCATGGCAGCTGATGACCATCTGGAACAGTTGAAGCCGTAAGTACAGTTGGCCCGTTACGCTGAAGAATAGACAATCTAAAACTCATTATTGGTGTTAGAAACGGTCATAATTAATTGAAATTTTAAAAGGACTCATTTCTTTTTTTCTTTCAAATCTTCTGCCCCACAACTTTAACTTGCTGTTGCTGTTATAGCGTTTAATTTTTATACATGTAACCCATGCACAACATTAAAGAAAATCGCAGAAAAGGATGTTTTGTGTGTTCAGTGTTGCAATAAGTTAATAGTGGGCTGTGTTCTATAAAGCAGCATTACTGCATGTAGTAGATGATATGTTGCTAACATTATATGTATATATATATATATAGAAATATATATATATATATAACCCGAGGATGATAATTACTCCATGAGTGTTACAGTTGGAATTAATGCCTCCCCAACAGACCGATAACCAGTAGGTAAGAATGGCATTGTGCATGCCACACTGTTTATTGTGAACAAGATTCTTATTATTACAGAAGAAGTAAACGCTTGCTGATTTTGGCGAGCAGGTTACTTTTGTGCTTAACCTTAACAAATTGTTTTTTCAACTGGAATCAGGAGGCTTGGCCCATCGCTGTATTTCTCTGGG
This sequence comes from Steatornis caripensis, assembly GCA_013398225.1. NCBI lineage: Eukaryota > Metazoa > Chordata > Aves > Caprimulgiformes > Steatornithidae > Steatornis > Steatornis caripensis. Next base: position 4,964 of record VZSC01008957.1, on the reverse strand, counting down.
TCTGACTTGCTTTGTCTTTATTTTGCTTTATATCAGAGCATCGAGAAATCCAAGAGGATATTTTATTACCCAAATTTATTCTTGCAGTTTTGTGTCCTTAAGATGATGGATGAGATTACTTACTGCATTTCTAAGTGGACTGTTGCTTTTATCATACCCTTCTCAGGCAGGGAACAGACACTTCTAAATTCTCAAAAGCTGCCGTTGGGGTCGGACGGGGATCTTCTTTTCCTAGATTTCTGTATTCTGAATCAAACTACCAGTTACCCGCACATACCCAGTAGCTTAGTTCTTATTGCCTGCTTGGTAGTATCTGGGAGTCATTTGAGTTTTGCTTGTTTTCGATCGTCGTGTTTCTTTGTCATGCAGACCTCGTTTAACCTGATACGTAGACCTCAATATGTTCTAATGGCAGTCACAGCGTGTGCTTATGTTTAATTTTTGCACCCACCTTCCTGTGAGTGGATATTCCTGGTAGGAGTAACACAGATGTCGTTAACTTGCCAAAACTTGCTTTTCGATTTTTGTGTTGCTTCAAACTCCATTGATTATGTTTGCCTTTGCCTATTCTACTCATAGTTGCTTATGTGGTATATGTGTTGAAAATGTATCTGAATTGGATATAGGTGTATAGACTTGGTATAGGTATTCGTATATGGATGTGATATAGTTAAAATATCAGATAGGCATGATGAAATTCGGGACTTCGATCTTCTGATTCCCAGTTTGGTGACCAGTCCACTGGAACGGCTGTCAAACTGACGTTCGAGATTTCTTTTTTGAATTAAATTGTTTTGACACCGTGATTGCAGTAAGTAGCTAAGCTCTTCTTTCGTGCGAAGTATGCTTTCGTCTAGCAAATTTTAGGGAGCATGGAGGGCTGCTAGGATTGATCCTGAGTAAACGCTTTTATTAGGAATTTAATTCTGTAGAGTGCTGAAAATCTTCTCTTCCCACTGAATGCTACTGAAGGTTGCTAGGCGCCTCGAAGGGTTAGCGACTGCCACAGCTTGCTTACCACATGGTACTACATATGTCACTTGCAGTCTCTGAGTAGGACAAACTTCTGCTGCTGTCACTGTAGATTATTCCGTGTGGTTTTGGGACTGTTTCGCCGTGCTTAGAATGTGAGTCCATCCGGTACGAAACGGTAACATTCTGTGAACGGGGACTGCTGGATCCAGCAAAACCAAGTCACTGAAGGTGTGGGAAAAGGAAAGACGTGAGATTTTTGTATAACAGCAATACGTTAGTCCTCTGAACATTTAATAAAAAAACTCTCCAGAACATCAAACCAGTCAGTGACTGAGGTGATGTGACAGTAACAATAAATCTTTATTTTCTTACCAGCCTTGCAAGGTCCTTGGTTCTTTTGATATTGTTTGTCGTGACACGTGCATTCCCACGTACCCCGTGTAATGCCGGCAGTATACAGGATGCGCTTACCACAAAATAAGCATATCCCCAAAGCTTCAGGGCACGGAACTGCCCTTTTGTTCTGTGTAACCTATTGCAGAACCACTCACAGAATGACATGCTTTACTGCGTGTCACCTTATTGATTTATTATTAGCTTTCGTAAAGGTCATGAAGAAAAAATGCTGTACAAAGTTGGTTTTCCTCATTTTCCCTCTACTGGAGGACCTGCATATTTTTCTGAGGTCTGCAACGGTATTTTTGATGTCTTGTGGAAAGCAGAGAACTGTTTTCTATTCCCATTGTGGTAATCAATGAGATGTAAAATTGCAGCAGTTCGTGCTGCCTAGACCAACTCCTGACAAACCTCGTTTGGTTTGTCAGAATGCATAAGGCACTTGTAAGACCGTAGCATTAGCTCTATTTCTCTCCGATGCGAATGAGCACAGAAAGAAACCAACTCTTAAGGTGATGTTTTCATTTGCTTAAATAACCCTGCCGTGGCTGCAGTACAGCAAAATCTTGGTGTGCTGTGCGTGCTTCTTCGGATGGGAATAGGAACCGCTACCTGTGCGTGGGATACAAAAAAATCAGTAAGCCTGTGGACTAGCTCAAAAATTATTTCATTTCCGAAAATGTCATTCACACATAGAAAAAGTCAGGTAAGGTAGCAGTCCAGCTATGCTGCATTTTTTAAGCATGTTTGTGGCTACTCGGGGAAGTTACGCTTGTTGCTGTGCAACTGTCTGTGATCATCTGGACTTTACGGAAGGTACAAGGTAGAACTTGCATCCTCCTTTCAGAGAACCCTTTCACCTAAAGGGAAGTAATTTTACTACATGCTAGCAACTCTGAGCCAAACAAGAAGTAAGCAGTCGGGAATCAATTGAATTATGAATATATAATTTCATTTGGTAGTTCCTTAGAAACTGTTTTACGGCGTGTATTTAGGAGAAAGAAACTCTCAGTACTGTATTTTTCGGAAATAGGTGGAGTATGGCACATGTCAAAAAAAAATGTTTAGTCCCAAAATTTTTTCCTATGGGTGTCGTTATAGATGGAGTGATTGGGTAGCTTACGTTATTAGCAATGGGCGAGAAGCTTCTTGTCTACGCTTCTGATGCAGATAACTACAGTCATCTGTTATCAGCTCCTTGGAGGTGTTTATAAAATGTTCTGTTCTCATTCCCTTTGCTACCGGAGCAAACATCAGTTTTGTATAATGGCATTTCTCCTGACTACTTTAGCTGATAAGCAAAGAATTGAATGAATGTTTTTAAATGGCGTGTTCTTGCTCTGCGCCGGTTATTCTTTTAGCATAGAAATTAAGGGGATTGCAAGTTTCTTTCTCATTCTAGAACTGGTTTCCAGAACTGCACCTTCATTTTCTTTCCTCTGCTTAATGTTGATTTTCTAATTAATAAATATCAGTGAAAAGGCAACACCGTTGCCATTTCCAGGCTCTGGCAAATTGTGTTAAACTTCCCGGCAGCGACAAAAAAAAAAAAAAATCCTGAACGTCATTTAAATTTGGGACTGTGTCATAGTTTGGGGATATGTGTTTCAGCTATTCCAGCTACTCTCTCAACTAGCAAGTCAGCAGAACATGAGTTTTCACCTCACGGCTGGATTGCATGATCTAGATTTAGGAAAATGTAGACTTTGGAGATTATAACACGTACCATCTGCCAAGAGAATACATAGAGAGCTGGATATGTTGGAATCACTCTCTCCACGTGGTTGTGTCAGGAGCTCAGCTGCTGTAGCTTGCTATTTGGGAGCTCTGGGCCTTTGGTTGGGGGAAATGTGTCAAGGAAAACACGTAGAATGCTCTGAAACGAAAAGGTCTGAAATTCTTCTTCCTGAGAGAATTCAGCAGTTCTCTAAACTGCTAAAACCAATCTTAGACAAAGATGTGTCACAAACATGATTTTCTCTCAACTTCCATTTCTGGAGTTTGTTAACAGCATAATTTGTTGGATTTGTGGGGTTTAGGTGTTTTTAATGACTTGGGTACAAAAATCTGCTTCCCAGGTTTAAACTTGGCCTTGCTATACTGGATGTCAGCCAAGGAATCAATTTTATTTCTGGAGAGCATTTGAAGAAATGCTCCTCTCTCCACTGCAAGTTCTCCTTTTTTGCAGTTTCCTTGTTCCCTTCTGAAATACGTTATCGCAGAGGCGCGTCTGTCGTCACTGATGGGCTCAGCCTCAGCCCAAGGTGGGTCCAACTTGGAGCCGAGGGCATTTCTAGCAGCTTCTTAGAGGGGCCGCCCCTGCAGCCCCTCCGCTGCCGCCAAAGCCCCACCACACAGACCCAGCACACTAGGGAACCAAGAATTGAAAGCAGGAGTTTTGTCTACTGTAGTTTTAATTGAGCTTGAATCTGTTCTTGAACTCTGTTCAAAAGGTATTCACGCTTTGAGTATGCTGTTAAGTAGAACATAAATGGTGTTTTCTGGGGTGCATTCCAGGATACCAATCAATATATTGTACCTGGTATCCATACGTGCTTTCAGGTCTTTGAGATTAAAATGGATTTCCAGACCAGCTTCGGGTTACTGCTCTTGAAGGGCTGTTACCTTTTATATAGTCTGATTGCAAAAGTATGAATCCCAAAGGAATCAGAACCCAAGTACGGCCTTTACAAAGCCGGCTCCCCAACCCGTGTGCTCCTTCTTTTCCTTCTAGCCCCAGAATTTTTATACAGCTAGCAAACATGGCTCTGCCGGACAGTATGCGTCATGTCTTACAAGTAAAATGTTTCGTGTGTGCTGTATGGCAATCATTTGGTCAACCTAGCAAGAATGCATATCATCGGAATGGCTGTGTAGGTGTGTGTTTTATAGTGTGATGGACAGCTGTGGTACGAGCATCACTTCCTCTGTTGCGTGGAACTGGAATTACTCAAGAGATGTCCCACACAGTAGTTCCACCAGAGAAGCGAAGCCGTGTTTAGTTCCAGAGTGTAACTGTCCGAGTTCTAGTTTGCCTCGTCTGTTCTTTTCATAATGAGTCTTTTGCCCGGAAAAACTGTTGTCATATAATCCCTGATAGCCAAAGGATTCATTAAGTTAGACAGTAAGCCATCAGCTGAAGTTGTGTTATTCTTGAGAAAGAGGGCTCCACTGTTTATTTCGAGTTGGTAAAACCAGGACTATTTAGTGATTTCTCTGCTGTACCTACTGAATGCAGTTTGTCACTATCCCCTTGCTCTAAGACTAGGCGAGCTTGTGAATTTCCAAGAAGGCTTCTCTCTCCTGAAATTATTCTCCCAGGTATAACAATGATGTGTAGCTATGCACATAGAGTAGAAGACAAATCGTCTTCTTCATAGCCTTGCGAAGGAAATCTGTCAGCTAAAACGCAAGCATCTTTAAAAATCTTTCTTTTTAATACCTCAGGGAAAAAAATTTTTCCCATGTGTAACACGAGCAAGTGATGCAACCTTCTTTTGCAATACCTTGAGGGTACAATGGGCAGAAAATAGATTAAATATTGGAACGGTTCTTTTGCATTATTCATAGAATCATAGAATCATAGAATGGTA
>VZSC01008956.1:18760-40375 GCA_013398225.1 Steatornis caripensis | reverse complement strand
TTTTCAAATTACCTTTAAAATTAGCTCCTAACCTATATAGTTTATCATCATTTTCTGTTCTGTGAGCCTGAGGTGTTAAAGGATTCATAATTCAGTATTTAAAAAACTGTCAGTGGCTTCATGGTATGAAATTTTAAATATTCTGGATGTAGTTCTGGAATTCAGTCGTTGTATTTGTTCGTTCAAATATAATGGATACTAAATAGGACCTATTTTCATCTTGATATAGAAAATATATTTAGGTCATTACATATACCTACCCTGGATAAAAATTTCAGTCTTTTTCTGCCAAGAGGGATGGAAAAAGAGAAGACCATCTTTTTTGCATTTTATGAAGATGCAGTTCAGAATTTTTGAATTACTCAGAGGAAAGATTTCTGGGGGAAAGAGGGAACCACTTCCCTCGTTCTGGCGCATGAAGCNAGTCTTTTTCTGCCAAGAGGGATGGAAAAAGAGAAGACCATCTTTTTTGCATTTTATGAAGATGCAGTTCAGAATTTTTGAATTACTCAGAGGAAAGATTTCTGGGGGAAAGAGGGAACCACTTCCCTCGTTCTGGCGCATGAAGCGAGTTACCAGTTCTGTACTTCTAGCAAACGTTTCTGTGCTCTTTGAGTCATCTGTGTTTTACTGACTTGCACAGATTGTAGCCTTTGTTTATTATAAGCGTGCAAGCCTTTTTCTGAAGGATATACAGAAATCAATGATGTAGATAATAGTAATAGGTTATTTACTATTTTTTTTTTCTAATTTTAAGAGTATGGATTTCAGCTGCTTAATCAGTATAATATAAGAAATTGACCGTGGGACTTGCTAGGGGGCATTAATGGGAAGAAATTTCTGGAAAATATCTATTTTATTAGGGTTATTTCATTTGGAAACCGCCCTGCTACTACCCTAATGCCAGAAAGAACAGTTCTGTTAGCCCTCAGGGCATGTGGAAAACCTCATCTTTCTCGTGTTGTCAGTGCCAAAGTGAGAGATGAAAGCAGGAAATGCATTGTGGTATTGCTTTATTTTTAATCTTATTTTTGCTGGATTTTTTATTTTAAATTTTATTAATGTATCTATTGAATTTTGATCTTTGGTCAGAGATTGCTATTATGTCTCCAGCCCATCTTTTCTACTGTGATTTTTATAAATACATATTTACAATAACCATAAACATATCTCTGGGCTTTAATAAAGTTTTATAGTAAGCCTGAAGCACAAAGTTCTGAAAGTATGCTTTTAATACTGCTTTACAAAAAGGTTTGAAATACTTTGCAGTCGTCAGGATCAGGGGAACTTTTTCAGAGTTTGTGGAGTGTTCCTAGCAATTATGAATAATGTGTTTTAAAAGACCCATGTAATAGAACAAATGTTTAAAAAAAATGCAAGCGCAGCCGTTTTTAAAACTTCTGCTTCATGCACTGATAAATCTTTTGGCTTTGAGTAACACTGCAGATCCATTAGGCTGATATATTGATAATTGTAATTAAACTTAGATTATTTCCTGTATACTTTCTTCTCAAAAGGCCTTTTGATGTACTCCCTTCCTTTTAACTTAGCAGATTTGAAATAGTTACTTTCCTCTACAACTGAATCTTTGGGATTGCTTTTGTCTACATCACCTCCTCTTCCAGTAGAGACCAGTTTCCAGCACTGTAACAGTGCTTGGGCCACCAGATGCTGATTTTCCTTTGTGAAGCAACTTGCTGGGACCTCTCTGGCTCTATAGTGTCCTCATTGTACATGCTGTGTGTATTTGTCACATACACAGCGCATGCAATGTGGACATAATGGAGCTCAGCTTACGCCTGATAAGGAGATAAAATACCTTGAAGAAATGTTGTGGGATGTTTTTTCTGGTGGGATTTTAAATTTTTTTTCTTTGGTGTGTGTGCATACTATTCTTGGGTATGAGAAGGGGTCTAAAAATTGTGTTGTGGATACAGTTAGTGAAAATAAGGCAGTGGCAAGAACTTTCAAGATCATTTCAGTTATCCAGACCTTCACAAAGAAACATACTAGCAGGACTTAAATAGCACAGGAATCTAATTTTGGCCCCTGATAAAAAGATAATTAATTTTAAGTTCATATATTCTATTATCGACATTCTTGTTGTAGGTTTTGGTGGTTTTTGACACATTCTGTGCTTTTTTTTATCACTTAGAGTTTGGGGGAATAATTCCCTTTTTCTTATAACGGGAAAATGTTGTGTAAATCTTGTATCGACATTTATGTTTGGTGTTTTGAGAGTTTTTTTAAAGCAAAAGAGCAAAGCAAAACTGGATCTTCTGGTTTTGTTTTCAATAGAAAACCCTATCATTTTTATTCTAGTATTTTGAAAATGTTATTTCGTGGGAAGTGCTTTAATTGTTTGGTTTTGTTTCAGGTGGTTCTAGTCACCAATAACGCAGACCCACATTCTGTGTTTTCCCTGCCATGAATACACACTTTTAAATGATGAGATTTTTAATTAAGTGACTTTTGACAAACTGAATGTTTGTGTGAATAGTAGTTATCCTTGTAAGTGCTAAAATACAAGGAATTAGATATTTTAAAGCAAAAATTGTTACAAGAGCAAATTTTTCACCTGAAGTGACTTGTGGAGGCTGCAGAAATGAAAGTTCATTCTCAGCTGGATGTAACCTGAATCTGTAATGGGCCAAAACCTACCTTCTAGCCCTGAAGCCCTGTTCAAGAACAGGAACTGCATTAGAAAACTGTGATTCTTTTCACTGTGCTGAAATGAAATTTTAAAGGGGGAGTGTGGTGGTGGTGGTATAGGGCATGTTTTCAGTGATAGTGAGGAAATCCTAACAAATGACTATCTCAGGGGAACTGCAGTATGCATTATTCCAGTTGCTGCTGAAAGCATTATTTCAATTAGTGGGAGTTTTTAGGAGCTTTGTGTTTCATAGGATTACTAACGATGGTGTTTTGTATTATTACTTGTTTGGTTTACACTGGGGGGAAGACTGAATAAAATGGCTAAAGCCGCTGTTGCTGCAGGAGATGGTTTTCCTCCCCTAGACCAGATGTTGCACTTGCTGGCATGCAGTGGGCTGTGTGCTGTGCATGCACAACCATGCTATAGCCAAGAGCAATGAAAGGTGCTCTCCTGCAGTGGATTTATTGCATAAATGATGGTGATTATAATACGTAGTACTTTTCTTCACTTACCATGCTTGCAAGTTGCTCCAGGAGCTGCAGACCTAACAAAGCTTGCTTTCCTCTGAGTTTGTTCTGTGTCTCCTCATCAGGCTTGGTATACAGTGTGCGGACATCACTGTGAACAGAATGAGGAAAAAAAAAAATTCCTAGGCTATGGAAAACTCTGATGGAGCAGTAGTTATATTAGAAGATGGTGGTGTCATCTCAGTAGCCTTGTTTCATTGCCTGCCTTGAGTCTACATTAATACAAATAAAGATCTGACATGATGACGAAAAATAGTTTCTGATGTTTGAAAAAAAGTGTATCCAGTGCAGAGTACTGTGAGAGTAGTGCCTTACTTCCAGGTATTTTTCCAAGGGGACCTGGGATGTAATCCCCTCAAAGCTCAGTCCTGCAGAGGTTGGTAGTGGCTGGTGGGAGCTGATGAAGCTCCACTCTGACCTCGCTCCGTGAGTCCCGATGTAGTGAAGGGTTCCTTGGAGGCTGGTGGCTCTCCTATACTGGAGCAGTTTTGCTTTCACTGGATTATTTTTTTTTCCTTCCTTTAAATCACTTTTTACATTAATCCAATTGCTGGGAAAGAATTATAGGCCACAAATAAAATCCAATTGTAATTAAAAATGTAAAAGCAGCTTATGTTTTGAGGCCAAAGTTATTAGAGGAAGCTATCACCATGCCAATATTAATACCGCTTTCTCCGCTAGGAGGATGTTATTATGATGACAGTGTCTGATAACGCCTTGGTTACTTAATATTTTATAGTAGATAACTTCTGCTTGTGTTTGCCTCATGTCTACATACGTCAAAAGCTACACACACCAACCTGCCTCTCACAGCCTTTGTGGGCATCTTTTTTTTTTTTTTTTTAATATTTCTGGAAGACTGTATTTTAGGAGCTAATTTAGCTATATTCGAAAAGTAAGAAGAGTTTGCGAGGGGACTTCCAGTGCACAAGGACTGTGGTAATTACCCTCTGTAAGAGGATTGGGGCATATTCCAGTCTTCAACATCTGCATCTTAAGCCATCTTTTCATAATGAGCACTCTCTTATCAAATATCTTCTTTGCATTTGTAGTTTCCAATAACTCCATATCTGGATAAAGAAAAATGGCAAACTGTAACAGTTCTCAACCATCTTGTTATTCATGCCATGTGCTTGGCTTTCTGGCATGCAATTGTCTGGGTATTCAGTTTGCAAGCCTGCTTTGTAAGTCTTCCTGAGTACAGCACTTTTTAATTAACTCTTTAGAATTAAATCAATGTAGAGGCTAGAACTACTTATTATTATTATTTTTAATCCAGAGATTGAAGCTTTCTTTGACCTCTGCTTTCTTCAGATGGGAGGTGTTTCATTTAATCTCTGTCATTTTGGATTAAATGAGTTTTCCATAAAGGAAAGGATTCTGAAATACTTGTTCCTTGATGAAGGATTTAGATGAAAAATTATGGACCTGAGTGGCTTTCAGACTGCATTGTTTGGAATCTCCTCCATCTAGATTGTGTTGAACTTCAGACTCAAACATCCTTCACCTGACAGGGTGTGGTACTTGGTCCCTTGATGGCAAATGGGGTTTACAGCTGCAGCACTGAATGAAGTCTTCTAGAGCATCAGTGCTAAACTGCTGGAGGGATAGAAACAAATGCCCTCCCAAATGTCAGTTTATCAGCCTGTGAGCTGCAGAGTTTTCAGTGAAGTAAGCTCTTTCTGATGTTTCTTTCTGGTTTAGGTATTCTGATGCTTTAGATTTTACTTTCTTGATTTGCTTTCCCAGTTCCTTTTCAGGAAGATGTTTGGATCTTTCCTTCTGGTAACAGCATATTTGTGATCTTGTTCTCCTCAGAGTGGCTCTGTGTGGCTTGTGCTTTATTTTTTTTTGAATGTCAGAAGCAATGCTGACTTTCCTCTCTGTGTTGTTTAAGGAAGCTTTCTGTTACCTATCCAACATTGTTGGTGTCCCAGGCAGGTGCTGAGGTACTGGCTCCTGTGTTTCTTTTGGCTCTTCTGGGAGCTCTTCCTCTGTGCTAGGGTTCAGCTGCTCATGTTCAGCCTGGCAGTGGTGGTTATATTCTGGGGTGCCTGGTGGCACAGCTCCAACTGCTAGCCCAAGTTATTTTGAAACATTTATTTACATAAAATAAATTTAGTCTCTAGATTGTGCTGAGGAATTCTCTGAATCTAGCCTGTGCTAGCAAGAAAGATGCTGTGCCAGAAACTCAAGAGATTTCACAACAGGCAGCATTAGAAGACCACATGTTTTTACTGTTGTGCACAGCTGAAGAATTCCAAATTTAGTATTGTCTGCATGTGGTGCAAAATACAAACTTGGGAATAAGACTATAAAAGAGAAATGCCAAGAATTACCAGAGCTTTCCTTCGTGTATTTCCACCGTAGAAGTCATGAACATCAGTGAAGTGCTGATTTTTTCCTCTGCTAACACACTTGCAGCTCTATATGACAGCAACAAGCAAATTTTGTGCTGTAATGGTCCCAGTCAGTTCTCTCTTGTTTGTGGTAGCAGCAGCACTTCACGTGTGCAAGGCTGGCAGAGGGGAATGAGTGCCGGGGACAGAAGCTTGTTATAAGGTGCCTCAGAGGGAGACACCGCACTTTCCCTCTTACCCTAAATAACCATTAATGAACAGGATTGCAAATCTCTACCTTTCAGATACTCTCTAGAGACACTCTGGTCTCCTTTCCTAAAGCAGAATCTGGAGTAGGCATCTGAACTACCAAGCGCCGCGGGTTTTCATAACCTATTCCCCTTGTAAATCACTTGTGCCAGGGAGTGAAATGTGCTGTCCAGTGCCCTGTTCACAGGCAGCTGCCAGTGCAAGCAACAGCTCAGCTGAAGCAGCAAGGTTTTGCTTTCTGCCTGTGTTCTGGCTGCTGTATTTCTACAAGCAAGCCATCTGCAGATGGAGAACTGTTTAAACCTGTCATGATGGGCCATGCCAAGCAGTTTGTGAGTGTACACATGTATGCGTGCCTGCTGTTAGGAGTCCTTCGTTCTGAGTCCTCCTAATTGTTTTCTCTTGCTGAAGATTTGCCCTGCTTTAGTGGCCCAGTGGATCAGGAGTGCTGAGCAGAGGAAGGTGAGTCTGTGTGAGAACAGTTTTGTGTTTGCGTGATGGTAGTTAATGTCCACTGGTGTTTGAGAAGACAAATGTGGAGCCATGTGGTGGTGTGCTGGAAGGAAAGGATGTATTTCACCTTTATATGCTATATCTTTTATTCACATAAGCCAAACTCTTGAGCAGATATGTCTTGTAAATATTCACTCTGTACCAGTTACGAAGCATTAACTCCCACCTTGGTGCTGCAGAGCCATGATCTGCTGCTGAGTCCTGTTTGCAGTAAATGAAACTTCTGCATGTTCAGATTGTAGTATGTGGCCGAGTGATGCGCGTGCAGGCAGCTAAGAATAGTGCAGGATCTGCTTGGAGGGATAGCGCTTGACTGTAACTCTGCCTGCTTGGACTGGAGGCTGGAAGGGCTGAAGCTGTCTTTCAGTATGAATGATTGAAAGAAATGAGCTACCTCTGGGCAGCTGCTGAGGCTGGCCTTGTCTAGTAATCCTCATCTTCCCAGGAGTGTCTCTGGGCAGCATGATCTCCCCTCAATGCAATCTTTGCTGGCCCCTTTCCTGCCCTTGTGCCACATGGATCAGGCGTGGCTGGGACAGCCTGGGAAGGCACATGAGTGAGGGACAGGGTCTGGGGAGAACCTGGCTTCCAGGGCACCATCCTGCAGCTCTGCAGAGGGCAGAGCTCTGCATTTGTTTCCTCCTCTTCCATTAATTGTTTTCAGATAGTTTCTCGTTATTTTCTGTATTTTTCTTCCAGTCCATTTTCTTTTCTCTGTTTGCCTCTTGCTCCATAATTTCCTTTTCATTCTATAGAATTATACTTTGCATGAGAACTGTTGTGGTACAGCTACGTGATACTTTTTTTTGAGCTTTTCCCTGTCTGACAATTACAAAAGCTGTAGGGCTTTTAAATTACTCTGACATTGAGAAACAAAGTTTCTTTTGGTTATTTTTTGTCCTGCTTCCTTGAATACCTTTAAAACATTTGTAACATTGTAACCTTTACTGTGGGCTTTTTTTGCATTATGCTGATAATTTATATATTAAGTTGCATAGGTGTATTCCAAAGGCCGTGCACAAATGAATTCACTGCTGTTGATGTGCATTCAATACTGATAAAACAGTGATGCTGAGAGTTACACGTTGAAACGGACGTAGCACAAATAATTCAAATATTTTTCTTATGTTTGAGTATATTTGTGGTGTCTGATTGAGCTGGTTAGCAAAATAGAGACAGATGGCAATGAATTCATTCCAACACGTTTTCATTATGGTACAGCTATTTTGACTTCTCACAGCACTTGTGCAAATGATTTTCTTGTTTAAACTTCTCTTGATGCTGCTGTCCACACCCTGTTCAGGGAATTCAGAGGTAGTGTGCTTATAATACATATGGAGAATTTATTTTTATATGCAAAATAAAATTGAAAATAACTGGAAAGAGGAGCTGCCTGTAATTAACCCATATACTCAGTGCTGTGGCGAGTAACAATTTAACTCCTCCTTCGAAGTGCATACCAAAACTTAACAGGATTAGGGCAGAGTTTATGATAGTTGAATTTTAGTCAGGTTCCCTTCAAAGTTTGAAGATGACACAGTGATTCACAGTGCTGTCTTCATTAGGAAGAGTGAGAACATTGCTATTAATACAAGCAATGTGCAGCAAGACCAGGCACCTGCCCCGCTCTGCCTGTGCTTCCCCTAGCAGCTGTCATGTTTGTCTGGACCCTGCCGGGGTGATGTGACCATCATTTCTGTGTGCATGAATGGCCAGCAAATATGTTTGGATGAAAAGTTTTAATAGTTTGTAGGTCACAGCAGAAAAAGAAAAGGGGAGGAGAAGGAATGCCTTGCAAGGACTGTAACTGCTTGTAATTTTTGCTTTGTCCAAAGGCTTGGGTGTGCTTGAAGCTCCTGCCCTAAATAAATACAATCTTTAATGTTTTGATCTTAATGCAATAATTATATTATCTAATAAGTTAATCTATTACTTTAAAGGAACACTTGACACTTCAAGAATTACACTAGCTAGTCAGCATCTTGTCTTGTTCCTTTGCCATGTATCAAAGGTGCCCATTATCTTGATACTTTCCATATGAAGTAGATACTAAAATCCATGTATATTGCTGGAAATGCTGTACTCAATGTCTATATGAAAAAATGTGCAGAAAACACAATAACAAAGTAGTATTCACTGTAGCATAAATTGTTATTTTTTCAGACATCTGCACAGAATTTGCGTAACTGCTCAATTTGTTTGGCTCTTCTGTTCTTCTGTGTAAAGTATTGCTGCTATTGTTTTTGTAGATCTGAGGCAACATATGCCTTGAATATAGGAGATTAAACTTGTTTTGTCTTGCTGTTGAGCATTGTAACAGTGACTGTAGAGTGGATACGCTTTACAATTATCCCTCCCAGGCCCCCACTGCTTGTGCCGGGTGCGTGCACGGGCAGAGTGAGGAGGGGATGGGTCTAGCTTAGCACGCCTCTGCTTCTCACCTTTCTCTACCTCTTGCGCTCCTGGAGGACGCTGTACTGTCTGCTGCTGAGACAAACTGCCAGCCCCTGGGAGGGAAGAAAGCCTACAGGGTGTAATCTGTAGGAAGGCTGTCTTACTAGGGCTGCTGAAGATCAGGGATAGTGCTCTGTGCCCATCATAAAGCGTTGGACTTGTGAGCGAGGAGGTGTTAAAGGAGGAAAATATTAGTCTCCCTGCAGGAGCACTATCTGTCTGTGCTAATAGCTTCCTGCAGCTCAACATGACTGTAATCCTGGCAGTGATGGTCGGTTTTGCTGCTGTCCTGTTAGCACTTGTACCACCCCAGCAAGGCTGTGGGTGCTGCCTGGGATTTCTGCAGCAGCTTCCCTGTAATAAGATCTGGGCTGGCATTTACACCTTCCACAGTCGCAATCTGTCCCAAGCCAAAGCGGTGCTTAGACTCCTCTTAAATGAAGGGGGCTGTGAGACTGTGGTCAGAAAGCTTCAACTGAGATGGCTGAAAAAAACATGGTGCTTTCCTCGGTGATAAAGCACTAATTATTGATCGTGACTATCTTGGCTTTCAGCAGGGCTAATTAGCTCACAGCGGTGCCAGGTTAAAATAACTGTATAGCAGTGTTCTGCATGCAGTGTACTAGCAAAGGTAAGACAGCATAGACAAGCCCGTGTGCCCAAAGAGTGGCATGGCCATGTCTGAGCAGCAGCATCATCAGCCAGGGTGAGCTCCTTGTTGAAGCCTCCCTGCCTAGCTCAGGCCAACGCTTTTTCTGTTTTTTCTGAGGACTCTGTTCCTATGGTTTCTCACTCTGCACCATGCTATGCATGCATATATCTGATTTTTTTTCTCTATGTAACATATTTTCTTTTTGTAGAAAAGTCATATTTTCATGAGAACTTGGCATTAAGGATACTAAAATTTTCTGACTCTGAATTAATACCACATCTGTTAATGGAAATGTTTTCTCCCTAGACGTAATAGACCAAACAGAAACAAAAATGGAAATAGTGAGGTTAAGTACTGTGTGCTAAAAAGCTAACACTGTCCTGTGCTGGAGGTAGTGAGAGGACCAGAAGTATTTTGATAGAAGGAGAGAGATGTGGAAATTTGAAGGGGGGCAGGGAGTGGAGGAGTAAGGGCTTGTGCATATGCATCATTCCGTGGAGAGGGTAGGAAGGGATATATTGACATCTGTAGAGAAAGGATGCTAGCTAGGATTACAAAGAGCCAAGGTGGGAAGAAACATGCCCAGGCTCCAGCAGGTATTTTGAGGGAGAGGAACAAAGTAATAGCAGTCCAGGGTGAGGCCAGCCCTTCCGGCAGCCCTGTCCATGCGGCTGTCCCCAGCAATGGTGTACGGAAAACCTCTTGAGACCTCTTTCGGGATGGGGACTGCCAGAAGCACCAGCCTCACTTCTGTCTCCTCCTGCTAATCTGGAGATCAACCTGGATGCTGGTTCCCCAAATGAAGCCTCCAGGGAGGCCAGGAGGTAAAAGCTACCAATAAACCCAGGAATCTAGGGGAATGTCAGCCCTTGGAGAGGTGGTGGGTTTGTCATCTCTAAACACGTTTGAGAGAGAAGAGCTGTGTTTGAGGCTGTTGCTGGCCTTAGAGCTCTGTTGCAGGGCTGGTTTGTTGGCTGTGCATATGATCTGTCCTGAGAGCACTTTGTTCAGCTGCGTGCCTGCAAGCAGCTCCTGCCTGGTCCATCCCTCCTCCCCACCAATAACACGTAAGCTGCCAGTTCAGAGTGTGCCTCTCCCCAGTACTTTATGCTAGGAAAAGAATGTCGTGCAAGAAACGTTGTGAAGATGGCAGGCTGGTAAGGTGCTTCCTATCTCTCTGGGGTGCCTGAAGTGCCAACACATTTAACTCTGACAAACCTAAGGCCCTGGCTTTTATTACAAGTCTACTTTGTGGAAGAAAATTTTTCATTTTTATTCTTTTTTTGTTTGCCACCAAAATATCATGCAACCAAGGGGCAATGTGCTGTATTTTTATATCCTTTGTATCTGTCACATTTTTTGGCATTTACTGTAGTGCTGTAGCATGTTCAGCATGTGGTGTATTCTCGTTCAATCCTATCTCTTCTGCATTTCCTACAGTAAAATGATATCGTTCTCTCTTTTCTTTCTCCCTTTTCTCTCCTTTTCCTCTCTTGCTTTCCATTCCAGATACAGATTCTTAGGAACTTTTGAGAGAAGGCTTTCACATAGGCATGTGTCCTGCATTTTGGCTTGAATTTATTTAGCGTTTGTCACAGCTTGACTTGTTTATAGGAAGAAATTGTTTTGCCAGGTCCTAGCACTGACAGCACTAGGGAACATTTTCACAGGATAAGATAGGAGTATGTCTACGGCAAATAAAGGCCTATGTTAGACTTGTTCATGTCTTCAACAGAATAGCAGAGTAACATTCCACCATGTGAAGATAACCAAACCACCGTGCTCAATGTAATAACACAAACCTAGGAGATTAAGCAGCTCCCATTTCACTCTTGTCATCATGATGCTGCTGTTACCTGACAGTTACTCCATTAAGGCTCGTGTAGCACTGCCAAAATGTGCCATGCTCACGCTTCTCTTACTGCAGGCAGTTCTGATTCCTGTGTCTCTTTGCTAATTGTCAGTTTTGTAAATGGAGTGGAGACTCCCGAGTTGTTTAGGCATGACCTCTGAAATGTCATTGCTAGTTTATCCTCTTTCCATCACAGATCATGGAATGACCTGGTCGCGTGTTCTTTTAACTCACATATTTGTAAGTTCACAGATCATGGTATTTCTAGCTTCTGCTGAATACCCTTTACTTTTAGGGCATTTTAATGTTAATGTAAAGTGTCTGTGCTGATATTACTCTGGTTCATGTAGTTCTATTGTGATACTGTGAGACAGTCCAGGAAACGTTGTTCTTACTGGTTGATCTGGGGAGAAACTTGTGGCAGATGTGACTTGCTTAAAGTCTGTGAAGTTTTGTTGGCAGGCTGGATCTTCTTACATGAACCTCCTGGACCCTGTCTTGTCAGGTCTCTGCTCCAGTATGGATCGCCGCAGAGTTAGTCTGGCTTCATAATGAACTCTCACTCACAGACAGATAATACCTTCTTACCTGTGCTCATGTGTTCAGAGTATCTGTTAAGTAAAAAAAATCTTAGCTGTGCTTGCACGGTTTCCCTCGCAAAGGTTGGTTACAGGGTTTAGGTAGGTAGACTGCGCTTGAGTGTTTACTTGAAACATGTGAAAGATTTTGGAGAAGTATGGCCTTGCTGTGCGGCAGGATTTCTCATAGAAAAGGCTTTCACATTAAATAGCAAAGAATGACAAGAAGTTTGTCTGAGGGCCAAACGCGTGATTCATATCAGGGAGAAGTTTGGCACTTCATTTCTTCATCTCATGCCTGAGAGTGAGCTTATGCTTCTCCCTTTGAGACACTTCTTATTTTTTTCTGCCCTCTTCTTTCACCTGCTTGCCAAAGGTTTCTGGTGCTTGCTGCCGACCGCTAATGGGTGCATACAGAGGAGAAGCCCCAGAGTTGTCACATCACCCTTGGGTTACTCTGGGCTTTGAGGATGGTAAGAACTAGAGCCAAAATTTGTGCCTGAGAAGGTTTGCTTTTGGCTTAATTACTTTCTCCCTATTTTTGATTGTTCAAGGGTGTGGGCTGGGGCAGGAGGGGAAATGGATGTCTGACTAGAAGTATGATTTCAGAATATTATATACAAGAAATGTAACAGGTGGAAGACGAACAGTGTGTCCTACTGAAGCTGCTTATATAGGAGAGAGCCTGCAAAGGGGTGTGATAGAGAGCCTGGGTTTTCAGACACTTTTGTAGAGATTCAATCTTCTTGGTACCTTGAGGAAGCATGGTAAATATTCCTTTTTATTACTTGGTTGTTTGGGCTGATTGAAGCTGTAGAAAATTTGCCATATTGGTGATGTTTTCAATGAAATTTCACATTTTTATAGGTGGATGTTTCTGAGAGATCTTGTTCTTCATATTGATACAATTCTGAACTGGAACAGACAAAAGAGTATTTTTGTGGACGTGCTTACAAAAATACTGCTCTGTGTCTGGACCAGATCCATATAACAGTTGCTAGGAGCCAAAAATGAGCGTGACACTTCAGAATCTGCCTTGATGTGTGGGAAGTAATTTTTATTTAGAAAAAAAAAAAATCACATGATTGCATAGATATTTTGTTTGCTTTTTCCCCAGTTATCATTGCCAACTTGGGCTGAAATTAGAACAGTGTAAGTCACTGAATTGCTACAAGAAACCCTGTTTTTTTAATATCTCTGACTTAGCAACCTAGAATTCAAGTTCGTGTGTGTCAGGTGGCATCTAAATCACTGAGGATACATTTATTATATTTTTTTTCTTTCAGTAAAACAAAACTTTTAATTTTCTGGGCAGCTTGTTGCCCTCACTTGTGCATGTGTTGTTTTTGCTAGCTGACGCTTGCTGGGGTGAAGACCTCTCAGAGTTTGCTTTCCTGCTTCCATGTGAAGATAATCAGTTACCATGCACTCTGCCCAAAAGCATGTTCATCAGCTGTTCTGTATTTTAAACGGATATTACAGAATGAGCAAACTGTTTATTTCTTATCACAGGAGTGGTATTAAACACTCGTACTTTCCTTGTGCGTGTGAGAATGTGTCATTTTTTTATTATGAATGATTTAATTACCCATGGTAACTATTTTTCTGAGTTGTAAGAGGAATCATTGTGTTTCAAATTCTTTTGGAGAAAAGGTATTTCTTACTTTGAAAATCATAGTCTTTATGGGGATTCGTAATGAGAGTCAGTGCATGGAGGATGTTCTGATTTCCCCTTGATTTAGTATGTTTTTCCTTTCTGCCATAATGTTCTGTGTCTTCATACAGAGTATTATCTGTCCTGTGCAACTAGGTCTGGGGGAAGTTGTCTAATGAGGGAAGGCTCTTGTTTAGGGATAAGACTGGGCAAAGATTAGGATTGTTTTGGAGATTGATAGGGGAGGAGGGAGATGGAACTCCGACATTCAGGCGCTTGTGGTGTCCAAGTCAGGAAGGTGATCATCTGAACTAACTCAGCTGTGGTAGTGAAGAAAGGGCAGGCACATTCAGAGGAGCAATTTGGAAACCCAGATTAGGTTCCTGCCTGCATTGCCCTCTGGAAGAGCATCTTCTCACTGACTGTTCCCTGTTAGCTACCTGCTCGCGCATGTCTGTTTTGGCCGTTTTGTCACCACAAACCTTTTGGACTCTGAAGAGGGGGTGGAGAGAACAATATGTCTGAAAGGAAATGGGAGAGAAAAGGATATGAACACCATTCGCTTCTGACCTGGTGAATTTAGAGCAAAGCAGTGGAGGCTGCTGCGGGGGTATACTTGTGCATCAGCTATTAAACAGGCTAGAAAATTGTCTATGACATATCCTCTGCTTAAGCTACTCACTCCCTGTGAGTTTGGTGAAAACCTGTCTTCTCCATCCTGAGTGTAAACTTGGGAAAGACATCAGAGCTAAGGAACCACTGAGGAGCGGGCAGGTGAGGTATGCCATGCCACCGCTGCAAGAAAATGGGCAGTAACAGCAGAGCCACCCCCCTTGTCTGTGGTTCCATAGGCTCAGTTAACTCGGCAGAGATCAAACCCTGACCCATTTCTTCAGGAACAGGAAGGAGTGCAATTTAAATGTTGCTGCCACCAGCAAAAGAGATTTATGGGAAGATCATTTTCTAACCATCTACACTTGTTCCAGTCTCTTTGACTGGCATCCTGTCCAATCGTAAGTCAGCTGGAGCATGTCACAAGGGCACAAGTACCAAGCAGCAATGTGCTTAGACAAGTGTCCTCACCCAGGAGGTGCCATCTCCATGGCAATCCATCCTTGGGGCAGACAGGCAGGCACTTGCCTTTCTTTATGCTTCGCTGTACCTCCTGCTTTACCGTGATGCTGCTCAAATGCCTCTGAAATGAAGACAAAACTGCAAATGTAAGAGCCTTGTGGTTGCCAAGAAAAAAATTCAGATGTCGCAGGCACAGGGGAAATTGTGAACACAGGAAAGGATCAGGAAATTATTGGCTGACTTGCCTGAACAATCAGGACACCAATAAAATAAGATGGTGACTGTCAGCAGCTGGCGTTTCACAGCAGTATCCATTGCAAAGGATGCATGGTGCAGCTGCCCCAGTGCTTGGGAGTTTCACCACTTTTGTGATTATATCTGATAAAAGCCCATCGAATATGCATGGCAAGGTTAATGAGGAGTGCCCAGCAGTTGAAAGGTGTTAGTTTAAAGGCTTGAGTGTTGTCTTGTCTGTAATATGGATTCTTGCAACAGTACCTCATTTAACTCTGTGGATAACTAAGTGATGTAGTTATGCTGTTACAGTGAGCAATAGATTTCAAAGTACATTCTCTTGATGAGGAGAATAGATCTTGTTATTCCTATTGTATGCAAAATCGGGGGCAGAACTGGAAATCTGTCAGTATTTCTGGTGTCTGGTCTAGCTGCTTTTGCTGCTGTGTGAGCACCTAAGGATGCTGAAGCAGAGCTGAACTGTCGGTGTGTGTGTGCTCAAATAGCAGTATCAAACTGACACAAACAACTTTAACCCCTTTTACAAAGCTGCTTTTTAAAGAGTAAGAAATTGAACTTGCTACAGACTTTGAGATTATTTAAGGAATTGTATCTTTCATTTAAATGCATTAGCATAAACAGTAAACAAAAAACTAGAAAATGAAGCATCGTCAAAATATTTGTTTTCTTACTACTATGGAACACTTTGTAAGAGGGATTTTTCATGCAATGATAAAATCTTTCTGTATGATCCTGCTTTTGTTTTTTCTTCAATAATAATTTCTAGCTGTTGACCTTGTTGTTTAGCTCCATTACTCTCCGCCTCAAGGGTTTATATTAGTGGGTTTCTCAAAGCTGTGCAGTAAACATGAGAGTACCAGAGACAATTTCCAGGACCTCAGCAGTGTGGCTGGGATCCTGGAAAGCAAATGTCAGCGCATCAGGATTATATTGGGACTGTTTATCCCAGTCCACCGCAGGAGTGAGTGCTGGGACTGCGTGTGTTGACATAGTCGCAAATTACAACTTTTTGCCAATGGATCCTGCATAACTGGTGGTGTTGCAAGTGCAATACAGTAAGTTCACATCCGAAAGCCCATCAGTATTCATTCTTTCTTCTGTACCAAACAAACCAAAGGCACACAGCCTCCCATTACAGTAAGAGTAAGCACTGTTAGTTGGTTCAGACTCCATAGGAATTCCAGAACTTATATCACTGGGAAGGTATTTTGCAAGCTAAAGGTTGTTAGAAACAGAAATCTCTTCCTTCTAACGCATGTAGGGTGTTGCGGGATTATATTTTACTTTGTTTTATTCAAAGGTGGACATTTAAATTTCAAAGTTCTGATATGAACACAGTGAACCCTTGTGCACAAGTAAAGTATTTGGATATTTATCAATCTAGCTAGGGCACTAGTGGTTAATTAATAAAGTGATTCAGCACTGCTTTAGCATTTATTTTCATGAGCTTTTTTGAGTATAAGGGTGGAGTAGACTGTTTTTTCTCAAGTCAGATGTTGAAAAACTTGTGGTTTTGTGCATTTTGTTTCACTGTGTCACTAAGCCCACTAAGAGCAAGAGAAAGTGCCTGAAATAAGGTTGCAGGAGTATGCTGCAGATGTGTTAATAGCTTTTTAAGTTCTTGGTCCCACAAGTCTGAGTTTTGTCATGTTGAATGTCTGGGTGATGTCTTCTGGTATGATGCCTCAATAAAACAAAATACCTTGCTTCTGTGTATTTCAGGCATGCTCAAATATTGTGGGACTGAAATTCTTTATAAATCTTCCAGTTCTGCAGGGACTTACACTGGCAAAAACTGTATTAAGTTCACAGCTTTTGTAACTCTGATCTTGTTAAAGGTGGCATGCTAATAGTTTCATTTCACAGTTGAATTTTTTTAATTATCTCTGAAGATGAATTTTAGCTTCTCAGTTTTGGCCGTCAGGTAGCATAACCTACAACACAGTAAAGAAACTTCAAATTGAATGTGCTTCAAGTTGTCTTTTAGCTCTGAAGCTGTATTTAGCTGCACAAGAAAGTTTTAACTTGACCTAAGGAAAAAAGAACAAATCAATAAATCCAATGAGGATTTGCAGTGTAGCACTGATATAAAATATAATTTATTAAGTCTGTAATAGCAAAAATCTGTTATATGCTGCTGCCTCTGGGGGAATGTAACAGCTGAATTGTTAAACACAACTTAGTGTAAGTGTGTTGTGTTTTGGCTTCGCCACAGAGAAAGGATAATACTGAAATTGGTATTGAATTGAAATATCCAAACAGTCAGTTTTATGGATGTTTTTATATACATACATCTATATGTGTGTACGTATATATATTTAAATATGTGAGATATATTTTATTGCTCATATGTAAGTGTGTATATATGTATGCAAGTATGTATCCAGTGTTCCCTTGGTACATATCACTAGACAGTTCCTCAAGGGAAGATCTGGTCTCCTGGATATTCAGGACTCCACTCACTTTGTCTAAGGTACCCTTGCCTTCAGCCAAATCCTTCCTTTTGCAGGTTAGCACTCAGCAGCGACTAAAAGACTTTCAATTTGCTTAGTTACTTTTAACCTCTGAGAACTAGGTCATGCAACACCTGGACTTCTCTGCTCTCATTTGTGTTTTCCTTAGGGAAAATTTTATGTTCCTTTTCCCCCACCAGAATCCTATCCCGCCTCCTTGGCCAAGATGGTCATGCTGGAAAAATTCTTTCTTGACCCTGATATGGCAATCATGCAGAGCCCTGTAACATGAGTTCCTGCCAATGGACTGACCATTAGCAGCTGGATGGGCAGAGTCACCTAGTTTTTCAGGTCTTGAGAAAAAGGTGGTAAGAGATACCTGTAAGAAGCCATTAAACCTCCTTATGAAAACTTCATTTAAGAAAAGAGCAACCTTCATGCAGAAACGTGTATTAAAAAGGCAGATGCAAAGAAGAAAGGCGGCCTTTTCTGCTCTGGCTTTCTGAAGGTCTGGGTATGTCTGAAAGAGAGACAAGGAGCACAAGAGGGGAGAAACTGGGAAACACCAGGGAAACTCCAGACAAGGATGCTCTCTTTAGTTCTTGAATGACTAGCACTATGAAACATAATGAATATGAGAAAACTCGAAAGCAAAACAACATGGAAGAAAGTTTTGAGATGGCACTGGCTGGCTGCCCACAGGAAACAAAGCAAGAGCTGATCGATGTGGGACAATTACAGACCCTTGTCCCAGAGTCTGGAAAGAGTAGCACACAAGGGGACATTTCGGCAAAATTGAACCCAATGCTCAACATCATTGAGAATCACTTGTTTCTGGGCTGGGTAAATATGGTATGTCAGTGTTTTGGCTGAGAATTGTCTATCTTCAAGCATCTTACATTATAAGAAATGATAGAAATGAGTATGATTTTGGATAGGAAGTTGTGTAGGAATTTACCGCCACATGTCTGTATGCTTTGAACCAAGATTTCAAATGGTTCAGTAAATGGTATTTCCATGTCGTATGTTAACTTAGAAGACCACAGACCTTCCAGTGTGTGCTATGTGTTCTGTTTAATGCCTGTGTATAGTATACAGTGTTTGGGGTTAAATGCAACATTAATGTTGTTGGAGTAAATGAGGCCCTGAGAGATTGTAAGAACCTTCAGGAAAATGCCTTCCATATGCTTTGCTGGCGGACCCTAAAATGCAGAATATCCAGTCATATGGCTTTTACACCCAGTTTGTCTGGTTTTGAGCCTCAGGACTGAAACCCTTGCAGCTTTCTAAGTTGCTTCTATGAATTTACCAGCACTGGGCAGGTACTTGATATCTGAGCAGACAAAGGCTCTGCATGGGTGTTCCTGTGCAGCTTTACCCCTTACTCTCTGCGCTTCACTGAGTTTCAGAAAGGGTACATTTATTTAAAGCCCCAAGCAAGGGTCAAAATTCTTAGCTAAATCTGAAAGGAGAAATGGTGTCATTGGTTTTTCCTTCAGGATGTAAGGAAGACAATCTTATTCTAGATGCTGAAAAAATACATCAGTCAGGGGAGAGGGCGGGAAGGGGGAAAGTAATGTATCGCGCTCTGAAGATTTCAAGCTTATTAGGTAGCACAAGATGTCAAACTACGGCACATCTGGGTGGAGGTTCACTTCTTCCTCTTAAAAAGCTTCAAAACCTTCAGGTATAGTCATTACACTGGCTAGTTAGCAAAGAAACTAATCAAGGCACTGTGTTCCTACACACTGTTGCTTGTGAGTCTCTGAAAGATTTCTAGGAGGAACTGTTGCAGAGTAGCTGTATGTCATCGATAAAGTGCCTGATCTCTGCAGCCATGAGAACTGCAATCCTTCAGACCAAAGACATTCATCTGTTTGACAGATTTTTGTTGCTTTTAACAACATGGGAATTGCAGCAACAGCTTTATGTAAGAACTGAGAACATCTTTTAAATAATTTCTGAGGTAAATATAAACTGGGTTTATTTTACCTCCCTGGGTGATCGATCCTTGGAGTCTCCCTATGGGCTGACCCTAAGCACCAAGTAGGGTAAAAGACATATGTAAGACAGGGCTGTAAAGGAGGTGGTATATGTCATTCCAGAAAAGCTGGATCAAGGTGTGGTCTCTCAAAATAGTTGGCATCCACGTTTTTTTGCAGAAGCATCTAATCCTGGATTTTATGAGATTTTTGAAGACAGAGATCAAATGGGTTAGGCTGAACGTGTATATAAGAGAAGATTGTTGAATACAGAGCGGGACTAGGGCCATATTTCCAAGTTGTTGGTGGGGATTTTTTTGCCTTGTTTTTTGCCAGACTCTGGGCCACTGCTGAGTTTTAGGAATATCTTCAAAGAACAGCAATGCGACTTTACAGAGATAAATGTTACTTTTAGACTTCCTTGAAGGAAAAGCTGAATAAAAAAATCTGTAGTGAAATAGCACCTTGTTCTCTTCACTGTTCTCCTGTCTGCTTTTTGTCATGTATCTTCTTTTTTTCTCCTCTTAATGTCCCACTTACGCAATGTGCTGCAGGGCTAGTACCTGAACAGCAAATGAACTGGGTAGGCAGAAGCTTGGTTTTCTGCATAGTTATCACCTTACACCCTACTGGCACTTGACAGCTTGGACTCTCCAAACTCCTGAAAACCATGGCAGCTGCATTTTCTTATCTATTTTTACTGAGATGCTATTTTGCTTCTGTAACTTACTGTAGGTGTCGTGTATGCTAAGGCCGTAGGGCTGTGAACCGTGTCTTCTCTGTTTTAGATATTGCCAAACTTGGTACGATGAGTCAGTAAATATCATTTTCTTCTATTAGCTAAATGAGGTTTTGAGGAATTTTGCTTCTACTCAGATTGGTAGGAAAACAATGGGTTGCATAAATAACACTGAAGAAAGGGTAATGATTTTAAGATGGATAGTAATAAGGAGAAATAAAGTAAACATCAGCAGTATGTAATGGCTATAATTTGGAATTATCTGAGTAAAAGAGCCATTTAATAGAACTGAAATCAAAAATATTCTGTAGAAAATCTGAGAAAGTCTGACTTTTTAGTTATTTACTTTGTAAATTATGAAAGGTGAACCATCCACTCTGCTATTCCTAATACCTGGTCTTATTATAGAGGTGGTTAGCTGTTGCCCGGCTGTATTTTCCAAATGGTGTCGATTGTCACCAGTACTGTTGTGGGTTTCATTTAGTCTCTTCTCCATTTTTTGAGGAGAGAACACAAAATTCTTTCACATTTATTTTTCATTAATCTAGTAGTTTCTTGAATAGTTTGGGGGGTCTGAACTTGCTGCTTGGTAACATTTTGATGCAGTTTCATAATCTGTTAATCGGCATTCTGACAAAGTGAACAATGAACATTTTGTAAGTATTTTTGAGCCACTGTGAATTATCCTAGATTATTTTACCATTTTTATATGTGTTTGCCCCTGCCTGGGTTTAACACTTAATATAATTTAGTATTTTGTCATTCTAATCTTCACAAAGTTGTATTCTGTTCTGTCAGTTATCTTTGAAGGTTTCTTGGATTTGGTTTTAATTTATATATTGTTTATAATTGCAAGATATTTTGCATCTTGAACTTCTTAAATTTATCTCTGAAAATACATGGTTTCTCCCAGCTTCTGGAGTGTCATTTCAAAATGCACAGCAGGTAATAACTAATGCATATTGAACACTCTCATGCAGTGTGTGTTTCTCACTGCAGTAAGTCGTAACTTGTTAAATGGCAAGCCCTGGAGAACTTCTCAAATATTTCTAAGAAGTTCTAAACATCAGTAATATGTACAGAATTAATGACTTATTTCTGCTCCTGAATATTTAAGAAACTGCTCTCTTGTGACTTACAGGACCTTGCTCTGATAACTGGAATTGAAATGTATTCAATACAGAGTTATTGTTTTCAATCCTGAGTTTACAATTTCATAAGTTCTATTTTTCTGTTATTCTTCTTCTGGATCAGGGCAATGTCTGAATTCCCTGGAAGGATGTCTGAACATCTGCTAGGGAGGCTGCGAGCGTCACTGTCACTAATGCTAGCTGTGGTCACCTCTGGCTTCAGTACCCATTAAATGCTTCAGCACCGTCAGCCTCATGAAAAAGAGGATGTCTTGTTCACTTGTAGAGTGATTTGAAGGGAGTTCAAATAACTTATCATCTCTTTTCTGCTTCCTCCAAGCTCAGGATCAGTGCATCCCGATGAGGAAGAAGTCGAGCAAAGGAGGCAGGAGACCTCTGTGGATGAACAAGGAGGTTGCAAAAAAGCTCAAAGGGAAGAAGGAAGCTTACAGGATGTGGAAAAAAGGACTAGCTACTTGGGAGGAAT
>VZSC01008955.1:415091-525154 GCA_013398225.1 Steatornis caripensis | reverse complement strand
CTTTGCTTAGCTTTCTTATTTGCTTAAATGTAACTTAGAAATACCTTGTTTCACAGAAGGCTGTGTGGAACTTCAAGAAATAGTGTAGTCTATCCCCTTCTTCTAAAGGCAGATTGAACTATATACAATTATGCAGTTTTGGGGGAGCTGCTGATCTCTTAAATTTTAAGAAACCGCCTGGTATTCTAAAAACAATGACACAAACAACCGAAAAAGCTGGGTAGCATCCTGTTGTTAGGAGGCTTGGATAGAAACATTACAGCAATGTTTATGAGCTGACCAAGTTTCAACCAGCCGTTCCTCCTTTGCTTTCATCTGCTGACTTATGGCATCCTGTTATGAGAGAACAAAGATGTCAATAGCTTCTCCTCCTGAACCCTGAAACAGCTAAGTGCTGATCCCAGTAAAAGAGGTGATGAATTCTAGAAATGAACATGCTCCTCAAAGAGCTGTTGCTCAGTTCTAGAATAATTTCTAAAAATCACATGCAGTATAACTTTCCAAATGTAATTTCAAAAATGTAAGTTCAGTGAAGAGGCTTTTAAAATAGAGAATATAATAATGAGATGAATAGAGTTTATGGGATCAGTCACTTAATAGCAGAGACTAAATTTGGTAAGGGGAAAAGAAAAGACTACAATTGGTCACAGAGGTGAGACTAGTGGTAAAGGACAGTGGATTAGCACCGTAGTGCCTGGAAACTGCACTAGTTTGCTGATTTTTCTCATTATATGTCACCTTAAGAGGATACCTTCTTGGCTTTAGGTATTTAGAAGTTATTTGTGTAGTTGAACTTTAGTCTCAAATTAAGTTTTATTACCGGAATGAGGTCCATTGAGTGTAAGTCATTCCACCTTTCCCGTACATTGATAGAGGACCAGCACTGAGTAGCTTACTGATCTGAAGATGAGGAGAGGTAAACGCTGTCCTTGGAGTGTGCCTTCACTGAGTGCCACAAGCAGTTTCTTTCCTGGGGTGTAGGTTTAACCCTCCCTGCCTTGTTCCTGTGTAATCACCCACACAGATCTGATTTGTTTTATGTGGCAAGCAGCTTACCTGCCCAAGTGTATGAGCTACTTGAATTTTGGCCACACTGGATCCGTTTTTCAGTGAGGAGAAGACAATCTTGCAAGTCTCTCTCCTACCTTCTGCTCATCTTTCAACAAAGCACAGGTGTTGTTACAAAGCAGTGGAGCATCCCACTGCAAAAAAAAAATCAGGGGCAGTAAAAGGACAGGTTGTTTTTGTAGCTTTTTTGTGGGTTTTTTTGTGTTTGTTTTGAGTAATCATCTGAATTCTGCGGAGTGAAGGCATCGTACCCATATGCCTTTCTGCACTTCAGATTTCCCATAAAAGGAACAGTAAATCTGAGTTTTTCATTATGAAGTGTATACATAAATGAAAAACTTGTTAGAAAGTTCAGTTAGTATAGTGAGTAGAGATACCTCAAATACAAAAATTGCTTTCTTTCCTACTCTGCTTTGAATGAAAAAGATTGGTAATTATCAGTAAAGTGAGTTAGAACTAGTCCATTCCCCAGCAGTCCCATTCCTTTTGGATTTGTCCTTCTGGAAGCTTTGAGTACCCTTGTAGTTAGAAATAGGTTACTAGCTCTTAATCAACTAAAGTAAAAATTACTTTGGGGATTAGCAGACCTAATTTTTTTTTTAAACATGTTTCTCATTGGATTGCTATTTCCTTTTTTCCTATCAAATTTCATGCTTGAACTGTTGACAGATTTCTGCTGTCCCAAGGACTGTGCATTTCTCTTAGGATACACAAACTTAGGAAATGGTTGCAGATGTGATAATGTTACTTCCTATGTTAAGATGTGAAAGACTAGAAGTTTAAGTTACAGTTCATGGTGTGGAGATGAAATGTATGGTGGTTTTTTAGGGTGTTTTGAAATAAACGACCATGTGGGATAGTGCGTGTTATGATTTGATCTATGAAATTTAACTTCTTGGGTGATAACGGATGCAATGAAATATGTGTTGCCTTTTGCAAGTCCTCAGGAGGACTCTCTTTTTTTTTTTTTTTTTATCGTGGGGAATGGAAGAGCGGTGGAGAATCTATACTTTTCTGAACTTCCCATTTCCTCTTGTGTTTTCTCCCCATCTTTTTGCACCCTTCTCATGGCATCTCTTTGAAAACACCCATTAAAATGTCCCATCAGTTAGAAAATTTTTTTGGAGAGTAGGAAGAACGTTCTTGTGCTTTATAGTCTTAATAGGTAAGGCTTTTATCTAGGCCAGCATACGTCAAAGAATATTTTCATTCATTTTCATCTTTCAACAGCGACAATATTGTCTTGTGGATGGATTATCTACCTAACTTATTATAATTCCCGGAACATTGGACTCATTTTAACCCTGGTTCTTAACAGATTATATAAACATGGCTACATCCATATTGGTAAGTTATGATCACTGTAATGTTGCTGTTTATCTACTACTTTTTATTATACCTCAATTTGCTAAAAACTCTTAAAATCAAAGTGTTCCTTTGTTACATTAATTTGAAAACAATCATGGGAAGATTCTTGGTGTAGGTAGGAAAACACCTCCTTTTTCGTTAAAGTCACTTACTGTTTTATATTGAAGTTCACTTGAGAGGTTTTTAAATTTTCAGTCAAGTTTACTTTTTTTCTGTTTAGTCTATTTTGTATACTTAAAATCTGTACATTTTCCATTATCCCTTTTTCAAAGCCCTGTAATCCTAATGGTTAGTGTCCTAAAAGGAGAAGATTGACCTCAGGCCCCCGTAGAACGTGCCTGAGCTGCTTCTGAATTTGCCTTACAATTTGCTGTTAAGGGGTACAGCTTCCTACTTCCCTGCACCTTGGAGGAGGGTTATATGGCATCTGAAGTGTGGGTGGCAACCACTGGAGTTGGCTCAGAGGGGCAGAGTGGAGTCTTAAGCCTCAGCTCCCTGTTATGGCAGTGTCCTTGCTTTCTAAATAAGCTGTCAGAACAACTAATCATGTTAATCCATACTGGGACTGTGATATGTAGAATTTATGCTGCCTAGAACATTTGCATAAAAATCCATTAACTTTTTTTATAATATTTTAAAACATTTTTTAATAAAACAGGTCAATACAAATCACTTGGGCACTCACCCACATTACAAAAATATCTGATGCTGAGTCACAGAGGGCTGTATCCCACAACCTGTCTCTGACTGCACTTTGAATTTTCTTTCATTTATTCTTCCACACCTTGCACTGACTGCCTCCAAGAATGATGATGACTTTAGGTTTGGACTTCTGCAACTGTTCATCATAAATGTAGTGAAAACTTAAAAAAAACCCCAACTCACCCCCACCCACCTGCCAAAGAAACCCCTGCAATATTTGCTTATGTCCTCAAGAATTTAAGAACTGTAATCCAAACCATCTTTAAATCCAACTTTTTGAACAGCACTATAGATGAAATACTCATTGGCTCCTACACTTGATCTATGGGCTTTTA
The DNA here is from genome assembly GCA_013398225.1 of Steatornis caripensis. Lineage (NCBI taxonomy): Eukaryota > Metazoa > Chordata > Aves > Caprimulgiformes > Steatornithidae > Steatornis > Steatornis caripensis. The sequence continues at coordinate 521,681 of VZSC01008955.1, read as the reverse complement.
TTAAAATTTCTTTGTGAAATTGCTATTAAGTAAAGACAGCTGGACATAGCTGGCTAAATATATGGCGTTCTTTATAAACTTAATCAGTAAGAAGAACATAACATTAATTAAATCCCATGATTTACAGCTTGGCTTCAATTGATTAATGTTGATTTTTCTTTTTTTTTAAACAAATCATGGTTTTCTTTCTCTGGGGGAGCTGAAAAGCCTCAGGAAAAATATGGGCTATTGCATTACCTGTTGGTCTTTTCGTGCTTATTAATCCTTCCTGCTGTAAGCAGAATTTGTCATAATAATTGAACAGGAAACTTTATAGCCATTTAAAATTTGAAAAATTACTGTGTCAGGGATCTTTATATCTCTAATTATAGTCTTGGATACAATGGCTTGATACTTACAAATGTTCAAAATAGCTTGCTTAACTCTTCTCACAAGCTTTGCGAGGCAGGTGTATGTTCCTGAGTGATTAGTGTGTCTCGGGGTTGATTGTGTTCTTGGGTGGTGCCAAACCCAGCACCTTTTAGAGTTGTGTACTTTTTGTCTCGTATGTTCTGAATCTCTGACTTTCTTTCTCCTCTGAAAGTCGAGGTGTTTTCAAAGGGAACGCCCAAGATACCCAGTAAACCTGTTTCAGATAATTGAATGCTGTATTCTTCCTATTCAGAAAATAAAGCATCAACAACTTCAGGCTTAACGTCCGTTAAACACTTTCTCTTTTACTAGGTTCCTTCTCGTTCTCTGTGCTGTCCGGAAAAATCATGGTTCGTGAAATCTATTTCATCACAGAAGACATGTCTATCAGGTACAGATTTCCAAGGGAGTTGCTCTTCTAGATAGCCATTTCAAATACAGTAAATGTATATGTCTAAATAACACATATCAAAATGCCATCTTACGAACGAGCAATAAATATATTTGTAAATGGTAAAAAATAAACTGACTCTTTTGATCGTAGTATTTAGACATTCTTAGGTACTTGTGGTGTTAGCTCATTTGCTGTTTGAACGTTATCAATTGAGAGTGAGTTCTGGATAAGATTCTAGTTGTCCTTAATATTTGTAAAAGAAAACACTTTACAGTTTGAAGGAGAAGTATTTTTCATTAATGTCTTGCACTCTTTCATGCTCCCACTCTTAAGTCTGAAAGATTCATTTTGGCCAAGTAGTTTGCATTTATTTATGGGAATTGAGAATGATTTGTTTCATGAGCTGCATGCAGGTGAATAGTTTGTAATTTTGATTCTTAATGTTAAATTTGGAAAGCCTTGATACGGGGTTTTTATACAAGTTTCAGCTAATGCAGTAATTGTATAATATTGTACTTTATGCTGTAATGCTTCGTGGTTTAATATTGCTTGTACACTACTGCAGCTGCAAGATCTCTGTGCTGCCATGAGGCAACATATTGTACAGCCGCACATAGGATTTTGGATTATCACTCTTAACATCTGTTTTATCTAATTTATTTGCCTTAGAATTCAAGATGGATTTATCATATTTCGCTGGTGGAAGATGTACAACCCTAAGCAGAAACAGCATGGTAGGTTTCTTGGAAAGGTTTCAAAGTTTAAATTAAGTTTACAGGTAGCCTACAGAAAAATACTTCCCCTGTACAATTGGATGTGTGTGATTGATTTGTTAATGTGTGCCTGAAGTACACTGGATCATCAGAAGGTATGGGTTCTTTTAACTGGTTGATCTGTGTTAGTAGACTAGAACAGCACAACGAAATAAATCCAGGACTTGTTATCAGGGACTTGAACCCTTTCTAAGACAAACCATTAATTTTAATATAGCCTTTATTAGATGTAGTCTAAGCATAATTGACCATGTATTGAAGTTTATAACTATGATAAATAGAGACTCCTTATGTTCTGGAAGAGATTTTAGTTTTCAGGGTTTGGTGTTGTGCTGTCGGTATTTTAGCCAAAGTATTACGGTAGGGAACATTAGTTAGTATTTGCTAACCCTGTGTGTTGATGACGTCTGTGGTCATCGAAGCAGGGAAATGTGAATAATTTATTTTTCTTCCCGATCTCTGGCTGAAGAAGGACGATTAACACCAGATGCAAGAGATTAATTGTGTCCGCAGAAAACTTAAGTAGCCTTGTGATGTGTGCTTAGTAATTTATAGGATTAGAATCTGGTTGAATGAGTCTCAGGCCCTGCCTCTCTTCACTTTTGAAGCATCACATCTCCATTGCTAATTCAAGGAGGTCCAGAAATGGTAACTATTTGCAGTTGAGGGCGGCACTAATTGAGAGGATCATTGAACTTTGGAGGGCTTTTTTTCCCCATCTCACCTTTGGAAGTGGTTTTTGATGGTGTGAAGCCTCTGAGACTTGTCAGCAAGCTTGTATGGCGCTTGCTTTGTCAGTACCAACTTGACAGTTGTAGGAGTATTGCATACACGTTATGCAGATAAATAGGAGACACTGTTTGATATAGCGATATGAATTAGGAATAGTTGCTCACTTCTTTTTGTTGAGGCATTACTAAGCCTCTAAGGTGATAGGACACAATTCAAGTTCTTTATACTGTAAGAAGACTAATTCAAAAAGTGGAAGCTAGTCTTAGATTTTTCCAACTACAGGTTATTGTCCAAAAGGTTTTCATAGAGTTTTCTTAATCTGCTACTTAAAACATATTTCTCTAGTGACTCACAGAACAAAAAAATGAATTGAACGTAATGCAGTAAAGATAATTGCGTCTGTCTTTTGTGGTGGTATTTTTGCTTGGCAAGCTTTAACCATTTCTACTGGCGTTTAAGACTGCGTAATTAGCGGACAAATAATCTAAGTAACCAAGGAGGTCAGAGGTGTATAGATCTGACAACAAAGTAAGATAAATAAAATACTCTCTTAAATAATTACTCTTTTTTCATAGGAAAAATAACCTTGCTTGCTTTACGTTTTGATTATTTAGCACAGATGCTTTCATTATTAACCTTAAAGAAAAATAAAATTTTCAGTGATTCTTAGCCTATTGTAGTATATTCTTCCCCATACTTTTTAATCTTCCTGATCACAACAGAATTACCTGTACCTTACCAAATCGTGAAGGCTGCTGGTAAACTGCATCTTAAACATTTATGTTTTTTTTCAAGGATTACTCCCTTGCAGCTGTCACACAGAATGACTGGAAAACCTGTTGTAGCTAGACCTTACTGATGAATACCTTTGTTTCAGATCCTTCATAAAACAAAAAAAAACAAAAACAAAAACAAAAATAGACCTGAGTTTTTCCTATAGAAAAACATATAGGCTGAATCAGGGCTATTAACAATTCAAAAATCCCACTAGATTTTTATAAAAACACAAGCCTTAAATATGTTAATATTTTTGCTAGGAAAAAATGTGTCTTATGAAGATTTAAATATAAGCAATAACTATTAGTTTCTGAATGTTATGGGCTTTTTTGTGTTTTTAAATTCTGTAACTGAAGCGCAGGGTGCTTCTAACAATCATGTGACACGCAACAGGAATGGAATTTTGTTTTTCATAGTTGTGATAAAGTCCTGTTAGTGTAGAAATAATATGACCTCATTCTTTTTTTTTCTGAGAGGTATTTAGTGTTAAAAGAGGGGGCTTTGCTGCTCAAAGGAAAGGCTAGTGGAGGATCCTGAAATACTTGGAGAACTTAGTAAGTGAACTCCCTTTTAGGTCATTTCAGTTATCCTTGACATCATGTCTTTCGTAAAGGGCTGTACTCGATAATCCAGTTTTCTCTGGTAAGATTATCAGTGTTAAGCACTATTACAATTGTATGCATGGGAACACCTTAAATTTCCTAAAACTTACCTCTGTCTGTTCAAGTGTGTATGAAGCTTGTATGTGTCTCCATCTCCTGAAGGAATGTGCTGAAGTTAGTGCAGACTCGTATATTCCCCACTGATCTTGTGGGAGGAGAACCACTAGAAACTCATTCGTGTATTCAGAGATTTTAGAACCAGAGAGGGCTTCAGTGTTCATCCAACCCACTCATACAAGTTGTAAGGTTTCCCCTGAAAGCGAAATGAGTGACCTTTTAAAAAGATTGAGTGATGATGAGTACTTGACGTGTTCAATAAGTTGTGCCAGAGTAAAATTGTTTTTAATGCTAGGAATTACACATTCAGGTTTGATATAACTTCAGCTTCCAGGTTGTTAGTCCTGTTGGTAAGAAAAATCCAGTATTGTTCCACACGCCTGTTGAATATGTTCGTGTTATTGGGAATATTTTTCCCTGAGAACTACTTTCTAATTAAATGGCTTCTCGGCCTGCTTCCTGATGAGCTGAAGAATGTGGCAGTGCCTGCCAGTCACTGCTAACCCGCTGAGATCCACTGACTTTGCAAGTCTTAGGAGGATGCACAAAGAAATAAAAACCGAGCGAGGAGCACGATCTAATGTTTGTCAGAGAAGAGTGAAGGTTATTAGGAAAAAGAGATGAAACTCGGAGTACAGTTTCCTACGCACCGGTGTAGGTGCTTTGCAAACTGCTTTGTGGTGTACTCTTCCTATTGAACTTGTGGTAGTCAATATGTGTTTATGATCGAAGGATATATTATGGTAGGATGCTCGGAAGCATGGCTATTAAACTTTTGTGTCAGGAAAGGGAGAAATGAAAATGCTTTGATTTCTGGGGGTTTTTTTCATGTTTGTTCTAAAGCTAAGAGAATTATTTTGCTACCATTCTTGTGAGAAGATGAAAACTAACCTATCAAAATAGGTACATTGTCTGCCTGCTCTCTGGACTCTCAAGTAAATGTTGCTGTTAAGACTTGAGTTGCACTGTAAGTTAAGGATGCTCCTAATAAAGTCTTAATCACAGTTCCTTGCATAAGAGAAAGTTTAAACTACGAAAAGTTTGCGTAATGATTGTTGATAACCTATAGTGAAGTTGCATTTCCTGCTGTGTTTTTTGAAAAGTTCCTCAGTTTGACCTAGCAAGTGCAATCTGTATTTCATTATGGCACTGTGTGTGTACTAGGCATGTCACACCAATGTTGAAACAACTTCATAGAAAAAGTCAAGTATGTGGGTTGTCTTCCCACCTTGAGTGTTAAATTAAATCATACTGGGACTTCTAGAGTAGGTCTATACATACTTGAGAAATGAAAGTGGCTTAGGAACCAAAAGTTGGAGGATTATGTTGTTAATAGAGCACACCCAGATGTCTTGGCTTAGGTCCCATGGCGGATTATCAATTTTCATATTGTAAAACCATGTAGTGTACTTCGTGAGGTACTTTTTCAAGGGAGAATACTGTTCTGAGAACCAATGCCTCTACTTCTTATTGTTGGGAGTGACTTGTTTCATGTTCTGGTTAGGTTTTATTTAGTGGGTATATTTATGGTGAATTGTTCAGGCAGGTGTGATACAAACATTTGAATAAATAATGAATAAATGATACATCTTGATTAAACTCAGTCAGAGGCAAATTTCAAAACCTTGGCAACATTAGTTGCTTTGATTCCAACAAATGTTGATAAAACCTTGTATTTTGCTATCTGGTAGTTACTTTTACATGACCTACATATATGCTTCTTTGAATCATTTAACATTCAGATGTGCTTGTCTCTTTTTCCTTCCTTTTTTTTTTTTCCAAAAGTGCCTTAGGCAACCAAATTGGTGTGTGGAGGTCAAATCTTATTTTCGTTATTAGGAAGAAAAAATAGCTGTCTCTTTAAATCCCTTTAAAGAAATGAGTTACAACATAGGCTTTCATTTAGTTAATGAAGTCTAATGCTTGCCTCCAGGAATTGAAAAATTAGATTTGTGTTCTTGATGATACTGACATCTCCCAGGTGAACAATTGTGTAGCTGAATCTTTGTCCATGTCATCCTTTGCCTAGATCTTATTGATGCAAGTTATCCAACAAATGGATTTGATAGTGCTTTTGTGAAAACAGGAAGGAACTGAAACTGACTCATTAACTTTTCTCTCTGTCTCCTGTTCAAGAAAACTGTGATGTTGGTGCTTTCTGAAGACTTACTATACATTTACTTTTTTTTTTAGGATGATATAGAAATTTCTGGTAATTTAGGTGTGAGGAGTAAAAGGTGGGTTGCTGTTGTTGGGACAGAGCATTGTATAGATACATAGCATTGGGGACAGATGAGTTTGTTAGCAAAGAGTGTGCATTTAATAAAGTAGATGTCTCTCAACTTTGCCTCTTGGGCAGCTGCAGTTCTTCCGTTGACCCTGACTACAACAGCAGCAGTGTACACTCTTAATTTCGAGTGTCTGTGGGAAATATTGCCTTCAGTTTGTACCCTCTGATTGGAGACTGCTGCCATAACCGTTGATACTTCAGCTTCCTAAAGTCTGTTTGACTTAGATCAGATCAGGTTTTAGAGCAGCTCAAGTCTCTTGAGTGAATATGTAACGGGCACTCTTTCAACTAGGTAATTAGGGGGAAATTGTGCGAGCTTTTTCCTCACATTAACTGCATAATTAGGTCATACTAGCGAAGGCAAAAGTATGTCAAAGTATGTCACAAACAGCTCTGTATGCCATCAGCAGATGCTAAACTAGTTTTTAAGTATCAGAGAGTCGATCTGATATTACAGTTAAAATTTTAAATCTGTGAAAATGTTGACCGATTGTGCAAAATGAATGTGCTTCTTGTTAGTTCTGCGTATTAATGTTTTCTGTTTCTCTGTAAAAGAAAGCTTCTTCGCAGTTCAGGCCTGTTGTAGCACAAAGCTCAGGTAGAAAACCATTTGGTTTTTGAGGTTGAGTTAGTCTCAAGTACTGATATCTATCTGGGCTAAAAAGCAGAAGTTGGCACCGAGGCTTCTGTGCTGTACATCAAGAGGGATTTTTGTTTGTTTGTTTTTATACATGAGACTGAATAAACCTCATTTACTGTCTTGTGCCTGGATTTATTTTTGGATTGTGACCTAAGGGTGAAATGCCTTTCAGGTTTTATATTTTGTGTGGAACTGTCTTATTTGACAAATTTTACTGATTTGCTTGGAACGGTGTAATTATTTTGTGGGGGTTTTTTATACAGCTTTTTAATATATACTTCAGCGGCTGTTCACTATTGTATAGATTGTTTTTTGCAAACTGTGAATGTTTGAAAAACTGTAAATATTGCAAGGGAATGTTGGAATAGATTTAGAAAGTCTTTTCCTGTTGTTTGTTTAGATCCAAAGGCAGAAACACGACTGTATATTATGGTGAATGACTTTGAATTTCATGTGTACAACCGTTCTGAGCTTTATGGACAACTTCAAGAACTATTTGGCTTGGATCCCACAATAATTCCAGCAAAGAAAGACGATGAAAAAGCACAAGTAAATGGGAGGCAGAGAACACATACCAATCTTCAAAGGTAAATTATTATTCATTTTGCTATTTCGTTGATGCTTTGTTCTGCAAAGTGCTGAACTAATTGTGTAATGTTTTGTTAACATATGCTCTGAAGGCCAAATGGTTGAAGCACAGCTGAGAGAGAAATTGCGCTGACAAGCCTGACAGTCTAAATCTTTTTTTCCTTTCCTCAGACTTCCTACCATAATAATTAGAAAACACAACCAAACAAACCAAACACTCATTGTTTAATGATCAGAGAGAAGTTAAAAAAATCTGTTTGAAGCACACTGTGGAAAGGGAGGGAGGAGCATGTGTTGAAGAGCATTATGCTTGCATAATAGTAATGGTATTGCTCAGTAGAATTAATAGCTGCTCAAGACATTGAATGTGAGGATCTGTGTGGTATTGGGAGGACTTACTGGTTTTTGAGCTTTAAACTCGGGCTGATTTCACAAGTTGGCTTTTTAGGGGTGTGTGTTTGTGTATAGATACGCAAACTTTCTTTTCTTATTTTATTCCTCCTTTTGGGGTACCCCAGAAAACATGGTGCAGGTCTGTAAGGAGTTCTTATGTATGGCTTATTTGTAGTGGAGTCAGATGTTCAATAATAAGCTTATCTTTGGGCAGAATCACACCAGACTGATTTATTGGCAGGAGCAGAGATGACCTAGTGAGACTTGAGTCCTCCCACTGCTGCTGACCAGGCCGCTATGTGTTGCTAAATTACATGGTGGGCAGTTGCAGGATGATGTGATAGTCCTGAATTTAGCCAATCTCTTCAGGTTTTCATCTTATGTCCTTACTGACACGTGCAGGGAGGACTTCTGCCTCTGGGGGGGACGTGTCTTCGGAAATGAAAAATTCCACAGCTAAATGGAATATTTAGAACAGACCAAGTTCTCCTGAGGAAGATTTATTTAACTATTGCTCCGTGTTAAAAATGGTGTGCTTGCTTTCTACCTATGTCAGCTCAGTATACCGGCTCCCAAGGCGTAGCTGCGTGCGCTTCCTGCTGTTCTTCCAGGCTCTGGAGGAGTTTGCAGTAGTCTGCTAGCAGGTCCCTTACAGGAGGCACCTCTGGGGGAACGAGTGTTCCCTGACATCTGTGCACTGAAGACCCCTAGAAGAAAAGGTTGTTTAGTTCTGCAGAAAAGACAAAAATAGTAAAATGCATTTTTTCCCCTTAGTGTTAAAGTAAAAACAGAATCTCAAGACCCTTCTTCTTCGTGGAGATCGCTTATTCCGGTCATTAAAGTCAATGTGAGCACGGTAAGTGAGAAGACCCCAATGATGAAAATACCTAGCAGTACATGCTTAAAAATCAGACTTGTGATTCATTTTTCTCATACATTCTTCTTGAGTTCTTGTTGTCTTTTGTGCTTTAAAAAAGCTTCAAACGACACCATCAGCACTCCCCTGACACAGTCGCAAATCCTGCTGGTGCTGATGGCAACATGGTTATGTTCTCTCTTCTGGGAAATACTTCTGTCTTAGACTTGTAATGATTTAAAGAATAACACCAAATGATTAAGCTAGGTAATGAGTGTTGTACAATGTGTGGTGGGTTTTGGGAGGTGTTTGGGGTTTTTTTCTTCTTTTTTCTATTCTTCCCTCTGTCTTTTAATAGGGATATTTTGGCACGTACCTTAAAAATTGATGTTGCGTCCCCAAAAAAACAGGAAAACTGTTATTGAGGTGATAGGAGATAGAATATTGCAAGTTTAATGTATGAGGTAGTATTTTTAGATACGCACAGATTATGGCCAGGATTTTTGTTCATGGTCTTTGCGTATGACTGGTTAAACTGCGTTATTATAGGTAAATGTGTACATATATATAAAAGAGCAATGTATAACGAGTAATTGGGTTTTCTTTTTTAATTAAGGGTCGCTTGGCATTTGGGAATCATTATCAGCCTCAAACACTTTGTATTAACTTTGATGATGCTTTTTTGACATATACGACAAAACCACCTTCAAGCCACCTTGATCAGTTTATGCACATCGTGAAAGGAAAATTAGAAAATGTTAGAGTCATGCTGGTTCCAAGTCCGAGATACGTTGGTCTTCAAAATGATGAGTAAGTTTTGGGGGGTTTTGGTTCCATATTATTTTATTCCTTGTTTTAAGAAAATAAAATACTGGTCGTGTTTCTATGACTTTATTTTTCTTAGTGTGTTTAGACTGTTGGAATTTTTACCACTCTGAAGGTTTTAAATGTTGGACCTTTGAAACGATTTTATTTATGGAGAAAACTACTCATTTTCTCTTTCTCTCTCTCTCTTTTGGTGTGTTCTGCTCTATGATTGATATCCTGCATTCAACTTTTATTTCCTTCTGTCAGGTACTATAGCTGTACGCAGGCTTTGACAGCACTAAATTTCTAGGGTAAATGCAAGGTTTAAGGTGTTGAGTTCTGTACAGATGATTTGCATGTGGTTTGGAAAATATCTTTTTAGAATGGGGAAAAGCTGCACAATACTTGCTGTACTATTCATGTAGAAATCATGTTATCTTTTGAAGACAGATTGCTGATCCTTTTACCTCTGTGCATTCCACGTAAGCGGAGTTATGCAGCTTTAACAAACTGAATGGTGATAAGTCAAAAAAAAGGAAGGATGCTTGCATGAAATGATTTCACAGTAGAATTCTTGTTTTATTACACTTTAACCAGCAAGACATTTATGGGCATACTATATTAATGTTCTTAATTGCTATGGCATGAACATCATAGCCAGAATAATCTGCATTATCTTATTAAATGCTTACAATGTTATATATTGAACAGATAATTTGGACAAAACTGCTAAATTTCAAAGGCTTTCACAGGCATTATTTGCTCAACAAAAAATAAATAATGTGTACTATCCTTGGACAGTTGTGCGTATGAGTTTGTGTAAAATGATTGTGCCTATTTTATACCTCCTAAGCAACAATATCCAGAGAATGAATTACGATGTTTGGAAACAAACTGTACATCATTTGACTTCACCTTGATTGGCTTTGTATCAGCCACATACTGCCGTCTATAATATGCCTTTGTATGTTTTCAAACAACATTCTGTGGATGTGTACAGAATCTTACTCCTCCAACATGACGACAAAGGAAATTTCTCCAATTAATATTGAAAACAAACAGGATTAAAATGAAATAGGATTAAGATACTCAAACTATTAGCTTTTTCTTCTGCTTCCGCTAAGTATTTTCTTTTTATGCTATTACCATCCCTACAGCTCCTGATGGCTGAAGGATGGCATGTGTGCAGAAAACATGTGCCCTAATTTACTGTGTAGGTTCAACAAATGACCCAGTTCACTGTACGCTGGGAATGTTTGAACCTTTAGAGCCTGCACTCTTATGCTTCTTTGGCTTAAAAATTAAGCTCTGCGTCTGAAGTTTCAGCTAAGTGGCTTGACGAAATTTGTAACAGGCTGACTAATCAATACAAACATGAAAAACCTACCTTGAAAACTGCCCTATTGTATTACAAACAGACACCTCAACGCCTCCATCACTTTTTGCAAATAAATCCTGCAAAACCCAAGAAAAAAAGAATTGTGCTTGGAAAAGCAGATCAAAACAAAACTTTGGAGAGCAGTAACTAAGTCATTTTGGATCAAAGAGGAAGTTTAGGGTGGATAGTAGGAAATACTTTTTAATGATAATCTCATTATCCTTCATTGCCATTAACTAATTTGCTATTGCAAATGGCCTGTGATGGGGTTTCTAGGGTTCTACCACCTCCATCAGCTAAGTCTGGCAAGGTGTGACTATTCCTGCTGAACGTGGGTTAGGCGGCCTCATTAGGTACCTTCCTCTCCCATTTTCTGCAGTTTCATGTGCCCTTTAAGCTGAGAATACAGCTAAAAGAAGCAGTACCGTTTTCTTTTTTTGCATTGCTGTGCAGTGAGCACTGATTGTGGAATTCATCCCTAGTAAGAAAAATATATGTTGGTCTTTAAATTGATTCTACTACTGGGTTCACCACCTCTGGGTTATAACCTAACCTCTGACCATCCTAGGACTGGCCTGAGGAAAGGACTGGCCTGCTTTTCTTGGCTGCTGTGTTGCATTTGCTATGGCCTGTGATGCTTTGATAATGTAAAACTCTAAGCTGTTCAGTCATCTACTATATATTTTCATATTCTTCTAAAAAAGGGAATAAAAAAAACTAGTGACAAGGCATGATGATACAAAAGAGAACTTACCTCTTTGTGGAAAGAGCACCACACTGAAGAGCATCTACTGTCTTCCGTATTTTCCAAGCTTTCCTGCATTTGACCTGTGGTAAAATGGTCAATGTGCTTGTAACGCTCTTAGACCATGTATTTGTGTCACTGGTGTTCTCTATTTTTTTGTTGTTGTTGTTTAAGAGCTGACAGTTTATATAAGTGGCAAGAACATGTTTTGCAGTAAATATAGAATATTCACATTATAATATTACTGCTATAGAATGTAATATGTAAATTAACATTGCGCAACACCGTTAGAAAGCATTTGTAATATACCAATATAATAGTGATAGGAGAAATGTTTCTTGTATTAGTTTTATCACTTAGGTCACTTGTATTGATGTAAATGTTATTAAGGAAGAACAGCCTTTTTTCTTTTTTTTCTTTTAAACTAATGGTCTAATTACTGAAGATGTCTTGTCCCTTTGGTTTAGAGTGCTATTTTAGTAAGAAAACAATTAGCAGGTGAAAGAACAATATAGGACAAGGAGAAAGGAACTTGGGATGGAAAGAAACATTGAAAGTAGAAGTTCAGTAGTTGGTTGTGGTTTATAATACCTGAGAAATCTCTTTGTGGAGAGGAACCTGGTATCTTCATGCTTGAGTTACCTAACTTTCGAGTTATTTATGTAACAATAATAATAACGTAATGATCAAGTATTTTTTGCAAATCGGGATAGGCATAGCCTAGCAGTATGACAGCTGCCTTTTCAATAGGAGGCTTGAGACCGGATAGACTTGAATATTCACAGTGTTTATTTTCAGAAGCTCGTTTAGTCTGAGGTAGCCGATAGACCAGGAATCGCAGTGTGATACGGAGGGAAAGAGAGGAACTGAAGGTGTAACCTGCACTTCAAATTTAGCTTACAAACAGCTGTGTTTGGACAGACTGTGGTGTGGCCCAGGCACTCTGTCTATTCCGTCCACCCTTCTGGTAATGTAACAAGACAAATGCCTGGTAGATAAGGTAGCCTGTGACTCTTACAGGCAGCCTGCAGTCAGTCTGCTGGCAAGGCCAGTATAGATGCATGGAGCTGGTGTCTTGGGACCGCATAAAACTTGAGTCTTGCCTGCAAAATCTGGTCAGATACCACGTACACTGTATCTCCACTCTTGGCTTACTTGATAGAGGTAGCAGCTTCATCGATGATTCCACGGTGAAATAGATACTACTTACCAGCTACAAGTGAGCCTGACCTATGTAATCTCTTCCATTATGCTTAATATGTTGCATTTAAAATTACTGGAATTCATAAGGATTAATCTCAGTGCATTGCTTTTTAATCTTTTCCATTACAGACCACCGAGGCTGATGGGTGAAGGTTTTGTTGTAATGCAGTCCAATGATGTTGATATCTATTACTATATGGATGAACCAGGTACCTTCTGTTAAATACAAGGATAAAATCTTAAAGGATTTGAAAGCTATTTGTTTATTTAATTGTCTGGATTTGCAGGAAAATTTCTGTTCTTTTTCTTTATGCTGAAAAATCTCTATGCTGAAAGAGTTAGTGTGATGTTTTGGAGCCAATAAACGCATTCATAAGTATGCTTATGAATGTTTATGAGTTCGTAAGTTACTTTTTCTGCAAATGAAAAAAAATTTCTACCGAAATAAATGGGAGAGAGTACTCGTGTTTTGTATTTAGAAGGAAGTAAAATTTTGAGCTGTGTTGTTCTTAATGGTGGATATCAACTTCTAGGCCATTTCATGTAAGAGGCCTGGGAATTTTTAGATGAAATAACTGTACATGTAGAACTAACCTTTTTATCAGTGAGTAGTTTTATATAGATGTAGGTACTTTGTCCGCAGGGCCTTCCACAAGTCTATATGCAACATGCAAGTAATTAATCCTGATATTTATTCTTGAAACAATTTATGTTTTAAGCTGTAAACTTAAATGTTGTGAGTTTCCAAAAGTACTTGAGAAGTGGGGACGATTTATAGCTCATACCTAGTGGTGTTTTGGGAAGTTTCTTTGATGCATCGATTTCTGAATATTGCGATGTCTGTCTTTTTCACTTTAAATCCAGTGCATTATATTACCACTTTATTTTGCTGGAGTTTGTTTGGTTTGCAAAAGCTTTTGCTCTGATTCCACTTAAAGTGTTGTCTGAATCTTGAACAAAGGTAACATGTTCAGTAATGATGTGTACTGGTGTAGCATAGGTGGCAATTTCGGGTTGTTGCTGAATTGACTGCTTGAATTTTTACTAGTAACTCTGGGTCTGCTGTAGTAAGTGTTCCTTTTTATTTGCTTGCATTGTCTGTAGAAATGATTTTAACTTAATCGTATTTCAAAACTTTGTTTGTACATAGGGTTTGGAACTGGATGTGGATGTATGAAAGCCTATATTGGTAAAAAGCTTACCTAAGAGATAAAACTGCTGTGTATGTCAGCATTTCATTGACATCAGTGAGCAGCGCTTCAGAAAATCCCAAGGATTTTTGGTTATATTCTTGCCCTTTGATTGGGAGTCTGCATTGAATTGTGGCTTGGTATTTACACCTGTAGTGGTCTCAAATAAAATGGACATCAGGACTCTTTAACTGTCTTGTGCTAAGCAAACATTTTTCATGCTAATTTGAAGCAGCTTCCTTCAATAATTTCTTTATTATATTATGTAATATAGGTCTTGTACCAGAGGAGACGGAGGAAAGTAATGACGGAGAAGCAAACAACGAAGACAGCAAATTACAGGATCTGCCACCATGCTGGGGTTTGGACATTGTTTGTGGGAAAGGAACAGACTTCAACTATGGACCTTGGGCTGATAGGCAGAGGTATTACCATGATTTACACCTTTAATATCTGTTATTATTGAGAAAACATTTCCAGTGCGTGATTGCTCAGACATCTAATTTGGATGGGGTAGACTAGGCAGTCTGGAAGTAGTCCTGCCACAGTGGTTTAAGATTAGTGAGTTCATTGTTATTTGTCTTGTTGGCCTCCCAGAGTTAAGATCACTCAGTGAATTTTTATTATTGAATTAATAAATTATGTTCTATTTTTTGTGAACAAAGCAGTTTCACTATTTGTCTCGTGTTACATATCTAAGGGTTTAATCTTTTAATTGATTCCCTTTAGACTTGTCAAGCTCCTCTTAGCTCATGGATGGGGATACACTGTGTATTGATGAGCAAATTTTATTGAAGTACAAATCTGGTTATAAAAGTAATCTTTTATCCCTTCTTAGGAGAATCAGCCACTTGATGCAATCTCAGAAGTATTTATTACCTAGATATTTTGGTGACAAAATATTAGGCCAGAGCTCTACTCCTGTTCTTCACTTAGCCCTCACTGTTTCGCACGAGTGTTTCTGGTGGAGACAATAGGATTGTTTAGAGAGTAAAGGACTGTTAAGTAAAAGTGCCAGAATCAGTCCTTTCCCTCTTTTCCCCTATTAATTACAGATTGATGTTTCTCTTGGTCTCCATTAATTCTCCTGTGAAACTATTAGGATTAACTGTCTCTTAGTTGTGTGAAGATGGCAGGCCAAAAAGGAGTCATCAGATACGGCAGTGTCTTAGAGAATTTAAGAGAAAATGCCAATTTCCAGAACAGTGCTTTGCTAGGAACATGAAGTCAGTGAATCATTAATGATATTCTTAATACTACCAAGATAGCTCACTCTGTGATGGTATGCTTTTTGTAATTTTAACTGGCTGTGCAGAAGCCAGTTTGGTGCCTATGCAGAGTGTGTAGAGTTCTTAGATACATACCTGGGAACACTTTTGCATTGTGCCATGGACAGAAGATAGAATTTTGCAAAGTGCCTGAACATTTTAGAAGCACAGATCGATAGGTGTTCTGTGGACTTTGTACTCACAATTCATATAAAGGCTTCTACAAATACTGATCCCTCATACATCACGCAATAAAATCTTGGGTTTCCCCAGGATTTTGACAGTGTGTTGTGTGGTGTTTGTGGCGGTTTTGTTGTTGCTTTTTTTTGCTTTTTATTTTATTTTTTTATTTTTTAAGTTATAGTGGTCAGATGCTGGGTGCAGGAAACTGCTACCCACCCTAAAAACTTACTTCCATCCCCTTGAGACCTATGTAAGCTATGCTGTCTGTGCTTCATCACTGTGGCTTTCCATTTGTATAGTTGCATGTTAAGATAGAAGTCTGCAGAAACGTAGGCTTCATTTCACTCCCGTACTGAGGTCCTAAAGTTTAGTATTTTGCTTACTTCTGGGCATTACAGCAATTATTTATGCACAAACTGAAGCATAAACAGATCACTTCCTCCTATGTTTTTGTAGCGGATTTGTAAACCAAAGATTAGGAATAAGAAGGAAAAAGATAGCTTGTTTACCATCTGAATGAAAACATTTTTGTTTTAAATCATTTATGGTTTGTACCTTTATGGCTTTTATCCAAAAGTCACTACTTGTCATTGAAACTTGGAGATTTCAGTAATGAGTTGGAAATCTCCAATGATGAAGACTTTAAACAAATCATCTTTCTTATCACAGCCAGTGGTTGTCTGAAGACTAAACTGACTGGAAAACAATTAAGTGAACCAAACAGATGCATAAATATGTGTAACTTTTTGTTTCGTTTTTTTTCTTTCTTCCCCACTAGGGATTACTTGTGGAAGTTTTTCTTCCCACCAGACTACCAAGTTATGAAAGTCTCAGAAATTGCTCAGCCTGGAAAACCAAGACAGATTCTTGCTTTTGAACTGCGGATGAATATTATTGCAGATGCCACCATTGATTTGCTTTTTACCAAAAATAGGGTAAATAATCAAAACTTATCTAGAAAATATCTTGCCTTCTGTGATTACACTGTGCTTTTTGGTTATGCATATTTTTACTTGTTTCAGGTATTTATTACAGAACTACGGTTTTATAAGCTAGATATTTCTTGTTTTAGTCTTCCATAATTACGAGCAAACCCTTCAAAAAGAAATATTGGCTGAGAGATGTTAACATCTGTTGGCTTATTTTAAGTTTTTTTTAAGCCTTAAAGCTAATCTTAAATCATGCCAGCTCCTATAATTCTGGGAATTCATGATCTGGACATTTCTTGTGCAGTCTTCAATTACAATGGAGCTCACCATGATGAAAAGATAATTTCTTCTGATACTGGATGAATATCTGATATTACTGGAGAGATGGTAGTGGGAGGAACAAAAGATGTGTATGTGTAGGGGTTTGGATTTTTCTTTCCCCTGTTGCTATTCTGATAAATGGGACACAGTGTGACTTCATTGTACACCTGTTTTCTTCTTTTTTTGCGAACGAAAGGGTTAGAAATTGCAGTGTTAGAAATACATATTCATCTGCCCTCTCAGGCCTTGGATCAGAATATCTTACGATGTTTCTATTAGTGGACCTAAGTCAACATTCGTTAAGCCTAAAAATGATGATGTTTGGTATTGGTGCACATAAGATAGTTCATTAGTAATTTTTCTGAAGGCAAGAAAGTCTTCAGTCATTTGGTACCCTAATCCAGGTGTGGATAATGATAGCCAGAGGCATAAAGTACACTGGTTGATGCAATGAGCCTAGAAATAATGTTTGGGCTTTTCTCCTTTCTTGTAATACAGGAAACTAATGCTGTACATGTAAATGTTGGTGCAGGATCGTATTTGGAAATAAATATTCCCATGACAGTAGGTGAAAATGGTGAGTTAAGGCTAAGCTTAATTTGTTTTTCTAATTTTTTCCCTGAACTTAATTTCTATGTGTGTGAATGTCTTCTGGTGTTTTTCTTTTGTGACTGAGATTTATATTCTCATGTAAAGGAACAAAAAGTATTTTGTTGCACGTTTCATTGCAAGATATTAAAGGGTGTATGTATTTAAATAGTTATGTTACTTCTGTGTTTTGTTTGGGTTAGGAAACACAAATTCCTTAACTACTAGACAGTGTATGGTATAACCGTGTGTACTGAAGCAAATTATGGATACATTGTCAACTCAAAGAAAGAAGACTTCTTCAGTAGGATTAGTGTAGTAGTTCAGTCATGCTGAGAAATGCATTGTGAAAACTAACCTAATAGTAGTTAATTTAAACAAAACAAACCTCAAAATCCAAGGTGAAGTGGAGATAAATGTACATTTATGGCTACGTTCCTTGCATTTACTGATCTTGGTGGTGTGTTTGAAGCTCTTTGCTAAATTGATTGTTCTCTTGATTCTTTCTGGCATATCTGAGTTCTATTCAGCAACTTAAGCCAATATCTCCAGAACCTGGGCGTTTTCAGACCCAGCAAGAAGACTTCTGTCATCTCTCCTGCATGAAGGCAGAACATGTTAAGCTCTTCATTGACAAACAGTAGAGGACAGAATTATTGTAGTTCTAACTTCCATCATGATACTTCTTGCTCGTCAGTGGACTGCTGGAATCACTGGTGCAAATTATTTAAGTATTTGTGTAACCCATATATCTGAATGATTATGTTTTGTGTCTTTGTTTGCTAGGCTATTCACCTACAATTAAGGGGCAGCTTCTACACGTCGATGCCACCAGTAGTATGCAGTACCGGACTCTCTTAGAAGCTGAAATGCTAGCTGTAAGTTTGCATTAATAAGCACAAAACTTCAGTCTCTAGAGGATTTTTAGTGAAGAACATATTTGTCTGTGGAGCAGTTCTTTAGGTTCTTAAATGACACAGAAATATGCCTCTTGAACGTATTTTGCAAGACCTTAATATGCAAGGAACTTATATATACACATAACTATGCCCACGTATAACTTTCAGTGACTTACATAATTTATATACCAAGCTATATGTGTTTTGAAAGCAGTGGAGGGATTAGAGTACCATTTACAGATCTTGTTTTGTTTACTGTGTAAGCCGTATGTTCATATAGGCTTTACCTTAAGAAACAATGACACTTGCTAGCTGTGCTTCAGAATCTGTGTGCATAATTACTTCAAAGTACTTCAGAGCGCTTAAACTACTTGAGACAGATTTAATACTGCGTTATTCTTTTGACAACCTAGTATTTCACTTTGCACTACTGTAAATCGGTAGATTACCTTTTCCGCTGGTTTTTGAATGACCTTATTAGAGCGATAATTTTAATCTTTGAATTTGAGCATTGTATCAATGGTTGAAAAATACTATATTCTGAGGGATTTTATCTTTAGTCTATTGTGAAAAGTTATGCTTTTAATGAAAACTGGTTTCTATATTGCTTGGTATGTCTACTGCAACAGATGTATCAGAAGTTCATAGTATACCTTTCCAAATAAATGAATACACTAACACTTGACCTTCAAACACAGAAAAAAGAGAGAGATTAAATTACTAAGGAACTGGAGAGGCCTTCTGTTCATCCCAGCAGGAAAACAGTTTTAATTATTCAGCAGAGTACATATGTGAAAACTGCTGAGCTACAGGGTCAAGCGTTGCCATCTTTGCAAGTAATTCTGATGCTTTAATATCTCGTTCACAGTTTCATATTAATGCCAGCTATCCCCGGATATGGAACATGCCACAGACATGGCAATGCGAACTTGAGGTTTATAAAGCCACCTATCATTTTATCTTTGCTCAGAAAAGCTTCTTTACAGGTAACTTCCTTACTAAGTAAGTTACGTGTCAAATTAAATATTTATTCTTTAGAATTTCTTTTCAAATTTTGCAAAGGTGTACAAGGTCAGGTACTCTGATTTCACATGTTTAGGACAACAGATTGTTTCTAAGGACAGCGTTCCTGATATTTTCTTTTGCCTGTGAGTGTCTAAGTACATGATACTCTTATATTTGAGTAGAGATACCAAAGAATTTAATTTTCTAACGTCTAAACTAAACTTGACCTGCAGTTAAGTGATCTTAAATTTCAGATGAATTTATTTCTATCAGCTATTGACTTGTTTAATATTTGTCACCTAGGATGTTGATTTCTGATATCTCTGTCTTTGGCTGACTGATTTTCAACTACTTAGGCTTTAGGTCATGTCTCTGTGGCTGACAGATGAGAGAAAGTAATTTGCTCCTTAGGATTTTGGCTGTGAGGAAAAATATGTGTGCATAAGGCAGTACAGTGTGATACAGCATCACCAAACTGTTACTGAACGTTCTAGCTGCAGTAATGGAAAGAATATAGCCCCATCAATGTGGCACTGCCTGGGCTAATTAGCCCTGCTGGGAGGAAGGATTAATTAGTCCAGGCATAGTGCCATGCTAATGAAGTTATCCTCCTAGTGAGGCCAGTGCCATTATCTGTGGAGTGGCACAGTACACAGCGTAGTATATCAGTCTATTCAGAGCAGATGTGGACTTCTACAGCAACACTGTTTTGCTGTGTTAGAGAATGTTACTAATGTACACTGACTCGGAGTATCAGAGTGGAAAACCATAGGAAAGCAGTTGGTAGTCCAGTGCTTTTAGGTCAATGTGTAACTTTGCTACTGAATAAAACTGAACTAGAAAACTTAATTAAACCTATGGCTTTCTAACTTAAAAAGCAGATGAGAAATGGGAGATGGATTCACAGCAAGTATTTGTGGAATATCTGCCTGAGAAATGCATGCTGTGTATTCTTCTCCTTTTCCTTTTTCTGTAAAGGAGCAAACAGTTAAGATTTGAAATTTATGAGAAGCCAAAAACTTAGAAGAAGAAATCTCTCACTTGATTGCTACTAACTGGTCTTTTATTACTTTATGTGGGTTTAGATTTGATCCAAGACTGGTCCAGTGATAGCGCACCTGATATTTTTTCATTTGTTCCTTATATGTGGAACTTCAAAGTTATGTTTCATCAATTTGAAATGATTTGGGCAGCAAATCAACACAACTGGATTGACTGTTCCACCAAACAACAAGAAAATGGTGAGATCGCTTTTTTCCTATTTGGAGGAGGAGGAGTACATACTACAAAAAACATGTACAAAATATAGAATATAGAGAGAGATATTACAAGAATTACAACATTTTTAGTAGAAAAATGTGTGTCAGAAGTAATGACCCATTTTGCTACTGTTGATGTGTATAAACCATCCTAAAACTATTGTTAAGGTCTAACTTAGTTTCTACAAACACATACCTTTTGAGGGGAGAGTGCATTTCTAGATCATGTTTTAGCATTCATTTTTCAAGACCCTTTGATTTAGTACAAGTTTGCAGAGAGCAACTGTGAGATCTTGACATATATTCAGAAAGCTAACTGAAAACATTCACTTGGGAATAATTTTTTTTAAGTAATGTTGGAAGAATACCATTTTAACTCCGTCAGTGAAATGTCTGTTTCCTGTTCATTTCAGAATAGGAAATAGCACTGCTAATTCTAGACAAAACTAAGAGATACGTTTCAGAAAACCAAGACTTCGTTTACTGTGCAATTTGGTTGGTACGTTGTTTCAGGGGACTACACTGTACTAGAATCTTGTAATTTCAATGTAGAAAGAGGATAGCGGATTACAAATGAAGTTGTGTTTTAGTTAAAAATAAGGTTCAGAACTTAATCAGAAGCCTGAGAAACTTTCATTGTGTGTTTTCTTGTCCAAAAACTGGTGTGTGAAGCAATAAAATACATCATAAGATATTAGTTACAGTTGTTTTTATTGGCTGCTTGCAATTTCATTGTGCTCAGTGCAGTGTCTTTCTATAAAGGANTGCTCAGTGCAGCGTCTTTCTATAAAGGCCAAGCTGTAGGGAGTAAATACTTTCGGAATGATTTAGTATGATGTACTCTAAATAAGCAGTAGTTAAAACGGCAATTTCCTATGTCATGAGTTCTTGAATATCTTTTAATTATTTTTGATAATTTGTCTAAGAACAAAATAGAGAGTAATTTTGACAGGTTTTCTTGTTTGTTTTTTCTCTTCTCTGTCAGTTTATCTAGCAGCTTGTGGAGAAACACTGAACATTGTTTTTTCTCTGCCTTTCACTGACTTTGTTCCAACCACTTGCAGTACTCGATTCTCTTTAAGGGTAAGTTCTTCCACCCCTCGCCCCTTTTGTCTTCTAAATGTGACACAGTTTCCCTACCTTCTTCAGTCAGGTATTAAACTCTTTCCTAAAAGAAAAATACTCTCTTTCAGTTTGGGATCATAGAATTTTTCTTCAAGTAACCCAGAGACAAATGAGTTCTGTTGCTTATGTGAAGCGTCCAATCATAGGCTGTTTTAATTTATATTTGCGCATATAGATGCACAAAAATATATTTAAAAATGTATATACACATATGCTTCATACATACAAATATNGACAAATGAGTTCTGTTGCTTATGTGAAGCGTCCAATCATAGGCTGTTTTAATTTATATTTGCGCATATAGATACACAAAAATATATTTAAAAAATGTATATACGCATATGCTTCATACATACAAATAAACACACAGTATGTATATTTGCTGTAGATACTTTAGACTGTGTGTGTCCGTGTATTTTATCAGTTGGAAGCCTGTTGCCATATATTTAGAAAATTGGAAAGTCTAATGTATGTTCAAAGATTAAAATCAAATACTGGAATGGGTGCCTCCAAACCATTTTGGAAAGCCATCTTCCAGATTTTTAAGACTTCCTGTAGAATAAGTGATGATGATAAAGTGTTTTTAACAGGCACAGCTAATTCTTTGAAAGACTGTACTTCTTGTCTTCCCTACAATAGAAGCAATCTACTGCTACTAAAAAGAAAAAAGTAGTTGATGGTGATGTTGCTAATTTTGTGTAATTTGATAGCAAAGAAAGCAATGTTTTATCTAGGTTTTTTTTTTTAAGGTATGGTTTAGTTGAGATGTAGGGTAGCCTTGGGCCAGTCACTTAACTTTAGCAGTATGGCTTGAACCACAGAAGAACAGGAATCGCTAAAAGCCTGTGTTTTACAAATTGCTATGGTGTGTGTTACGTGCAGGTTACAGGGCTTCTACCTGTTCATAGCTACAGAGCTCTTGGGATTGTACTAGAAACTGGTGGGAGCTCTGGTCAGCAACTACATGGGAAAATTGAGATTTCTTGCCTGACTTTGCCTGTAAAGTGAACATGACGGCGCATATGAATATGCAGATAAGATGAGAATTATGCATAAAGTGAATGTAAATTAACTTTTTTGTTACTGATGTTTGACTTTAGGGAGAAGATGTTGATCTTCATTTGTATCTACCAGATTGTCATCCCAGTAAATATTCCCTTTTTATGTTGGTGAAAGATTGTCAGCCTAATAAAATAAGTCCTGAATCTTGTATTTCTGCTGAATGTCAAAGTGGTCAGAAAACGGGCAAACCCAAGTGGAGGAACATTACTCAAGAAGAGTGAGTTTTATTGTGATATATATTTATGCCTTTATATTGGCTCCTTGTTTGTGATGAAAGCAACCTCATATGTTCGTGGAAGATATTTAATCAAACTATTGTACTTCCAATAAAAGTGCGGTGTTTTTTTTTTGAAAGGGCTGGATGGGTTGAATGCTGGACAGTCCCAAGTGTTGTGTTTACAATTGACTACTCATGGCACCCAATTTATCCTCAAAAGGCAGACGAGCAGTTAAAACAATCCTGTAAGTATCATTACCTTTATCTTGTTAGCATGTTTCATTTTGGGAAGTGCGGTGACTTTGTTCTATCAAACTGCTTAAAGTTGCAGAAATGAATTTTGAACTGAACTACTGTTATGTCACATGGGAGAATGCTGGTATCTAGAAAGCACCAGGTTTGATTTAAAAACTGACAACATCTTGTGATGCAAAATTTCAGAACATGTCCCAGTTCCCTGTGTAAAAAGAGGGTACTGTCTGTAGGTGTCTTCTCCTTGTCCTTAACAAAATGGATCTCCTAAATGGGTTGTTGCATAACATAAAATATCCCTTGGTATATTAAACATGAAGTACAATATTTTTGGCAGTATCATGTTTCTTAGCCTTTCTAAGCTTTTTTCCTTTGGATGTTGTGATTTTGTCTTGTGATTTAAATGTTTAAATACACTATGTATGAGGTGTAACAACATTGTCTTACCTTTATGGAAATGAAACTCTGAGATTTCGTTGTAGCTAGCACTGCTGAAGTGAGCCATGGCTGTCAGATACAAGTTTAAGACTGGTCAGTGTAAAGCTAATTTCTAAATAAGAATTTTTAAATTTTGAATGTCTAAACAATATTTCTAAGTAAGAAATACTCTATAAGTATGTGCTCGCAAAAAAAAAAAGTTATAAAATACTTAAACACAGAGTAAGTTATTTTAAATGCGGAGGGAGGTATGCAGGAAGTTACGGGGTTACATCAGTCTTTCAGATTGAGATGCTAGAAGCAGAATTGATGAAGGAGAGAGATTAAAGGAGTAATGAGCGCTAATTTGAATGGAACTCAATCAGCAGGTGTTAGAAGACATGCTGGATAGCGTTTTTAGGTTTTGAGTTCCAACAATTAAAATCTAAAAGAACTCTAATTTTAGAGAACGTAGCAGAAAAAGTAAGGTTCATCTTGCAGATGTTCATTAAGTGCTCCTGTGAGACTCTGTCAGCTTGTATGAAAGGTGCACGCTTCAAATTTGCAAACATTTACTCATAATCATACCAATTGAACCTGCGTTTGAAAGTTTGCGCGTCTGCATCTTCCTTCAATGAATAATCCGGCACAGTCCAGCTCGCTCCTAATCTGTGATGCTGATAGAACACGTTTGTTACAGTAGCATCATCTGTATTTTATGAGTCAATCAATAGAACTCTTTAAGTCTCTGAGAAACAAGTACGTTGCATTACAAGAGACGCAGCTTCCATAAAAGCGATCCTCTCACGGCAGCATTTACCTAGTTTATAATACATAACATAATGCAAGCACTGAACAAGCGTTGTAGACAATAATCGTAAGTTGAAGCTTTGAAGGTTTTCTGACTATGGGTGTGTCTGTGCTGTAGTTCTGTATGTGCCGGTTCTTCCAGTTAAACTGGCACCTGAAATCTTACTCCATCCAGGGCACCAATTTTATATGGTTTTCCCATGGAGTTCTTTACTTCCCAGCAGTTGCTTTACATCCATCGCTAAAGCATTTCCAGTTATTAACTTCCTTCTCATTGCCTTTCCTCACTTAAAGACAAAGCGCTTTCTTCCCCCTAACTCCGTGTAAAAAGAAGGGATAGGAAATAAGATTTGAATTTTCAAACTGTTTTGTGACTGGAGTAATTGAGTTGTTTGAGAGGGAATTTTGGCCTATAGAGCTGCTGATTTAGAAGAGGTTTTTAATATAACTTTTGCAATTTTCCTGTTTATTCACTTCTGTTTATTCTGCAACAGCTGTGTGGTTGTGGGAAATCTGCTACACTGAAATGAAAGCATGTCTTTGTTTAACTTGAAAAGCAAGATAAATAAATTGAGAAGTTTTTCAGAACATGAAGGATTGTTTTGCGTAATTAACATTGACTAAAATATTCTCTATTTTCCTGTCATGCCATAGTTACTAGACATGAGAAACCAGTTCTGTAGCATAGACCTATTAACATAGTTATACCAGCCAAATTAGAAAGCTGCAAAAAGTTGTATATTTAATACACATTCGTATTTGCAGAATTTTGTCCATCAGAAGCCTAACTTGTAACCAAAATCTGTTTTCTTCTTTGTTTCGCTCCAAAGTGTCTGAAATGGAAGAAACAATGCTATCTGTGCTGAGGCCATCGCAGAAAACAGCCGACAGCGTGATTTCATCTCCCACAGCTTCAACCCGCCTTCCCCTTGACCCTTCAGAGCTCCCCCCGGATAAGCTCCATGTGGAACTGGAACTCTCCCCAGATTCACAGATAACACTATACGGACCCCTACTCAAAGCCTTTCTGTCCATAAAGGTGGGCATAGGAGCACAACTAACAAAGTTTATGGGTGGCCACATGTAGGAAAGGGAAATAATTTGTCTGAAATGGAAAATTGGAATTCTGCAGAATATGTGTATTTAGATGAAAACTTTTTGTAAGTACTAGATTGGAATCATGTCGTTTGGTGATATGGTGCAGCTGGGATGAATACAATTGGCACAGGCTTATGAGAAGACTTTCATTATATATATGTAGACCCCTATCAGCATAATTTTTCTTTCAAGGAATAGTGTATGCTCTGGACTTTACGTGCAGAAAAGTTCTTCTTTGACTTTTGCAGCAGTAAAAAAAAAGGTAAAATAAAAAGAAAAGTCATGATTATGAATTACTAGAGTTTATATTGTCAACCACTTCTGTGCGAAGATACATCAGAACCCGTGGTTTTAATGCATTTTAAGTTCTGCGGAGGATTGTAATAGTTTGGATTTGATTTAATTAGATTCTGTGAAATTTCTGGGGTTAGGATCATAGAGGTGAAGAGAGAAGGACATGAGAAAAAGTGTAATTTAAAAAGCTACTTCAAGTAGTGTTCAAGAAGAATTTTTCGTCCTTCTCTTGATGTTAGTCTGTGATTCTTTAAAATGTTTGTGTTGTTTATGTTGTGTCCTCTTCCATTACTGATCTTCAGGGTGGCTAGAAACAGTTTAATTTCTTCCCACTCACCCTACCTTGTTGTGACAAAAGCAGAGACAATTGAGCCCTCTTGCTTCTACTTGACTAACAGTGAAGTGCTTGGGTTTTGTTGTTGGTATTTTTTGTGGGTTTTGTTTGTTTGTTTGTTTGGGTTTGTTTTTTTTAAAGATCTGTTTTAACCTCCACAAATCTAGGCTAAGGTAATGCTTCTGGAGGCGTTCAGTGATCAGTGTCAGGACTCATACTGAAGCAGTGATTTATATGAATTTATGTAAGGTATTGCATGTAAGCAATGAATAGCAGAAAACATTAAGCTTTTGTAGAGTATAGGACTTGCAAATATGTTCATTATTTTCTCATGTTGCCACTAAAGTAAATAGGATTAAAATTAGGCCAGTATTGTATCATGAAGACTTAATTTCTTCTGATGCAGAGGAAATGCATCCATATTTGAATTGTTTATTCAGCTCCTCTTTTGGAGCCCATAAATTCATGAGATGGTTCTGTCTTTCCAAGCAAAGCAGTGCTTCTTCAGTGCTCTGGGTCTGTGGAGGTATGTGTAAACTGTGCTGTGTTGATCCCTTGATTCTATGATGACTTAATTTTTTTTAGGTGCAAATTTCTCAGATTAAATCTAGCTTTTATCTTCTAAATCTCAAGAGAAAATTCAGATGAATAGCTCATTTTTTAAAATGCACATTTATTGTTCTTTTTAGTGTTTTTGTGACTGTGTTTACATCTTTTTTGTTCAGCTGTGCTGACAGTGTCTCTTAATAGATTTCAGGGCAGGGGGGGAAGGTGGGTGGGTTATGCTTGCTTTCCTGATCTGTGGTTGAGTTACTGTTTTCAGTTTGTTTTCATTGATCTCTTTTCAATACATACAAGAGAGATTCCCGATCATGCAGTGTTCGTGCAGTTTTGTTCAGCCTTCTATACTTGGGAAGTTGTTTTTTGGTGTAGCGTACTGTGTTTATTAATGAAGGCCTTATGGGCTGGGAATCAATGATTTCAGTGTCCTTGCATCCCCAGCAGAAGGTACCAGGAGCAAGTTACTGGAGTTCTTAGCACCCTCTGCTGGGTTTGCCTTATAAATAATATTTCACGGTCTGTATTGTAACATCAACCTTTATCTTTTTCCTTTGCTAAAAAGCAAAACAGATTAGCTTTGCTTAACTTTTGAGGGTTTCTTGGTTTGGCCACAGATCAGTGCTTAATTCATACTCATTAACACCAAAAATACTTCGGGGATTCAGTACAAGGTGCTAAAATTACATGTCCAGAGGAGTCATCATTTCAAGGTCGATAATGAGCCTGCCTGTTTCTGCAGACCTTGTTTGAGGACATCGGTACCCTGCAGTTCCTTGCTTTCTTTTTGTTGTATGCTTCCTCCTTGCTTGTGCCGCCGACTTGTGCTTACAAAAGAACAAAGAAGTTTTGGAAAGCAAATGAGGCAAGGCAAAGGGAAGGAGGGGAGCAAGCAACATTTTAAGATTCAAATCTGTTTCAGTTTAATCTTCAGTCTAGTACTCATTTGTCTGCACCTTACAAATCGCCAGCGGAGCTTGTAATAGTTGGAATATTTCTGTCAGTGTGAGAGGCTGAGGGACTGAATTACTTTCTAAGAATGAATGAGGGAGCAACATTTGTGTTTGTTGTAACATCTTTGGCCAGAAAGAATTTTGCTCCACAGAAGGCTTAGTCCCCAACACTTCCCACATACTGAATTAACAAG
Source organism: Steatornis caripensis (assembly GCA_013398225.1). NCBI lineage: Eukaryota > Metazoa > Chordata > Aves > Caprimulgiformes > Steatornithidae > Steatornis > Steatornis caripensis. The sequence continues at coordinate 494,019 of VZSC01008955.1, read as the reverse complement.
AAAATATAACCTGCATCATTCAGAAAATTCTTGAGAGTGTAGCCCCCCCCCCCTGTTTTTTTAAGGGGAGGAGGAGGTGGTGAATTATCAGAAGTCTGATTCTGATGCACTTAATAAATAAAACACAGGAATTCAGTGTGCTTTTTTTTTAAGTTATTGATGGATTTTATTTCCCAGTAGAATTTGTCAAAGTTACTTTGGTTTTAGATAATTGAGGGGGATTGGCTTAGGAACAAGGTTGGTTTTAGACCCAAGGGGAGAAATGTTTATGAACTAATATTTTTAGAAGCATGTTTAAGACTTTGAAATATGCTATAGCAAGTTTCAGAAGGTTGGATGAGAGTGAGTTCCTGGAGGATGTATTGTGTTCTTACTCTCAAAGTTACCTATCTTGAAAAGCACAAAATCTGTTTAAAATGTCAGTAGTAGTGATTCAGAAAAGTTGTTTGTTTTGCATGAATCTACAGTACCGCTACTTTGAGAACTACTGAGAACCTTTTCTTTTCCTGCAAAGCAAATGGCCTAAATTTGCTCACTTAAGCTATTCCTTTTTCATAAAACAGAAGTATGTATGTTTCTTCAGCTGTAGGTTATAGCTGTACCGCATATTTTAGGGAGCATACAGGAAAGGGATGGATTTGTATTTCATTGCATTGCCTTTATGTTTTTAATTTGTTTTCCATACGGTCATAACAATTCCTTTTCATAGGAAAATTATTTTGGAGAAGATGACATGTACACTGACTTTGAAGAAGTCATTTCAAGCCCTGTTTTGTCACTGTCAACATCTTCAAGCTCTGGATGGACAGCTGTTGGCGTGGAAAATGACAAAAAAGAAAATGAAAGTTCAGTCAAGCCGGTTCACCCTCTTACTTTACGCCCATGGGATATCACTGTGCTTGTTAATTTATACAAAGTACATGGGCGATTACCAGTGGTAAGTACTTCAGAATCTTGAAATATTTTGCTTCATGTAAATTTTTTTCTGGTTTCGTAATCTGCAGTTAAATTTAACTCCCTGGAACATTAAGTCAGGGTGGTGCTTACCGAAGTGTGTGTATACTCTCTACTAAAATTGTGGCTATCTAAACTAATTTGAGACATGATTTGTTTTGCTTATCTGGGAGGCAGAACTGGATAATTTTTATGTGATTGTTATTCAGTTAACTTGATTTGTGTGATAAAATTTCTGATTTACCGTTATAATTTCTCTGCTCATTAGCAAAACTGCCTTCTAATGGTGCATTCTGCTCTGTGTAGCTGCATTCTGAGGGATCCCCAGGAATTCAAAGAAGAATCCAAATAACAAATCGGGTTCACCTAAATAGGATTGAATTGCTGTTTATATAATTGTCAAAAGGTTTTTGAAGGTGCCCAGGCTTCTTTTTACATATCCACTTGGAGGAAAATTAGCATTCTTCCTGCTCACAGGTTTCCTTCTAATCTTACGATTTCAACTATGTTGTGTATTTTCAGTTTCTTAAACAAACGTGTTCAATTTTTATTTTAGCATTGCAGTCCAGATGGTCCTGAGTGCCCTACAGCTTTCTTGGAAAGACTGTGTTTTGAGATGAAGAAAGGATTTAGAGAAACAATGCTTCAACTTGTACTGTCTCCAGTTAATTTGTTTCTGAATGACAACTATCAGGTAGTAAGCTGTTTTTTACATGTTTGTGTGTGTGTACTGTAGAAGTGCGATGATCTTAAAATTGAACTATTTTTTGTTAGGAGCTTTCCTGTTGTACACATACAAAGTTTATTAAGGCTTGTGAATCATAAGAGGTACTAAAGAAAAATCTGATGCATACCTTTTTTTAATCTTTATTTGTGTCCAGTTTGCTTTTTAGTGAAATGCGCATAATAAAAGATTGCATTTTCTTTACTTTGCTTAAAATCCTTCTGGAGAAGGCTCCCTAGCAAACAGAGAGAGTAATATTCAGACTGGTCTCAGAAGCATTGAGTGATCTCTGGCTTGTGTGTGGGGATTTTTTGTTTGGTTTGTGTAGTGTGTTGGTTTTTAAAGAATTCCTTTTTAAAAGGTACTGTAAATACTGACATGTGTAAATTTCGTGCGATAACTGGGTATGTTTCACTTTTCTAAGCATGTAGTTTTAATATGTTTAAATTCTTTTAAATTATCTTGATCTTATGCACATTCCGGTGCTTGAAAACTGGGATACTGTATACAGGTGAAGATGTGTGTCACCCTGTTTTGTCTACTGTTATGTCAGCAAGCTAATGAAAGGAGTTGGTTGATGTTTGTTTAGTCATTCCAAACTTGGATCCAGTGTGCCACAAACACAAATGTACCTTAAGTATAACCACTGACTCTGTAGGCTGACTAATAGATAAAGGAACCGGAAGAAATAATGAACTTTCTTGATGGCAAAAAGTTAAATGATATCTTAGGAGATTCGATGTTAGCCCTCATATTTTTGAGAATGTTATTCTGTCAACCTCTGATTAGTAAAGAAATTGCCAATGAGAATGTAGAATCTAAATGTCTTGTTTTTAGGTTGCAAGACTGCAGTTGTCTTTAGCAGCAACCTGAAGAAAGCGATGGTGTAAAGTCACAGGAATTGCAGATTCATAATCTGTATGGGACTAATAGGGCTGTGTTTAGAGAGAGCTGGAGAAATGGGATGTACTGACAGCGTGGTGGCAGGCAAAATTCCATTTTCCTCATAGCTTTGGTCAAGAGCTAAGCATCCGGATTGTAGGGCTTGTTTTTCAATAGAATGAAATTGTCAGAAGGTGCAGCTGAAGCTGATGAGGATTACAGTTTGAAAATATGAACGTTTATGTAATGAAAAATTGCATCCTTTGAATTTCTGGAAATTGAATTTCAAAAATCTACTGAAAGATTTTTGTATATCAGGTTTTTTGTGGGTGGTTTTTTTGTTTGTTTGTCCTATGAGGAATTGAAGCGTTTGAACAGCTGCTTATTTAAGAGCACAATCTCTTTTGTGCACTGAATGAGACCCTTAAACCAGTAACTTAATTAGTGTATTGCAATTCATATGTACAAGGAAGCAGAAATGAGGTTGCAGGCAAAACCTTGATTTTTTGGGGGGATTTGGGGTTTTTTTGTGATTTAATTTCACAGCCCTGTGACTTATTGCATGGCTTTTTTTCCATATTCTTACTGTTTAGAGTTAGTAATGCCGTGGTTACATATTTTTCCTTAGGTTTTATATGTTCTTTTTTGTTAGATTTATTTTAATTCAGAAACATTAGCTGAGACTTATAAGCCTGGGAATTTCTGTTGCTTGAAATGATAAACATGCGGAGTGAGATGCTTTTAAAAATATTGTGAGGAAGGTTTTGACCGGTTAGGTGTTTTGTTGTTAGCTAGCGTTCGTCTTTCCCAACATTAAGTGACAAAAATTAATGCAAACATTAATATTTTTGGGGGTTTTAATTAAAAAAAAGACCCTTTGTTCATATTACATATCTCAAAAATGCTGTTTAATACTTCCCAGCTCAACCTTGAAGTGAGAAGTTCTTAGTACTAATCTATATAGAACAGGAATTGTCTTTCTGCCTAGCTGGACAAATATCATTGCTTCGTGTTTCCCGTTCATATTGTTTTGGAATAGCTTATGAATCGAGACATAGGTCACCAGTGACATCAAAAGAGTAAGGCATATTTCTTCTTCATTAAGCAACTCCAAAGGGTTTGCTGACAGTGGGTGGAGAACAAAGCAGACAAGGTACCGAGCTGAAAAAAGTGAATGAAAGAGTTTTGGTGTTGACTTACTGACTTCAATCCACAGCTTACTCCATGCAGTCATGAGCTTGTAGTGTTTGCCTGTCCTGTTTTTATCTTTTCAGTTTCTTCTTTGGCTGGTGGAGTAATATTCTTTTGAAAATCTGAATTTTCATGTCTGCGAACAAGTTGCTTTCCTTTTGGTAGCTAAGAAATACTTTGGTGGAAAGTGCAACTTAGAGGACAGCCTCTGATGATTTTATTTATTTATTAACTTGTTAATAATGTATCAGCTTTCTGATAGTAGCAAACCTTCATAAGTCATGATTTGTAACCTCTTGATCACTTCCATTATTAAACATGCTCTGCCATTCTTTCTTTATATTTTATTGCAGTAATGTTTAACAGATGGTGTCTAGATGTCACTGTGTGGAGTTAACCAAGGGAAGGTTGATGATGGTTGCTAAAAATTAAAATAAACCTGGGTTAGATAAACTTCCTTCTCCCCCTGTAAGATTTGCATGTATGTTGTTGCGCAGGAATTGCTGAGAAATCTTGCCACTGTCTAGCTGCACAAAAGTCAACATCATTTAAGAGGTGAAGATGAATGCATAATGAAGTATCTTCAGCTACAGGTTTTGCACTTTCTGTTGATGTATTCTTTGCAAATATTAGCTTTAACTTACTTGTCCTTTACAGCGACCCGCAGTGGACGAAGTTCTTCGAGAGGGTCACATCAGCCTGTCAGGTCTGCAGTTGCGCGCTCACGCAATGTTTTCGGCAGAAGGTCTGCCTCTTGGAAGTGATACTTTAGAATATGCGTGGCTGATAGATGTACAGGCTGGAAGTCTTACAGCCAAAGTTACAGCACCACAGGTACCATTTAGAAACTATTCACTTTGAAGTATTACCTTTCTTCTTTCTTGTAAAACTGGCGTAGCATGGATTTTTGGAAAGCATATGATCTCATCTCAATTGGGATGCATCTGAGCCTTAAGTAACCTTAGTTTTATAGTTGGAAAATCTAATCGTTCCTATAAATGAATAGGAGATGCCAAATAAGCTGAGTCTGATAGTTGTCTTAAATCTAGGTATAACAGGGTGGCTAGTGTTATATGAGAATTTAAAGGGATGATAGTAACAGAGCATGAACAAATCGGTAGTGAATACTGTTGTCGCTACATATAAGCACTTGTATATTACTTCTGTGTATGTTGTTGTACTTTGATACTGATTAGAAAGGCAACCACAGTATCCACATGCACATTAAGCAGTTTAATCACAGCGGTAATGTGATGAAGAGCAGAAAGGAAAATCTGTTCAAGGTTTAAGTATGAGATGACTTAGTTAAGTTGCCTGTGACTTCCTCTGAGGTTACTTTTATTTTATGATGCTGACTTCTGGAGATGCAGGTTCGTTACCCCTGCTGGTTAACTGTCTGGGGAGGACAAATGAAATATCCAGTTGTGATTGCAGTCAGAAAAGCAATTTGATATCCCTCAGATGTAAGATTCTTAGAGATGCAAAGACGTTTGCATGAAGGGGTGCTGCCAGCGATAAGGATATCAAGTTGAGCATCCGGCAAAAATTTAGCTTGCATATGAAGTCCTGACTTCCCACAGAAAGTTATGCGCACTTTAAAGTAGGGGGCAAATGAGATAATTTGTGGGCGTGTATTATGGGCAGGCCTCAGCAGAACAGTAGGTCGTAGGTCAGTAATGCTGCTCACTGTGTAACTTCTGATGCTTGGTCCCAATGCAACATGGTTTGCTTTCACAGTACTGAATTTTCTTAGGTCAGTCTTAGCACTAACTCCTTTTAGGTTTGCCGTTTATGTTACTTTTATTTTTCCAGATATAATAATGGCTCCAAGTATACAATAGGCAGATCACTTTGATTTATTTCAGGTGTGGGCTGCCAAATCTTTCAAAAGTTGCTCTGTCAGTGTGTTCTGAGGCATAAGAAAAATACGTAAATTCTATTTAGTAGTTATTGTTTGATTAATTTATTTTTAATGCTTTTAAAGACACTTCTACATTCTCCTATTCCTCTAAAAATTCACATTATTTTCTAGGATTAAACATGTATTTTATTGAGACTTCTCCAGCAAACAAAATCGAAATAAGGCATACAAGCAATTTCAGTAAATCTAAAGAGTAGAATCCAGATACATTTTCATGCTACATGTACAGACTTTTGTGGTGGTATTTCCTAAAATGCTACCACTGATTTAAATAAGCTATAGTATTTACTCCACTACTCTGTGCTTCAAAACTAAACCAAGATGATTCAAAGTACTCTAAGGTTAGAGAGCATTTCTAAATGCTTGATGCAGCTGAAGGATTTTCTTCCCTTACAAAGCTGTTCTCAATTGTATGCTTCATATATTATTTTTATTTTATTTTATTTTTTGTTGGCAGCACTGCTATGGAGCAGAACTTGAATTTGCTCTTTCAGGGTCCTTGACTGTTTTCCTCCCATGGTGCGCTGTATTGCAAGAATTTGCGATGGGACTAAAGGGAGGAGGAAAGATTTTGTGCAGGACAGTCATAGCTATATTAAATTCCATTTAAATTAATGCTGGTTTTAAGTGCCCTTTCCTTTGGCTAGCCAAAGAAAACCCATTTCCCTCTCATAATAGAGACAGGCAGTCATGAATCATTTCCTTCATGAATGAGCTTAAATCAACAGTAGGCTAATTACTAGGTCTAGTAAGATTCAGCAGTGTTCTGTTTTGTCAGTTTCCTCTTACGCTTTCTGAATGTAACTGTTACTTGCATACAAGGAAGTCTGACATTTAAATTATGAATGGTAATAGAGTATTTCAAGGTGGAGTTTTTTCAGGTAAAATAAAGGGAGCTCTGTATTTACAATTAAGTTCTCAGTTGATTGTAACAAAAAGCTGTTTCCTTATATTAAGAAGTAATTTAGAAAATTATTTAATGTCACAGTGTTATCTATGAAAAACTACAGAGGCTTGCATGTTGTGGTGCACACAAAAAATAAAAATCCCTCTTGAGTAACAGGAAATAGACTACGTGTAAGCAAGGTGACGCAGCCAGAATGTTATGGTGGGGTTTTGCTTTTGTTTTTACTCCTGCTCACCCTCCAGCCTTCGGAGATATTCTTTCAGTGGTTTGTTGAATACCAAAAGTTCATTTTGTGCACTTACTCTTAGACAACATGTTGTTATTTACTTACAGCTTGCGTGTCTTCTAGAATGGGGGCAGACCTTTGTATTTCATGTGGTATGCCGAGAGTTTGAACTGGAAAGGCCAAAATCTGTAATAATATGCCAGCATGGAATTGATCGTCGGTTTTGTGACTCTAAGGTAAACTTTCATCTGTCTTAATTGCTTGCTATTGCTTGCACAGGTTCTTTGGAACAGTTTAGAAATCTAGCCTTAAAGTTATCAAGACACACTGAGTACATAGTCAGATTGGATGTTCCCTTTGATAAATTATAGCTAATTATCTTTTAGAAAGAAAAGCAATTCTCTCTGGATTTTCTTGTGGATATGCACAATGTTTTTGTGCTTTATGAATTATTTTGAGAAACGGTATCCACAGAAGTCAGGCCTAGTCTCTTATCTCTACTGGGACAGTTAAGAACCAAAGGGCATACTCTAGTGCCTCTTAAGAGACCAAGGTCATGCTTCCCTTCGTGCTCCTGGCATGTTTCCATGGTGCTTTTTCATCCTGTATCCTCTGTTGATGAAACAGTGCTTTGGTGGGAGACATAAGATGACAGCTTATAACTTCTGTGCACCTTTTTTTCAAAATTTTTTTTTTAAATGTGTCTCTTACTTAACCGTCATGTCATTGTGGATTCTGCTTTTGGTGCTTGTCTCTTGGAATCCGTGTATGCAGTCACTTGAAGACCAAAGGAGGCTTGCCGTAGAGCAAGTACGCATCCTGGATTTCATCTCTCTACATCCTCCTTGTTTTGCTTCAGTTTTTGGAATATTGTCTAATAGGAGACTTGATTTGTCTTTTGCTGGTGGAAGCTAGGAGAGCAAACTGGGTCACCTGACGCTGCTGGACAGAAGAATTAATCATGCACTAGTGAAAATGAACCTCAGCACAGAACCACCCCATCTCATGTTGATAGTTTTAGGCCTCTGTCAAACAGAACATAAATAAAAGGATAAGCAAAAATTAAACTAAAACTCCTAATACACTTTTAAATCTTTTTTCTTTTTTTTTTTTTCTTCCTTTTTCTTCAGATGAACTGCGTCCCTGGGCCATGCCCAACATCTGATGACTTAAAGTACACTATGACACGCTTAGCCATGGATGGAGCAGATCTGTATGTGGTAGAACATGGCTGTGCCACCAATATAAAGGTAAAAATACTTCTCTTAACAGCAATTAAAATACTTACTTTTCAAGAGAGTTTCTTTGTATTTTTTGACAGAATAGCTATCTGAATGTATTGCTTTCTTATACGCAATGAACTAGGCAGAATTTCTGAAACTTTAAGTGATGAAAAGTTGGCTTGGACTGGGCCAGGAGTAGGTCAGTTTCGCTTCTGCTTAGTAATTCCATTAATCATCTTGGAACACGGTAAGGAAGAGTGGCTGTCTGCCAACATAAGAGTGGAAGCTGCCGGATTGGTGTAAAAAATTTGAGAAAACACTGGGCAGTGTAAGTCTCAGTGTCTGTACCTGAGAGCTAATAAGAACTTGTGCTGTAAGTTAATAGCTCAGCAACTGGAAATCATCGATATGGATCGCATACAAGTCAATGCTTGATAACTCACGATTATCTTATGTGATACAGCTGTTTGAATTAAGATATCTTTGGTAAGAGATGGGAGAAGTGTTAGTGCTGCTGCCTGACTGAATCTAGAATGCTGCGTGGTGTATCATCTGTTCAAAAAAGGATGTGCAGAGAAGAGCTGATACTCTCTCCATCATCCTATCATACAAGAGAGAACTGGAATAATGTACTCAACGTAGCAAAACATAACTCATTTGTCTCTTAACTTACAGTAATGACAGGAAAGAAGAAAAGTGCTGTGCTGGTGTAAGTGACTAGTTGTCCTGTCCATTAATAAATTCAGTTTCAAAAGGTAGCCTTGACATGTAAGGTTTTTGGGGACAGCTTCACTTTATAAGCAAGAATCTAACTGAAGGAAAGTAGTAATTATTTTAGATATTTTTTAATGACCTGGTATGTTGTCATTTGAATGGCTTGTAACCTTGTGACAGTAAAAAATAGGGGAAGCGTTTGTCTCCAAATTCTTTTGAGTCCAGTCACAAATATTAACTGTGTTTGCAGGCATAAATATTAATGGCAGTATTTTCAAACACAGATTAATAGCCTCAACCACTTCAGAAAATTGTTTCCCAAGTGCGTTTCATTTGAATTTAAAAAAAAGGTTTCCTGTGCTCCTTTATATTCTGTGACAGAGATGAGAAGTGATAATTTAATGTTAATCCTGTGGGTACCTCTTCAATGGCCAGGTTCTTTTTCAGCTTTCCCTCTTTTCCCTGTGAAAAGTTTGAAAACTCGATCTGAAATTTCAGGTACTTCGTGGTGACTTCTTGGAGGCGACTAAAGATGTGCAGGAAACTTGGTCCAATGTCTTCATATTATTTGAAGTTTGGAGACTAAGCATGTGTGGCAGGGCTATGTCATCTTTTATTAGTGTACACCAGTGTCAGGGAGGATCAGTACTGTACGGGCAGGTGGGTTAGTTGTACAGTGACCAGTTTCCACAGCTAAGTGTGGGGATAAAGCAAGAACTTCTGCCTCTTCTTTGGAGAGGGTTGGCTCCTGCGGTACTGTGCTTTTCATAGGAGAGGGGCAGCCTCCTGTTTGGTTCAACAAAACTGCTGGAGTTATGCCAACACAAGAAATAGACTGTGGTCACATAAGGGCTACTATAACACAACTCACATGGATCTCAGTTAAGGTTTAGGATCTGGAATTTCTTGAGTTTCACAAGGTTTAACATGGCTGTCTCACTGAGGTATTTATTAATTGTAGAGTTAATACAAGTTTGTATTCAAAGTATATAATCGATGTTTTAGTCTAAGCATATAGAATGATATGTATAATACAAAACCATGTATCTGATTTTGAAAGTTTCAGATTTCTTGCTTTTTAGATGACAGTGAAGAACTTAATAATGATTTAGGATTTTTGAAGGTTTGTTACAACATCTGTCTGAAGTTGAGCTTTCTTTTTTGATCCGTTTACAAAAGGAGATTCCCAAGAGGAGATTTTGTTTTTGTTATATATAAACTAGCTGAAAGTACTTTCTAAGCTTGCCGCCTTTGGTATGTGTGCATGTGTTTGCATATAAAACTGATGCTCTGTCATTTTTTGGAGAGAATGGTTTCGTGAGATCTTTCTGGAATGTAGTAGGTGGTGCGTTAACTGGTTTGAAGTTATACTTTCTTTGTTTCACTCATGGCTAATCCAAGTTTGTGTTTTAAATAATGTTTTCAGATGGGTGCTATACGTATTGCAAACTGCAACCTCCACAACCAGTCTGTTGGAGAAGGTGTAAGTGCTGCTATTCAAGACTTTCAACTGAGACAATATGTTGAGCAGGTGAACAATTGCAGAACTGGTCTTCAGCCAATATTAAGGAGGGCATATTGGCTGGAAGCGGGCTCTGTCAACTTGGGGCTCATCACTGCTGACATAGCTTTAGCTGCAGATCATCCTTCTAAACATGAAGTGCAGAGACATTTCTTAGGAACACATGATAACCGAACTAAGAGGTAAGAGCTACGATCGAAGCATTTGAATTTTTTTGGGGGGTGTAATACATTAATCTAAAGATGGAACTTTGTTTTTTTGCTTTTGAGGGTGGTTTTTTGGTTACATAGTTTGATTTCTTGTAATTTTTTAAAAGTATATTGATTGCTTAGCCGTGGGGTTGGTGGTTTGAATGTGCTTGGGCTATACAAAATTGTGTGATTTTTGGCAAAACTTACCTTTCCCTCTGCCTTCCCTTATCCCGCAAAATAGAAGATCAGGGAGGGGAGGGAATCGAATTTGTCCTTGTTCTCAGGCTGGACTGCAAACAGGCCTTAGGGTCCTGAGCAAGCTGAGGAGCAGCTGTGAACAAGATGCCTGGTGTAACTGTGATTTGCATGTCTCCCCAAAGAGCAGTTGCCTCTGGCATAAGCCACATACGCTAGTGTGGAGTGTGTTTGCAGTGCGTGCAGAGAGAAAGGATTGTTTCTATTAGTGTGTATTGTGGCAGGTGGAAGTACTCTGTGCCCGAGCACTGCATATATATTTGTGATTTGCTCCTTTCTGGAGCTAATCCTTCATTTTATGTCTGACATACGTGTTTCAGATACAAATCTTAATTCCTTATTTTATGCCGGGTGAAACAGGAGCTCACCTCTGAGAGGGCTATCTTTTAATCTTGTTATAACTGAATTTAAATGTACTAAGGCTGATGTGGTCACGGTTGTTTTTTTTGTCCTCTGTTTTTCTGACTTTGCATAGGTTGTGGTTTTTGTGGCCTGATGATAATTTGAGGAATAAGAGAAGCAAGAACAAGTGTGGCTGTCTTGGTGGTTGTCGGTTCTTTGGTGGCACATTAACAGGACTAGATTTTTTCAAACTTGAGGAACTGACGCCTTCAAGCAGCTCTGCTTTCTCAAGTACAAGTGCAGAATCTGATATGTTTTATGGGCAGTCTTTACTGCAGCCAGGAGAATGGATAATTACTAAGGAGATTCCTAAAATTTTAGATGGTAAGAATGCATTGTACTGTAATTTATTCTATTTTGCACAAAATCATAATTTCTGAACTGTCCATTATTATTTATAGTCTTTCTAATCCTGGTTAATGAGTAGTACTTGTTGCACTCTTGTACAAGAGGTCTTGTAGTGGCATGGTCCCTTCTAAGAGCAGACAGTAGCTTGAAAGAAGTGACGAAGCTTTCATACGCTGAATTTTTATATTAATGTGCAACTCCTTTCTGAGTAAAAAGAAATTTTTTGACTTGCGTCTGTTCTACTTACAGAAAGCAGACTACCAAGATAATGTGATGTTTTGCTACTATGATTTTATTCATTTTTGTTAGTACAACATGCTAGTATGTGTATGCGTTTCAAAACTAGGGCTTTTATTTAATAAGGACTTTTATTTCAGTGGGCAGGGAAGAGACCGTTGCAGTTGTGTTACCAGGTGTTCGATTTTTCTTTTCTGTTTCTGATCCTAGGTAAAGCAAATGGCGTAAAGCGAAAAGATTGGGATTGCAGATCTGTGGGTATAGAAATAGAAAGAAAAGCACAGCATCTAAGCCTCCAAGTGCCGTTGCGCTCCCATAGCTCCTCATCGTCTTCGGAGGAAACTAGCAGTTCTAGTGCTGCACTCCCATTGCTTGCAGGCGAGAAGGACAGCCCATTGTCAACTACCGAGGATCACTTGGGACAGAAGGAGTTCTTGTCTGGTGCAAAAAGGGAAGATGGTCATGGAAGGTTAGTGCTCTCTGTCCGGGTAGCAGTATAATGTGACTCTTGAACACGTTATGACAGGAAAAAGCCATATATTTAGCAATTCGTAAGGTGTTGGTTATTTTGTAATGGTACTGCTGATACGCATTTCATAGTTTGGATGCAAATTTGGATGCCTAGTAGGGGATGATTACCTGATCTGGGTAGCAAATCCAGCATGTAAGACAAAAGCACTTGCTGTTAATGTTCGTTTTTACATCCTCTGTATGTAGACAAGTGGACTAACAAGTGGCAGAATTTAGTATGTAATCAGCGTTATGAAAATAATTGCTATGCTCCTAGAAAGTCATGGAATCACTGAAGCATTTCACAGCTTCTGTAATGTAAAAAGAGAAGCATTAATAATAAAAAAAACCAAATGCACCTTTAATTTTTGTTTTCAGTGTTGCAGTTGAGGGTGTGGAGGGCAGTCTTGCTTCCCCTGGCAACCAGGAAGGGCCTGTTGGTCAGTCTCCCCTGAGGTCTCCACTGAAACGGCAAGCGTCCGTGTGTTCCACCCGGCTCGGGAGCACCAAGAGCCTCACGGCAGCCTTCTATGGGGACAAGCAGCCTGTTCCAGTTGGCGTGCAGTTCAGCAGTGATGTGTCTCGCAGTGATGAGAATGTCTTGGACTCCCCAAAGCAGAGGAGGAGCTTTGGTTCTTTTCCATATACTCCATCTGCAGATTCAAACTCCTTTCACCAGTATCGCTCAATGGATTCCAGTATGTCAATGGCTGATAGCGAAGCATATTTTTCTGCAGCAGAAGAGTTCGAGCCAATAAGTAGTGATGAAGGTCCAGGAACCTATCCAGGGAGGAAGAAGAGAAAAAAGCAAGCTCAGAAAATTGAATATAGTAGAGGGTCTATTTATCACAGTGTGGAAGGGCCCTTAACCAGCACAATCCATGGAGAAATTAGTCAAGATGTTAAAACGTTGCCAATTAAGACTCATCCTTCACAGGCGTCATTTGTTTCCGCTCTGGGAGGAGATGATGAGCATGCTGAGAACATGTATGTCATGGAATCTGAGAAGACTGTGGAAAGTGAGCAAATAACTTCCCAGCAGCCTGTGATGGCATGTTACCAAAATTATCTTACACAGTTCCAGGTGATCAACTGGTCAGTAAAGCATCCAACTAACAAAAGAACTTCAAAATCCTCATTACATCGCCCTTTAGACCTTGACACGCCAACGAGTGAAGAAAGTTCGTCATCTTTTGAGCAACTTTCTGTCCCAACTTTTAAGGTATGCAGGATGGAGGAAGGAGGAGTAGAGAAAGGATTAAGAATCCAAAACAGGTTAAAATTGCTTAGTACACCTGTTGTGTAAATAAAGCTATGAGAGACTGGAGACTCCTTTGCTTTTAGTTAAGGAATACCTTAGATTTCTGACTTCAGATAGTGGGTTGTGTGGCTGGGAGGTTGTGGAAAAGGAAGGATGGAGTTAGGATTCTGTGGATAAGATGTGTGTTTAAATTGTCACTATTGCACTTAAAAATGCTCCCTGCTGAATGATATGCAGCTGAAGGATATTTATGTGAGTTTTGTTTAAAATATATGTTACACAGAACTTCAGTAGCAGTGCATTTAATACTGATGAAGTATAATCTAGGCTGTAAATGCTTTATTTCAGAGTAAAATTGAAACCCAGATTTAGCAAATGATTTTTGTAAATTGGCTTTTTTTCTTGTGAGGTATTATGTGATATGAGCATACCTGATGAAGGAAGGAGCAGAAATGAAATATCTGAAAAATAATGGAAATTACTTGATGGAAAATAGGTGTCTAAGCTCTGGAATTTAATTTGATACCACTTTGCAGCAAAAGCTTTGTGTTCATGCAAGCCTTTCATAGATTAGTATTTGAAGTTTTGGGGGTTTTTTTAAGCAATTAGTCACTGTTTATCTATGTAAAAACTTCGTAATCCAATCTGTCAAGTAATTTAAAAAAAAAAACCCTAGAAGTTTCTGTATACTATACTGGAGAATCTGCGTATGGGAGGTTCTTCTAAGGAAAAAAAAAAAAAAATTTAAGGAGAATCTTTATTTGACGATTCCATGTGTATTTTTTTCATGTGTAGAAGGGATGCAATAAATTTCTTTGCACTTCTATCTTAGATTGTTAAACAGGGTCTCACAGCTAATTCATTACTGGACAGAGGCATGCAGCTTACAGGATCAACATCTAAGTAAGTTGAATACTGCATAACATTATCAGCATTTTTTTTTAAGGGTAAAATTTTCCTGATACTCCTGTTAAATATTTTGGCTTTTGCTAGCCCTTCCAAAATTTGATTTGTAACAGTAGTTTTCAGCACAGATATGTTTTAGAACAAAGTATTCTATTATAAAATGTTTGGGTTTGGTCAGAAAGAAAGTACACCATGAAAGCATTAAATTGTTTCACTGGTACGTTTTCAAGATTACTAATTGCAGCTTAATTTAATTTGGGAGATGCTTATGACAAGTTTCCATTGCATTGCCAAAAGCTGAACTTCAATCTGGGGAGGGACTTTGCCTTGGCATTATATTTGTATGCTTTCTAAGTTAGTAGTAGAATAAACTTGCCATTATATGCATTTTATTAAGAATTAAAATGATACCAGGACACTTCTGTATTTCTTTTACAAACCTAGATTATTAATATGTATTTGACTTGTTTAGTACACCTTATACTCCTTTGGAAAAGAAGTCTGTAGAAAATACAGATGATGAAACAATAACAGAAGAATGGACGTTGGATCACCCTGTCTTCCAGACACGGACAACGGCAATAGTAGAAGTAAAAGGAACTGTAGATGTAGTTCTGACTCCTCTTGTAGCAGAGGCACTGGATAGGTAATTGATTTTACTTTTACTACAGCAGTGTTAATTGATTTTATGCTAAAAATTGTCTAAAATCAGAGCCGTTATGTTCAGCAAAGGTTTAGGTAAAAGAATTGAATAACGTGACTGATGGAACAGTAGGGCCTTGAACCCCGTGAATGTATTTCTGCATTTCTCGTGAAGAAGCTAGAAGAATGTTGTGCTGACCTGGGAAGTGCCCTTTATGTCGGTCGCCGCTGAATTTTTTCCTTTGTGGTGTTGATTTAACATTCTTGATGGTGTGTCATGAGAAACTGGAAGTTTAAGTGGTCTGTGGTGGGCTTGTTTCCTCTCACAGGTATATAGAAGCAATGGTGCATTGTGCTAGCTCTCGACACCCAGCAGCAATTGTTGATGATCTGCACTGCAAAGTTCTTCGAGATGCTGTACAGAACAGCAAAACAAGCTTCTCAGAAAATGTAAGAAAGGGAACGAGAAAAATGCAGAAAGATTTGAAAGAATATTGTTTTCTATATTGTATACAGAAAAAATTTTAATTGAATTATGTGTTTTGCGATATAGTAGCTAAATGCTATATTAATCTGGAAAACATATTTATTTTTATCTTGTGCCTAATTGTACAAGTGTTTCTATAATCAGCTGTTGCATTCTGTCTTTCAGTGACCAGAAATTTCTCTTACAGTATTGAAGTGAAATTTTTCTGATTTGGACAGTCTAGTCAGTAGCTACAGTAATTTGCATGAGATCAAACATTCTGTTCTTAGAAATTACTGTAACTGATATTCTTACACTTTATATTCATATCGGCAATACATAATTTATTATTTTACAGTAGTTAGGGAGAAGAGGTAGAGGAAAGTTCAGACTAAGCTGTGGAAGTGCATGTGGATTTTTGCAGTTCGTCTGGTACCTCAAAAAATTAATCTAGCTTGAAAAGAATTGTATAGTAGTTCTGCAGAATTAGGAGTTCTTTCTGTCCAGGTTAATGACCATATCTATATTTTATGATTTCTTAGACCTCACAGTGTAACGAACACTAATTGTTTACTTCATAGTGAGTTGTTCTATGTAACTTTTATATGTAGAACTCAAAGTTTCAACTGCAATCTGGTCATTAGACAGCTGGTTGCAGAACGGCATTCCTACCCTTACGGATCTAGTCCTACCGTATCTGCAAGTGCTACAGTTCTTGTTGTAGAAACCGTGAGGCTGTGCTCTCAATGAAGTCCGAATCTCTTGCTGCTTCAGTGCTAATAAACTATCCTGTTACTCTTTAACTTAGCAACTCTGAGTTTCAGTGAGAATAAATTATTTTTTCCCCCCTCCAAGTTATCTTCAAAGCAGGATATTAGAGGAACAAAAATAGACACTACCACTACAGGAACAACAAACCAGGGACCAGCACAGACCAATCTCTCACTTAAGCAAGATAATGTGACAATTAAAGGTCTTCAGGCCAACGTTACTGTACCAAAGGTAACAACTTCTTGTTTAGCTTATTAGTAGACATGTGCCTCACAAATTACCCTTGTATTGCATCCCTATTAGTTCTCCAAAAACTTAAGGGAAGCTATGTATTTGTGCTAATGTTTTCAACAGGATAGACGGTTTAGGAGCTGCTAATTTTATGATGGTAGGTGTGCAGATTAAATAACAACCACTGTAGGGATAACTGGCTGCCATGTCTTTAAATTATGTTTTTACATCTTCTAGGTGTGATGGGTTTATCTTTTTTTTTTTTCATTTTACTGAGAAGCGTAATACAGGATTTTGTCAGAAATGAGTGATGTGCACTTAATGTAACATGTTTTTCTAAATTTCTTTACTCTTCGGTGGAATTTTACATATAGGTGAACCTGTGTTTATTACAAGCATCTGTCGATGAATCCCCAGGCGTTTCTTCCGGCAAAACAGTGACTCATGTTTCATTAGTAGCTTTGTGTTTTGATAGAATTGCTACGCAAGTTCGTATGAATAGGTAAGAATAATACATACCTCTATTTTTGGGTGATTTTGGAACTTCAGTTTTAACTTCTTCTTGCTTATATGTCATGCAGAATAAAACTAAATTTTTCAGTATTTTTCTACCAAAGCATGCGTATCTTCTGTTTACAAAGAATTCTTTTAACATTGCTGTGCCAATGTCACTTAAAATTTTAAACAAAAATAATCAAATGAAATAGGTCTATCTGAGATTTGCTTAATTGTTTTTTGTCCCTTACATTCAAAGGGGTATAGTTGAGGAGACTTCAAACAATGCAGAAACTGGGAGGAATTCTGTCACGTTTGATCGTTACATCCAAACCAGTAAAATGCAGCCCCAGTCTTCTGGCTCACTGAGATCCAATGCTGGAGCAGAAAAAGGAAAAGAAATTGCTGCTAAATTGAACATCCATCGTGTTCACGGGCAACTTAGAGGCCTTGATACCACAGGTCAGCCTTTTTTGAAATTGTGAAAATGTTGATTTTCGTAGAAGCAAGCGGTTACAGTTGGCCTTGATCTTGTAGTTTGTTTGTGGTTATTTTATCAACAGATAAAACGACACTTCAGCAGGGAGATTTTGCAGATACTTTTGCAGATAGAATCTTAGCAGTAGTGTCCCGTGTTAGGTATGCTGCAGACATTCAAGAAGGCCAAGTAATTTTTGAATTCTAATGAAGAAAACTCATCGTCTCCTACTGAAAAGGTTTAAGAAATGTCTTTCTAGGGATCTTAGCATTTCAAGTATGCTTCAAAAGTGATTGCAGTTATAATTTGGGGGCAAAGAGTGAGGACTGGAAGGAATATGAATTGACTCATTGTAGTAGTTCTCCTCAGATATTTGACATTCAGCCCTGTGTGTGAGTTAATAGGTAATAGGTATAAAATTATTTAAAATGATCCTTCGGAAATGTCCCTAGACGGAAGGATTTATATTGAAGCTGCATCCTAACGTCAAAGAAGTGAAGGTGGCATAGTACCCTCCTGGATCTAAGACAGCAAGGATCATAATGAATTAAAAACTGCTTGAGTCTGTATTTTCGTAGGAATCAGTGAGACTTAGTGCTTTATATCCTCCCAACACAGAAATAGGCATGCTCCCAACGAAGAAACAGTCTTTGAATTAAAATTAGAACTTTATTTCTAAATATTCTTCAAGTACGATATAGATAACACCAAATGTGTTTCTACTAAAGCATATTGTCCAAGAGCACTGTCAATGTCGTTTGTTATTAAACTTTAGGCATTTATTAGGAATGTTTTTTTGGTAAAGTAATTTCAGGCCAATTGCCAGTTTCAGATAAAAATCTGAAGAGCCTGTTTGTACACACGTCTTTGGAACCATGAGCCTACAAAAAGTCAAAGGTGGCAGATGTGTTAAGATTGGGAATGTCTCGAAGCTTTGACTCTGTGTTGCTTGGTCTTTGTTTTCCCGAACTTAAAAATTACCTTCCCCATATTAACATACCAGGAGCAAGGTTTTTTCTTCTTCTGGCTATGCTTCTTTTTTCTTGCTCATGGTTTGATGTTTTTTTCTTTCTTTCCCCACCTTCCACCCCCCTCTTATTTGAGGAATACTAAAGGAACAACACTCCCAAAACACTATAAACTTCAGAGAGCTGTTTGAAGATGTAAAGTTTTTTTCATTTTGTAACAAAGTGGTAAATATGTTTGTTTTCACAGATATTGGAACTTGTGCAATAACAGCTATTCCTTTTGGGAAATCAAAAGTTCTTTTTACTTTGGAAGAGTTGGATGAGTTTGCTTTTGTGGATGAAACAGATCAACAAGCTGTTCCAGATGTAACTCGAATTGGTCCCAGTCAAGAGAAGTGGGGTTGGATAATGTTTGAGTGCGGAATTGAAAATCTAACTATAAAAGGTAAAGCTTATATAGACTTTATATTATTTTGTTTTAACAATTATTTGATTAGAAATTGCTCAATGTAGGTGATACTAAATAGTACACCTCTGTTGTAAATAAATTATATCACATAGTAGATTATACAATAAAGGAACTTACTGTATTTATTACTGAAGTGGTAATGAATACCACTTATAATTGTGTATGAAATAATTCCACATAAACTGGACTCAGCAGTTTCTGAACTTAAAGTGAAGGTAGAAATTTATGCTTTCACTGATCACTTAAATGACATTGCAGTCATACCCACAGTAAGTGTCTGCATATAGGGCCAGAGTTTTGCTTTTGGAGGGGAAAGCTAGCTTCAAAAAGAAAAAAAAAAACAGTATATATGTATTTTCTGTTATCCAAGTTACTCTGTTCAGGGAATAGTTTTTAAAAACAGCCTTCATGTGGGTGCTCTTCATCTACTTGCAACAAACTATCAGAAGCTCTACGACTAGCTGTTAAATTGTTGTATAAAAATTGTAGCGATAAATTGTGTAAAATGGTAACCTTAATCAAAATCGTATATATTTCTCCTTTTAAATGCATATCTTTCTATGGGACATAAGTTATAGATGTCTATGCACAGCAAACGTTTACAGTCTTGGTGTGTGTGGTTTTATAGGAGGAAGACAATCTGGAGCAGTATTGTATAATACGTTTGGAGTCATGGGGAAATCAAGAGATACAGAGAGGGGTGGATTGCTTGCATCAAATAACTCTTCAGATTCTCCAACTGGTAGTGGTTATAATACTGATGTGTCTGATGATAACCTTCCTTGTGATAGAATAAGTCCCTCTTCAGATATTAATGGAAATTCAGTTTCAGATGAGCAGGTACGTACATACTATGTAGAAATGATTGGTCTTGGGTTACGTTGGTTTGGGTTGGGGTTTTTTTGGTTGGTTTTTTTTTTTTTTAAAGTAATTAACAGTCATAGTAATAAATTGACAATTTAACAGATGTCTTGTTGTGCCAACTGCATCCATACTGTCTGCTTGCACACTAAACTTTCAGCTTTGTGCAAGGTCTCTTCATATTGTCTTGGGAGAGTTGAACAGCGTTAGTTTATTTTTCTTTGCCCAACTGCCTGTAAAACTATTTCTTATGAGCAGTGCACAGTATGGTGTGTTAGGGCCTTTCAATGTAATCACTTTGGAAAACAATTTCAATTTTGACTTTGCTTCCTTTTTTAAGGATGAAGGAGTTGAATCCGATGACCTAAAAAAAGATATACCCTTGATGCCTCCTCCCCCTGACTCTTGCAGCATGAAGTTAACAATCAAAGAAATTTGGTTTAGTTTTGCAGCCCCTACTAATGTGCGATCTCCAGCCCATACATTTTCAAGGTATAATTTTACCTGATTTAAAAGAAAGAAAATGACAATTCCGCTTCATTATATTGCAGTTGTATTTGGTAGATTCTGAATGTAATTTCAATAATCTTTGAAGCTTCTCTGGAAATGAGAATTTTGGATTTTACATATAGCACAGTAACTCTTGCTTCGAGGGTTTTTCTGTTGTTGCCATTTATATAGAAGCATTGACAGAAAATTTTTTAGTTGGATATGATTAAAAGAAGAAAAGAAAGATTAAGAAATAATAAAAAAAAACCCCAACAACAAAACTTCCACTGAGACTGAAATGTATGAAGGAGAAAGGCAGGGGAGAGTATTTGTTTTGAGTAGGAGAAATACTAGGGAAGAGAAGCACTCAGTGCTTTTGGTATTCAGCCCGATGCTTAATCCATAATCTTATTGCCATCGCACTATAAAGTTCAAGATATATCTTTCTAAGATAGTTTTTTGTATTATATTTATAAAACAAGCTAAATATTTCTATCTGTCAGTAGTTTAAGCTCAGTGTAGAGCTATAAAAATACTCTGTGATTTTCCTAATATTTTTGCCTCAGCCATTCAGCAGAAGTCCTTCGTGACGTATTGTGTAACAGTTAATGTGGGATTCAGTCAATGATGATAATTTCAAACTGAATAATTTCAGTAGGGAGTACAAATCTGAAAATGAGGGCATAGCGGTAGCAAGAGTGGATGAAGTCATGAGTATGTGAGCGAGTAAAACAAAACCGCCCTTAGGTACTTTTTGCCAATTTTCATTTTCTGGGCAGTAAGTCTGTTTACTTTGTAACATTGTTCTCTCATATTCCACCTATTTGAATGTTATTCATAATAGCATTAGAAAATCTTGCTAATTGCTGCTGCTGAACACGAATACCTAATTCTCTTCACTTTTCTCAATAGGCAGCTGAACCTCCTGAGTACTGCAACGCCTGCGGTTGGTGCTTGGCTAGTTCCCATTGATCAAGTGAAATCGTCGTTAAACAAACTAGAAACTGAAGGAACCCTGCGAATCTGTGCTGTTATGGGTTGCATTATGACAGAAGCTTTAGAGGTAAATGACCTTTATAAAGTCAACAAGCAGATAAAATGAGAACAGAGCAGTGTAGTATGTAAAATATATTTGTTTGGGGTTCTGGATATTTTCACTGACAAACTTACAGCACCTCTTAGGACCCTTTACTTCCAGAGTTGGTCACAAGAACTCAATACTTGTGCTTTTCGTACACAATCTGAATTTCAGTGGAAAAAAATTCAGCTGTTACTAGTGAGGAAGTCTTGGGCTTCCTACAGGAGTGCATCTTCAGGGAGAGTAACTGGAGGTTCTGCCTTTTGAAAGGGAAGAGTAAGAAATATGGTTGTAGCATCTGGTGTATGTTGTGAAATATGGAAGTGTGTTGAATTATGAAGTACTCACGGTATCTTTCGGGTGAAAATGTGAGTTTCTGTGTTCTGCAGTGTATTGAATCATTATGTTTATGGGACCTGCTTGTTTGAGGAAGGGAGGGCAAGCATAGCGAGGGTGAAACATTCCAGCAAGAAACACAATTTTTTTTTGTTGAAAAAATAAAAGACAATTTTTTTGTTGAAAAGTAGGATTGGCAGAGCTTTTATGACAAATGGTGTGTTTCTGTGATTTGCTAAGGAGCTTTCTTGTGTGTGGGCAGTTTTCTGCTGTTCGTTCACCTGGCACCATCTAGTGGGAAGATTTTGAGGTGATACCCGTTGTTGAGATCCTGTCTGGTGGTGTAAGATCGATGTAGTGACAGGCTAGTTTTCTGCTGTACTCAAACATCATCCCTTGCATCAGCCTCTTATTACTACCTCCCTTCCTATTTATTTTCCTACCCTTTTTCTAGCATTAAACCAAATTAGAAAACCGCTTGGTTTTTCTTTAACTAGGAATAACCAGTTTCTTTGCAAATCTCAGCTAGCTGTGCATATATGTTTGTTAGTCCAGAGGTAACTTTACAAAGTCTGCGATTTGAATCCAGCCTTCTGTGTTATTACTTCATATAAACAAATAAGCATCAAGTATGATTTTTCACATACAACTATTTAAAACGAGGTAAGTATCCATGTGGCAAATCTTTGCTGCGGAAGTTCAAAATGGGATTAGAGGTTTGTGACAGCATAGGTGAAATCTTGTAGTTCACGCGCGTGTTATCTTTGCAAGTATGTTTGTATGTGAAAAATTGTTGTGTTTTAATCTAGAATAAAAGTGTACACTTTCCTCTGAGAAGCAAGTACAACAGGCTTACCAAAATGGCTCGTTTCTTGCAAGAAAATCCTTCTTGTTTACTGTGCAATATATTGCACCATTACCTTCATCAAGCCAATTACTCCATTATTGAGGATGCCACCATGGTGAGTTACCCTGTAAAAATGGAAAAAACTCAGTGTGTTTATTTCAGATGTACCAATTCTAATGTCTTAAGTTAGGTAACAGTTTAAGGAAAGTTAACAAAGAAGAAAATATAACCCAAACTCGTGTATGTCCTTTAATTGGTAAGTAGATATGGCTTCTCTTGTTTAACTAACTTTCAGATCTGCTGGTTTTGTTGTGGCCTGTGCATATGCATAATTTTTATCGAGCTATTTTATTAGTAAATACATGAGAAATCATAAACCAAAACGGCAGGTCTTTAAAATCGTTAATGGCTTTTTTAAATCGGATTTCATTTTTCTTGGAGATAACAGCAAAGCAGTAAAAATTTGCATCGATAGTTTTAAAATTGAATAAATCTCAGTTAATCAATGCGTGCACTTGCGTTAATAGCTTATTCCAAATTCTCTCCTTCAGAACTAGTTTTCATGTCTTTTAGAAATATTTGGATAATGCAGACAGTTTAAGAAAAGATCTAGAATTGTAGAAACTCTAAGGGTTAAGAATCTAATCTTGGTGGCTTTAGAACGTTAAATGTCTGGATTGTAGTGGTAAGTAATTGTTTGAGCAAACACATTAGGCATGAGGAGGAGTGTTTGTTTCTGATTTTGTGTCATTTTCATAATCCAATCCTATGGCTGTCAGATTTAAATCCTACGTTTTTCAGCATATTCAACTGAGAGCCCAGTGATCAGAAATAGCTCAGTTTGTGGCAGAAATAGCACTCTTTGATTTGTTGTCAAAATAGGAAGCTTTTTTTCCTTCTGCACAATTCAGTGCTGTAATTGAAACGATCCTTATTTTTTGCCTCAAATTTCTGTTTTTAAAATACTGCTTACTGAAATTGGCAAAAACCTCATCTTTTCAGTTTCAGTTCTATTTCTACAGTCAGTCTAGTGCTGTTGTGAATTTTAGTCCATAGTTCAGGGCCTTATAATTATTTAAGTACTTCTAGTTTCTTATTTAATAAGCCTGTTTCTGTTGTTTATTTTTGGCCCCTTGTGCTGGATCTCAGGTCATGTAAATGAATGTATTCACTGTGTTCGATGAGCCTATAATTTTTATCTGTTAGCTCTATGGCTTCTTATATCTGAATGGATGTTGTGTGGTGCCAGCACATTTCTGTCATTGACCTTTTGAGCAGAAAGACTTAAGGGAGTTCTGACCACTTTCTCCCCGCCCCTGAGTTTACTTTAAAATGCTGTGGACTGCATTTTTAATTTTTGTTGTTCTTTTTTTAAGAGTGATGGCCTTCCTGCCTTAGTAACCTTAAAGAAAGGTCTAGTTGCCTTAGCAAGGCAATGGATGAAGTTCATTGTGGTGACCCCAGCTTTTAAAGGAGTCAGCTTGCACAGA
Source organism: Steatornis caripensis (assembly GCA_013398225.1). Taxonomy (NCBI): domain Eukaryota; kingdom Metazoa; phylum Chordata; class Aves; order Caprimulgiformes; family Steatornithidae; genus Steatornis; species Steatornis caripensis. Next base: position 470,024 of record VZSC01008955.1, on the reverse strand, counting down.
CCAGCTCAACCAGTGAAATTGCAGATAAATGCCTGCCATGAGCATGAGGATGGACTTGGATTAGACAACGGAGGGGGTCTTCAGAGTGACACAAGTGCTGATGGAGCAGAGTTTGAATTTGATGCAGGTATTTTTGTGTGCTTCTGTCTCCATAAAAATTCATAGGGACAAGTAGCTGCTCTCAGAGCACTTGTATCTTCTTTAGTTTTAATGCTTGAATATTTTGTATTCTTCTTTTTTAGAATCATCAAGCTGCTTCATTTTGAAGCAGCTGCTGACAATTATAATTATAGTATTACAATAGTTCTTACTTGTTTGGGGAAAAACAAAGCAGGAGACTTCTTGTTCTTCACATGCTTTGTCTTGTTATTTACTGCATTAAATACATCAACTTAATTATTTGTTAGCTTGCAGTTAGGATTTCGTTGTGCAGCTTCTAGCCTTAGTTAAGAATCGCAACATGCAATTCTATGAATTCTCCAGGGTATAGCTTTAAAACCTACCTTCTTACTTGTTCTTTGCGAAGACATATTTTCATAAAAGACCTTTTCTTCATTTTTGCTACTTCATACATGGTAGATTTCTGTTGCCAGCTTACACATTGCCAATTTAATGTAAGCTACTGATTTAGCTTTGTATTTGTTACGGAGCTAACTTAAGTAAGAACCACAGAAAGGAAGGGCATAAATAAATACGTGGTGTTGGAGCACTCTTTTTTGCCATCTTTAGTTGACTTAGGTTTTTTTGTGTTTGTAGCATCTGTATACACTGTTACTGTTCTCAGAAATACGAGGTTTATGTTTTTCTTTTCTCAAGTAAGAATTACATTGAAGAAAAAATAATTTAAAAAAATCGGGAGGAGAATACGCTTTTAGTTAGAGGCCAGGTAGCAGTTACCAGCTTAAAGATGGCAAAACCGAAGATGTTTGAGTGTGAAACTAGTATGTTATCATACAGTATGATGGAAATTTTTGTCCCCTCCTTTAAAATACCTGCTTTGGTTGAGCAGAAACAGACTATTAGAACCAGTGCAGTATTTTAATTTTTTTGCCCTGTCTATATTCTTCTGTCTTTCACTAAGAATTTTGGAAGTGGCAATTTTGCTGCCTTGTATAGATTTACTTATTCATGCAAATGTAAGCATCTTAATTTAAAAAATGATCAGCCATGCCAGAGTCAGCAAAATTAAGTGAAATTTGGCAACTTGCTTTTGATCTGTAGCACAGAGCAACAGTTGTATGACATTAGAAGAACAAAAAGATTTGTACTTGGATTATTAAACAAAATCCAGTAGGGCCATGTCTGAGGTTTTTTTATTCGTCTCAGAATTCCCTTGAATTCCCTAGACAGATGTGTGTAGGTGCGTGTCAGAATTTGGAAGTTCATTACTGCTTGTAAGTAAATGTACCTAATAATAGATAATCCTGTTTCCCCATATATATAAAAATGAGAAAAATTATTTGCTTGGTTCCAGCTACTGTCAGTGAGCATACGATGCTCCTGGAAGGAACAGCGAATCGCCCTCCACCTGCTGGTGGCTCTTCTGGGCCTGTAACTGGTGCAGAGATCATGAGGAAATTATCCAAGACTCACACTCACAGCGATTCTGTTCTGAAAATAAAGGTAAGTTTCTAGCGCCATGCAGGAGGTTTGTAGCTGGCCTGTTTAGAAGCAGTTCTGCAGCTTGTCTAAAAAGTAACTATAACCGCCTGTAACTGTAACACATGGAAGGTATGCTCCCTACCTGACAAAAGTGGTGCTCAATCACTTGGCGTATATTCTCCATCTGGTTTTTTTGCCAGTTAAGTTCAGAGGCATGCTTAAAAACAATGTATATGTGCATCACTTAAGGATGTGCATTAACTTTTCTGGCTTTTAATCTATTTATGGAAGCAGAAATGAGGGTTTAGCTATCATTATAAAAATATAAGCTTGACAAAGCTCTCCATGAACTTGTATCAAAATTAGTGTGGGGTTTTTGTTCCACAAGTTCAGAGAACTGCAAGATTTTATTTTTATCTTTACTTTCTGAACGGAAGAGTCTGTGAGTGTTTGTGGGTTTTGGGGGGTTTGTTTTTGGTTTTGTGTGGTGTTTTGGGGAGTTTGTTTAGGTTTTTTTGGTGGATTTGGGTTTTTTGGGGTTTTTTGTGGTGTTTTATTTTTTTTTAAGTCATTTGTTGTCATCTGTATGTCTATTAGGCAGCTTGGTTCCTGATTCCTGTTCCGCTGTGATTTTTCACAGAATGATTGCGGTTGAAAGGGTCCTCTGTAGGTCAACTTGTCCAACCCCCTTGCTCAACCAGGTCCACCTAAAGCCAGTTGCCCAGGGTTGTGTCTAGATGGCTTTTGAATCTCTAAAGGGATGGAGACTCCATAACATCTGAAAGTGCTCGGTCACAGTAAAAAAAACGAGTTTCCTGATGTTCAGGAGGAACCTCCTGTCTTTCGGTTTGTGCCTGTTGCCTCTTGTCCTGTGACTAGACTCCACTGAGAAGGGCCTGGCTCCATCCTCTTTGCATCCTCCCTTCAGGTATTTACATACATTAATAAGATGCCCCTGGGCCTTCTCTTCCGTAGGCTGAACAGTCCCAGCTCTCTCAGCCTTTCCTCATATAACAGATGCTCCGGTCCCTTAATCATCTTAGTGACCCTTTGTTGGACTCACTCTAGTATTTCTCTTTTGTACTGGGGAGACCGTAACTGGGTACAATACTCCAGGTGTCTCACCAGTGCTGAGCAGGGGTGTAGGATCACCTCCCTTGACTTGCTGGCAACTTACTGCCTAATGCAGCGCAGGTGGGACATCCCAGCAAGGGCACACTGCTGCGTCACATTCAACTTGGTGTCCACCAGGATCCCCAGGTCCTTTTCTGCAAAGCTGTTTTCCAGCTGGTCAGACCTGGTGTGTTTGTCCCCTCTAGCAGATAGTCGTCCACTACTATCACTTACTGCTTCCTCCTGGTGGTCTTGCATGGTGTAGGGTCAAGTGGCCCAGGTGCTTTGCGTGAAAGCATGTCTGGCTTTATTTCAGTTTTGAGGACAGAGAACCTGTTTCACAGTTTTAAGCCTCTGGGTGGGCCAGGAGCCTTCGTCTTGGTGCCAGAAGTCTCCAGCTTCCATTCTTCACCTTCCCCAGAGGCTGCACTTACCGTTATACTAGGGGTGGAAGGGGTTTCAATTTCAGACGAAGACCAAATACAAATGAGGCTACTATTCAGTGGTATGCACTGTTCCTTCTGCAAACTTGCTTTAGGTGAATTCTACGCTTCCGCAATTCCATTTGTTACTTGTCTAGCTTTTTAAAGTGTTTTTACACATAAAATTATTTTAATACTTGAGAATTTTGTAGTTACTGTGTTCTAATCTCATACTCAGACCAAATGTTGCTTCCTTTTTGCAGTTTACACAGCACTTCATAAGTTTCTTTGTTTTCTCCACAAGGGTATACATCCATATCATTCCTTAAGTTACACTAGTGGAGATACAGCTACAGATTCACCAGTGCACGTTGGCCGTTCTGGAATGGCGGTCAAAGAAAGTCCAAGAAAAGAGAGTCTGCTCAGCTATCTTACTGGGAGTTTTCCTAGCCTGCATAATCTTTTGGAAGGGACTCCTCAAAGAAGTACAACTGCAGTTAAAAGTAGTTCTTTGACAAGAACAGGTATGATGTAGCATAAGTAAGCCAAAGGGAGGATTGATTATATTTTAATGATTTAGAAAAGGTACCATATTTTGACTATGAGTTATCATTTCTGTCTAAGATCCCACTAGCCTCCTCACTCCCTCAAATAAGAACTATAGTTTTTAAGAGCAGTTCCTAGACATCGCTGTGCCATACCATTTCCTAGAAGCAAACAGCAAGTACAACAGGTTGGAAAAAGAAATGACAACTAACAAAATAAATAAAATATTTTTCTTAGCCTTATTACTTTTTGAATGTAATACGTAATTACTTGAGTCTTTTTGAATAAAGAAATGAAGTGACAGTTCTGTATTTTTTGTTTTTTTCTTGACTTTGCAAGTAGTTCAAAAAGTGGACTAAAACTAATGTTCCAGTGACTTACTTTGTGTATAATAATTAGCAGATTTTTAGTAATGGTCTTTTGAACAAATGTGTTTTGTAGAAGTTTGAAATACATATGTTGAAATTTTGGTGTTCTATATTATTGCTCAGAGTGCATTGTCATAATTTATATAAAGAAAAAGATATAAATTTGATACTGTATGTTCTCTAAAACGTCTCTCCTTTGCTGTCAGGGAATGAAATATTACTCAGAAAAAAAGGTATTTTTGTTTCTTAATGACACCTTTTCTCTAATTAAAGGTAGAGATGAACAAATGCAAAGACACTTGTACTGCAACGTCCATTAGTGTTACAGTATAACTTCTGTGGTAGCATCTGTAGTGCTGCTTGACACGTATTTTACTGGAATAAACCTTGAGGATTAGGCTTACTTTTCTGATAAATAGATATTGTCACTAAAATTATGTTGCATTGCTGGTTTTTGCTGACTGTCACACAACAAACGCTAAAGCTTCGGATTTATCTGTGTAGGAAATACTGTGGCTATAGACATGCTATCTGAACACCCTTTGCTGTCTGAACCATCTTCTGTGAGTTTCTATAACTGGATGTCCAATGCCGTGGGCAACAGAGGAAGTGTAGTACAAGAAAGTCCGGCCACCAAATCTGGACACAATAGTCTTCCAACAGGTATTGCTAATTACAGCTGAATTTAAGAGATGACTCTGGGTTGGCTGTTCTGTGTTTACCACATTCATTCTGAAAGTGACTTAAGTTCAACAGACATAAATACTACTTGTGGCACTTCTCAGCAAACTGGAAAATGAACAAATGCAATTTAAGCAAAACAATTGTACTCATTTCCCTCGCCCTGCCTCCAAAAATCTAGCCTTTTCATACATTTGGAACTGTAAATGCAGCTTCCAAAACTATGTGTAGCTGCAAAAAGCTAAGCCGTAAAATCATGCTTAGTTGCAGAGTTCCATGGATTTTGTTAGTTACTTTTAATCTATTTGCATATGCTGTTTTTGTAATGAAGATTTTGTACATTGGAATCCTTGCTCTTCCTCAGTTCAATTTTGAGTCTAAACATAAACGTGTGTTTTGGCCAACTGGTGTAAGAGAACAGAGAAAAGAAAATATACATTAGTGAAAGTCTTAAGTGCATTAAAGAAACAGATATGTAACAGCTTATTGCAGCTTATTTATTATTCTTCTAAGCGTGTCATCATTCATAATCCTCAAATGTGTCTGTCTTAATTTTCATTTTCACTAACACTAAATTTGAATGTTTCTTCTATTAACAGTCTTTCAAACATAATGTATTAATCTTAGACCATGATAAGTTGTTTTAATTTGTTTTTAATATTGAACAAACAGTCTGATCCCACAAAACATTTTTGTGCTGTACATACTGCTTAACCGGTGTGGCTACTCTGTAAACTGAAGTGTGTTTCTCTGCAGAAAGAATTATAGTGTAGAAGTATAGCTTTCAAATTTTTTTAATTTTTTTTCCCCCAGAAAAAGACGTATTTTTTCCTACTGAAACTATAACAGTTTGCTCACATTCCTGAAATTAACGCTTAGTGATTTTAAGTCGGACGCAGATCTATCCGAACCAATTTTCTGTGGAGGAGTGTAGTCACGGCACTCTTAAGTGCTGTAAGCTTGAGTTTTTCAAGAATCAAGATTAATTTACATCGGGAGAGCAACTTTGTCTCATGAAGGTTGAGTCCAGTCCAGGCGATTCACCATCGCTCTGCTCTTGTGCTGCAAGTCTGATTGTTTGTGAACAGAGCAACCGCAGGGAAGTGGCAGTCCATAGTCGTGTTTATGAAGGGCATATTTGGTTAGACACTAATCTATAGAGATCTAATTAGTGAGTCTTCCGTTGGGACTAATAAAACCCAGAAATTTATAGCACACTGAAGGCTAAAAGCAAGCATCTACAGCTGTGAGTAATCATTCTTTTTGTTGAGGGATTAGGCTACTCAAGTCTATAAACTATTTCAGTTTAAACAGGAGTTAAATACCCTATAGGATGTAATACAGACAAAAGGCCTGGGGAAAGAGAGCAAAAAGAAGGAAATATTTTTGTGCTTTCCAAATAGGAGTTGGACTATCTCTATTTACTACCTGTTTTGGCAATAGCAGACTGTTTGTTTATCCTGAATGCCGCTTTTGTGAGGTTATAGACCTCACTAGGACTCTGACTTTCTACGCGTATGGCATGTTTCTGTGTAATTAACCTTGCTGAATTAATAGAGTTGATGGTGTTAAAATTTGCTGTGGTGTTAGTGTTCCATGGGTATTTATTTTTCAGGTGTGGCACCCAATCTTCCTACTATACCCTCTGCTTCAGATTTCAACACAGTTTTGTCTAGTGACCAGAACACCCTGGATGGCACACACTCACAGCACAGCACCAGCCAGGATGACATCGCAGGCGTAGAAGAGGGTAACCAGGGATTTCCTGCTGTCCAGCTAGCAGATGCACAGGTAGGGGTGATTTGCTCATGTATTTTGAAGTTCTGTAGGGAAAAACTGTTTATTACTTTTTAAAAAAAAAAAAAATCTTACGATGATGAAAACGTTATCCTGTTTTTGCATGTGTTCCTTATGCATTCCTATGCAAAGACAAAAGGCTCAAGAAAGCTCTGAGGTATCCCATAACAAACTTTATGAATGGTGATTAATAGAGCATTGTTTTATAACTTCAAAGAACATATTGAAGCATTTATGAGAGTAGCCTAGTTCTCCAGAGTACTTTTTACTGCAGGGAACATGCAGAAACCTTGCTGCCATAGCTAAGAATTCAGTGCTAGCTTGCTGTGTAGCCAATCTTTTTACTCAGGAAGTCTGTAAAGCTTCTCCTTTTTATCCCACTTCTTTTCTGTTTTACAGCACTGTCAATAAAACTTTAAAATGTTCTGTATTATGTAGCTAACATTGTAAATATTGTAGATCAACAAATGATGGCGCAAGAGTATAGGAATAATCTAGAAAACAGGAAGTAAATCAGTGGGTTTTGTTTTGTAGGTTGTTTTCAAACCTCTTCTAAGTTACACGGGAATTCAGTCTCAGGATGCAATGCCACTCTGCTACAGAATGTACTTCGGAGAGTACCTTTCCTTCTCAGGAACGCTGGACTGCCTAAGAGCAGATATTGTTGATTCAGATACAGCAAAGGAAAGAAAAAGCAAGCGAGCTCGGAGGTGTGTTGTGAGATACTTGAAAATACGTATATTGGTTAAAGAATGGAAATTAGGTTTTTAATGAGAAGACACAGAATTCCAAAACACTTCCACAGAATAAGGAGCAGTCCTTTATTCTTTTAATCTTATCTGTTTTCTCTTCCTATTAGAACATTTATTTTTTTTTAATTGTAAGTATTTCAATCTCAGCTACTTTTGAAAATTGGAGACTGGGGAAGGGAGAGCTGGTGGGAATAATATCAGGGGAAATTTGACAAGGTCTTACATGCTGTTTTGTGATTAATCCAGTAAACGATGCTCTTACTTCCAGTGCAAATGGTGCATGTTCCCCCAGCCGACTTTGGGCCAAGCCTTAGGTTATGATGGAAAGACCACATGCTAAACTAAGTTTACATAGACCTGAATGATTACTATGTTAATAGCACACAGTATGAAAGTATATAAGTTCATTTTTTTATTTTTAGAACTATGGTAAGCAGATTATATCCCAGGGGAAATAAAAGGTTGGGTTCGGTAAATTAGATGTACCACTGTGTAAAAAACGCATTTGACTCTCCTAAAGAGAAACATAGTAGTAACTTGTGCCTTTTCTTTCCTTAGGCAAGGAGCTGTCAATCTTCCTCCTCTTGAATTCAAGCCAGCTTTGATGTTAGAAACTTTCAGTATTAGTGCTGTTGTAATGGAGAAATCCATGTGCACACCTCATAACTCCACTAACGCCCTTTCATTTCATGACTTGAATAAACGCTATTATAATACTTTTCACTGTAATTTTACAATTTCTTGCCAGTCCATAAGCCAGCACGTAGATATGGCACTGGTTCGTCTCATTCATCAGTTCAGTACAATGATTGATGATATCAAAGCCACACAGACGGACATCAAACTTAGCAGATACACAGCTGGATCAGCCTCTCCAACACCTACTTTTAAAACCCGCAAGCACAGAGACTTCCGCTCTTCTGATTTCAGCCGAAGCTCTCGAGGAAGTCTTAATGGAGGTAACAGAGTGAACAACACGAAGAACAAAAGAACAAACAATGACAACAATAAAAAAGAGTCTCGAAACAAGAATTCCTTGGGGAGGTCAGAAAGAAGAACTTCTAAAGTGTCCAGGAAAGGTTCAAAAGATGTAGTTGACCACATGACTATTCACATGGATGACTCCGACTCTATTACCGTGTCAGAACAGAGCGAACCTTCTGCTGAGTGCTGGCAAAATATGTATAAACTATTGAACTTCTATTCGCTCATTTCTGATCCAACTGGGATTTTAGAAAAGTCTTCTGAAACTTTTGGGCCAACAGGTAAAGTCGTTCATGAATCCAAATAAGTAAGAGTACATGCTTTTGCTCAAGCATGTTCCTCTAAAGCGCGATCACAGGGTGGTTTTTGAAAGTTGACCGCCGCTTCTAACTTGGATCAGAGGGGCAGAGGATTTCAGCGAAGCTTGTAATTACTTCTCCAAGATGGTGTACAAAGGAAAAAAAATCTGTACAGTATGCTTTGATTCTTTCAATCCTAAACTTAGTCAAGTATGTGTTAATTGATTAGTTTTGAACTCGGTCCCTTGATATTCTTGTGCAGCTCTGTTAATCTGGATTTGCACTGGCTGTCGGACTGTGTTAAGTTAACTTTTGTGATTAGTTGTGTACAGTGGACTGAGTTTGTTCCTCCCTAGGTGCTGGTTTTTTTTTTCAAGTGGCTAATGGAAATGCTCTATATTATCATTCTGTGAAAATACGTAAGCGCATATGTAAGTGATTCCAAGGGAGATAATTTCTGGGAATGACTGAGTAAAAAAAATCATCTGTGAATCCAGCTTTGAGAGAAGAAAAGGCGAAATACTGATTTTGGTAAAGTCCAGAAAAGATTACAGGTGTTCGGGCCATTATTTCATACAAAGCTTTTGAGATCTGGGGCCATCATTGCTCTCTTTTTCTAATGTATTTTAGTACAGCAGAGTAAATTTGAGAGCTGACCTGGTGAATTTAGGTTGCTGTAAATATGCAGGGGATGGTATGGTTACTAGTTAGATGTATTTTCTTTGGACTTTTTTAACTGAAGAATGAAAAACTGAGTGTCAAATGAGAGCTTCTGTTAAAAAGAGGACAGTATGTTTCATGCACAGAATATCATATCCACAGCTATGATTATCTGCACAAAAATGTGAATTTTCTTACTTTGTTTGTATGCTCTGAGTGTTGGAAAGGGAAAACTTGCTCATCCAAAACAAAATTATAAGAACCTCTGGCTGTGAAATGATCAAAAAAACCCCAGGACAATTGGAAACTGTCAGAGCGTGTTTATGTATAAGAATAAACCCACAAAAATATGAATATTTATATAATGTACATCAGAATATATCTATGAATAATAATGAAATTATATTACTTATTATTGTCCCCATTGTGTCTTGGATTTGGTTCCGATTTCGTGTTACTAGAGTGGAATATGTGAGGCTCAGATAATTTTCCTAAAGAGTTTGCTTGATGTGCAAGATAAAGGATCCTTGTTTTTAAATACAAATATAAATCAGGTATGCCAAGGATTTCCTGTGAAGTATCCTTAAATAACTTCTTTGTATTTTTGTAGGTGTTCGAAGCCCAACCGAACCTGCCTGTAGAGTGGTGTTTGAGAATGAACAGGAGAATGGCAGAGACACGCAGAGGAAGCGCAGCCTCGTGACTTCGGAGCCACAGCATGTGACTCTCATAGTCTTTGGAATAGGCATGGTGAACAGAACCCACCTGGAGGCAGACATTGGCGGTCTGACCATGGAATCTGAACTGAAGAGAATCCACGGCAGTTTCACCCTGAAAGAAAAAATGAAAGGTGAGATAAGCTAAGATGTACTTTGTAATTAAATCCAATGGCAGCCTTACGTGTTTATGCATGTGCGCATACCTGTACCAATGCGTAAGTATGCGCGTGCGTAATATTATATGTTTTGTTTGCAAATAGATGTGTATTTTGTCTGTGCGTGGATAGTATACTAACATTCAACAAGTTCTTTTAAAAACTATTACTAGGATGCTGAAGGATTTTAAAAGGATGCAAGATTTTCAGAAAATCCCATGAAAGAAATTCTTTCAGAAGATTGTCACTCTTTTTGTTTTCAAAAGCTTTTTTCTTGTCACAATTTAAATTTGATATTACTTAATGTGACTACTAAAACTGTAATTTTTCAGTCATTTCCCTGCTACTATGTTTTTGAAAGCAGTAGGCATACCTGGAAGTATGTTACCAAATGAAATGCTGTTAAGTATCTTTTTTCTTAAAGATGTGCTACATCAAAAGATGACTGAGACGTGTGCCACTGCTCACATCGGAGGTGTCAATATTGTCCTACTGGAGGGAATTACCCCAAATATCCAGTAAGTATGAAGCCTGACAATTTAAAATTGTGTATAGAAGGGGTACCAGTTGTGTGGCAGTAAAGGTATGTAGCTTAACGTGGAGAAAGCATTGATGATATGTCTGTAGGCAGAATCCATGAAGACAGAGTTTGGTGGCAACCATAGAGCTGTTGCAGAATTGGGCCTGAGTTTGACTCTTAAAGCTAATTATTGCATATCCCCATTGACATTCTGATTTTCTGTGAAAGGCATGTCAAAATAAGCTGAGAAGAAATATGGTGAACCTATCAATAGGTTGCAGTCTAGGGCACCCATTTGCACAAATCTTAAGACATAGTTACATGAATATTAATACTCCTGCTCCTTTCTATTTCTAGTAAAAGATCTTAGTAAGTTCAGAACTGATCATAGGATCACAGTGTAAATGGGCAAGTGACCTGACCGAAAAATCATCGGTGACAGGTCCTCTTGTACAAAGAAAGACATTAAATTTCATGTAATCAAGAGATTTCTGCACTAGTTTTATTCCACGTGGTGCACACATAGGAACTTTGTTGCATTGTGCGTATTGTTTCTCTTATGCTTCTGATTGCTTTCTGAAGTTTGTATATTCCACGAAACCGTACAAGATTTTTAGAGTATTTAACATACTGATGCTGATTATTCCCATTTAAGATGTATATTGTTTCTTTAATAGATATCTTTTTGAACTCCCAAGATGCATAATTCTTTGTGTTATTTTTACAACGCTAATATCCATTCTCCACCTTTGGTATAATTGACACAACTCAGCAGGGCTTGGGGGCAGAAAGACTTTTTGTGCATGAACATCTTGAATGACTTGCTCATCATCCGCATTATTTTGGGTTTTTTTGCCAGGTTCAGAGACTCAGAAAGGGCATGCTTGATTTTTCTTTATTTCTAGCTGAACAACTTTGAGTTGCAAAACAACAGTTGAACTACAACTCTTTGTAACGTACATCACCCCCGTGCAGTTTGAGTGTTAGCCAGGTAACCCTCAGTATTTGATCTAGTTTTAGAATATTAATGTGGAAAAGGAGCTAAAGAATGTGATTTGAGTATCTCTCTCCTTTTAATTTCTGTTTAGTTTGGAAAATGCTATATAGAACTTAAAACATACAGAATTTTATTAATGTCCCCAACTAAATTGCTTCCGGTAAGCATATTTCAGAGGGATAAATAAAAGTTCTAATCTGACAGCTGTGTAGGGTTTCTGAAGGTGGCTGAGGTTCTTCATGTCTGTCTTATGTCATAATCTTACTGCACTTCCGTATAGGGAGGGTACAAAAGGAAAGGGGGGAAATAATGATAAATCTTAAACAGCAGTAGCAAACAACAAACCCTAACAAAACCTAAACCTTCAACCCTGTAAATTTGCAAGTGTCATATTGTGGGTTACAAGTAATTAACTGACTAATTTTGCATGAATGTTTATTCTTTATTTGCTTTGTTTTTGTTTTTCTTGCTTTCTCCTCAATCTTCATCTGTAGACTGGAGGATTTTCCTACATCTCCTACAAGCACAGCCAAACAAGAGTTTCTGTATGTCATATTATTATGTTTAATAGTCTTGCAATTAACTCTGTGTTGCGTAGCTAGTGGCTGCATTCCTGCTGTGTGTGATTGTGTAGGCAGATGTTGCTTCGATAGATTTTAGTTTAACATGTAATGTTACCTAGATAAGCTTTTATTGTAGCCTGCTAAATATGTGTCAAAAAAAGTCCTTGTAAACATTAGCAATCTAGCTGTAGGGGCACATGTTACACTGTAGGGTCACTACTGTAATGCTGGAACAGTTTTGCTGACTGTTAAGTTCTTTAGAATTGCTTCTATGCTGATTTAATGAGGTGACTAGTGCTGATAAATATAAAGGAACAGGCAGGTTAGGTTGGCTTGGAACTCGGTAAGGAACTGCTGTGCTTGGAGTGACAGCACCTGTTGTGATTTCAGCATGAATAGGACCATTCCTTTTGTCTGTCTTTACCTCTGTGCTGGATTTAGTTACTGGGCATGCTGACCAGGTTATGATAACACAAAATGTTTTCCTTAAAACTATGCCTGTGCATCTACCGCTAATGAGGGTGACCCTTTTCATGTCTCCCAGATCCGTATCTGTGAATGTAGGTCTCTTCTCTCACAAAAGATGCAGTGTTTAATTTCTAGTTGCTTTCTTACTTCCTGATACTAACATCCAGAGGGTCTCACTGGAGTAGTGGTCAAGGTGGGACACGGTACACTGGGAAGCCAGAAGCGCTGTTACACAATGCCCCTGCAGTACTCTGAGAAGAAAAGTTATGTAGCCAAATATTATGAGGCAGCTCTTTTTTTTTTTTTCCTTCCCCTGCCTCCCCCAAACAGTATTCTGATCATGGGTTTCTTTTCCTGCTTTAGACCGCCAGTGCATATCTTTTAGAAGAATTTAGTACAACTGCTGTTTGTTACAGCATTTGTGTATATTCAGTGTTGCGATAATGCAGGATTAACTTTAAAATGCCCTTATAGATGGTAGCTATATATAGTGTATATATATGTATAGTATAGTGTGTGTGTGTATATATATATGTAGTATCTATGTATAGTATAGAAGGAGAGGTGATGGACTGTAAAACTGCAAGTGATGTAAAGAAAACATTCAGGTTTTTGTTCCTTTTTGTCTGGTAGCAACATCAAACCAGCCAAAGAAGGTACTTGTTTGCATAGTGCATCACTGAACAGTTGAATTCATTGCCATACGATGAGGTCAACTAAAGTATAAATTATTAAAAGCATTGGACAAACCCATAGGATAGGTCTGGTGGTGAGTCATGAACACAATACAGCCTCTGGCTCAAAAAGTAAACCCCCGATGACTAGAATTAAGGGAAGGATCGCTTTATTTACATGCCAATTATCTGCTACTGCTTGGATTTTCATCTGACTCTGTGTGGTAGTTCCTGTGTGTATTATGGGCCTCCTGCTGACGTTTTTTCCCCCTCTTTTTCTAACATTCCCCAAAATCTGTTCAGTTTAGTGGTGGCCTTGTAGCCTTTTCTGTAGTGTGACAAAGACTTTGTTCACAAGTTTGTCTGGAGAGTAATTATTTATGGAATTGATGTGAGAACATAGATTTACTTCTGAATGCATTACTGGTATATAGCTTATCGATTATGTAACTTACATAGATTAATGATTTTAATAATATTCAACCAGATCTGTTATAGGTATATCACCATAGGTAAGCAAACTGCAGATATATAACGTGCAATGCATATTCCAAATAAATGTGTAGCCCCACAGTTGTTCTACATTTCATCTTATCGTCAAAGTAGGCTTTCTGTAGACAAGTGACAGCAAAATTCATTCATTGCATGAAATATGGGAATACCTTAGCAGAGAAGCATGGTTAATCCTGCTGAAATCTGATTCTCCCGCAACAGCTGTATTGGTGTAATTTTTTTTTTTTAATTAAGGAAGTGCTTAAAATGGTAAGAATTCTCATGTTCGAAACTGATTGTAAATTCAGTACAGGCCTTAACTCCATCTACATTTAGTTTTAACTTCTGCACAAAGATAGATTAAGACTAGAATGTCTGTCTGGTACAGGTCAGGAAGAGGTCTTGCAGCTTCTCTTAAGTTGAAAGTTGTTCTTGTGATGCTTGAATATCTAATGTAGAAGTATTTTGTGTTACAGATGGGGGAAAAACATATTTTTGATTGGTTTCACAATAGTTCAGTCAGAATGGTAGCAGGAAGAGAGGAGGAAATAAGCAGACTTCAACAGAGAAATAATTGTGGTTTTTCCTTTTAAAGAGGTGGATTAAAAAAAAAATCTGCCCTTCTCTTAAGTAATGTTTATTTGTGTAAGGTTTTTTTCTGGAAATACTTGTGAATTAAGATTTTTTTTCCTCCTTCATATTTGTGTAAATTCTTCAAATATTTTGAAATAGTTTCTATTTGACAGTCTATGCTAAAATACTAATCCATAACTGCTTTATTCGCTTGTAGTTCTTAAGTAGCTGTGAAAATGTTTCTAGAGTTTCAGTAAATTAATCTGCTGTTGATAGGCCTCTGGTTGCATTACAGTGCTGTGTGTTTCTTCATTATAAGGAGAAGGACGATATCTTTTTTTTTATATTCCCACGCTTGGGATGCTTTGGTCTATCTGATATTTTAACATCAGAAACATCAGCCCTGTGTTAGGAGTTCGCAGAAGAAACATTACTTAGAGAGTAGAATTCATAGAATATTGTAGCTTTCACCATGAAACCAAACTGTCTGTAGAACAATTTAAATAACGATACAATAAGTATCGTAGTTATGCTCCTTAAAATTTAAAATTTGGGAAGCTTCCATTGAGTTTTGCAACTTTATAGAGTCTATTTTTCAGACATTTTAGCTCATGTACTGCATCTTCACATACATACACGTATATTTCTTCCTCTTTGAGGCTGTAGTATTCTGTGTTGCCTACATAATATATTTCTATTGAGTGACCCTCCAGTAATTGACCTTAGATGAGAAACCTTAACATGTTACCCCGTGTATCTTTTTTAATAGGAGCTTAGTGAATTCTGATATGCCAAAATTTCATTTTGACATCAAAAACTGTCAGCTTTGTGCAGTTGTATTGTTATCTTGGCTGATCATTGTGAACCATATCTTTGTTAACATTAAAATAAAGTTTAGGCTTAATATTTTGCAATAGCTTGTGTCAACTTAAAGTTGATATTAATTCACAAACTCATTTATCACTTGCTATGTGTTTATTGCTAAGTGAATATTTCCTCCATGGACCTTTTTTGGTGCCTAAAATCAGATTTTACTAAGTCTTCTTATGAAAAGGATGATTCAAGATTATTCCTGAAAAGGAGCTGAAATGAAAGGCTCTTATTTGTTTCCATGTGTGAAAATTTGTCTGTGTATGTGCAGCCTAGTGTGTACAAACTCAAATGACCTTGCTGCATTATCCAAGAATAACAGTTTAAGGAATATTTTTGCAATGCATGACTTGTAGTTCTCTTAAATGTAGTGTAGTTGTTTGTGGCATGTAGTGCATCTGTGCGTGTAAAGTGAAAGAAAAAGGAATGTGTATGTAGTTTATAAACAAAATCACTTGTATGAACCGTTCAAAATTCAGCTAACACTTAAAAAACTCATTTTAACGTAAAACTGGAACTGTTTTGAAAGACATGCCAATAAATCCTGTTTCCTTTTGTTAGAACTGTCGTGAAGTGCAGTATTGCCAAATCCCAGGCCCTGTATAGTGCCCAGAGAGGGCTGAAAACGAACAATGCTGCTGTGGTCAAAGTTGGAGCCATCAGCATAAACATCCCTCAGCACCCTGCCACACTGCACAGCATGATGGTGCGCAGTTCTCACCAGCTCTCCAAGCAGATTTCGGATCTCATCAGGCAGCCATCTACTGCGTAAGTGCTTGTTGCATGGCACTTCTGAATGCTACTGGTTGTCATCCGTTTATGGGCTTCTGCTGCTTTGAACGTATGTGGGAGAGTCAGGCTAGTCATATATTGTGTTAGAATAACAAAAATTATCTTCTGATCTTTGTCTTGGTGAATAGGCCCCAGCCTACCAAGGAAGATGTTGCAACTCCTTTGCCCTCTGAAAAGACTCCAACAAGTATTAATCAAACACCCGTTGAAACAAATGAATTTCCACAGCTGCCAGAAGGCTTAGAAAAGAAGCCTATAGTTCTTAAATTCAGTGCCATGATAGATGGTATAGCTATTGGAGCTGCGCTTTTGCCCTCTCTGAAGGCAGAGTATAAGATGGGAAGAATGAGGAGTCACGGAATGACAGGTAACAGTTCCCTGAAACGTTAAAAACATTACGGCTTTTAGTTTGGCCTTGTTAGAAGCATCCAAGAGGACTCAATATTTCTGTTGAGTTGCAGCTAGGGCTTTGAACCTGCTGCTATTGGCTTACATTTTTGAATGTGGGCTTCAATCGGATGGGGCCGTATAGAGGATTTACACTATGGTTATACATGATTGCCAGAGGCAGAATACAAGAGCAGACGAAGACATGTATGTATTCATATGTAGCTTCCTCCCAGAAAGCTTCCCTCGGTTATGATCCTTGATGAATTGAGTTCTGATTCATAAGGCTGCTTGAAAATACTCTTACAGGGCCTCAGTACGGGTGAGGTGGTTTTACAACTCCCTTCTCCATCTAATTACAGTGAAGTCTTAATTTTCTTCAAAAATTAGGATAACCCAGAATCATGTGGGTGAATATTTATAGCTCCAGAGGTCTGGGCACTTCAATAACATTTTAAAGGTTTTTTTAATTCAAAAAATGTTCTTAAGTTTAAGGATAAACAAAAGATTCTTTTGCAAATTCATACCTTTTCTTTCCCGGCCTTTCTTTTACCAGGTGCCCAGACCAGATTTAATTTTGAGCTTCCAAGTCACAGATTGCGCTTCACTTCAAAAGTCTCTGCCACTGATATGTCAACCATTCCTCCTTCGGCGAGTCTCAACCTTCCTCCTGTCACTATGTCAGGCAAATATATCATGGAAGAACACGATACTTACTCAGACCAAATTTGGAGCATAGATGAACTACCTGCTAAGCAAGGCTATTATCTACAGGGGAACTACTTACGTTGTGTGGCTGAAGTAAGTGAAAGATGGTAGTCATCTTTGATAACTTGTTATTTCCATCCTGTTACATTTCTGTATGTGTATCTTTGTATTATTTTAATAATCTGCCTACTCAGAACTTTCAGGTTTACAGGTTGATCCAAATACAGCATTTGTAATTGTGTGACACTGAAATAGAACTTTCTCAGTCCTCAATTTGATGAGCAGCTGACATATTAAGCAGTCAAGACCACTATATCAGAGGCTTTTGAATATGTTGTTTTGTGCAAATGAATCAGGAAGATATGTTTAGAAACTTTTTTTGAAATGACGGTATTTCTCATCAGTCAAGTAGAAAAAAGTATATTATGCTGATGATTCAAATAAAGTGTCATTTTAAACTGAAAGCTTATGCTAACACACCAGGTCATGTCGTATGTTTTGCAAAAAGAAATACTGAAAAATTTCAGAACAATTTTATTGTTTTATAACTTTTATTTTTTCATGATTAGATGGCTCCGTAGCTAGGAGAAGCTATATATAACCTTAGTAAATGATACAAAATTTTCTATTCAACCCAGAGTGTTTGACTTAGAAGTTCTATTTGTGTACCAATTTCCAGAGTTACTTCTCACAGAGAGAAAAGCAATGCTGCTTAAAAGAAACCTATCTGGTGGGGAAAAGCAGGGCTTTTCTACTGACTGTGTTTCTTTAGTCAGAAAGATAGTCTAGCATGTTTCTAATGGAGACTTCTGATGTTTGCATTTTTATGGGAGAAGTTTAATTAGGTGCTGCTCTTTGTTCAACCTGAGTTATTTCCTGACTGAAAAAAGACCTTAGGGGCTTTGAATTATTTCAGCATCTAAATCAAAAGCGAGGGGCTCCTTAGTGAAGGCAAAAGCCAAGTCCAAGTAGTTTTAGAAAATATCTGTGTTTCAATTGTACTTTAAAAAATCTTGATGATGAATTTAAACAATCTTAGGCAGACTCCAGAAGTTTACCATTGAAGATATCAGTAAACTTGTTCACGTATAGTGACTAGAATAATGCACTTCTAGAGGTTGACAGCTCATTTCTATTTTGTTCTGATAAACATTTACTATCTGTAATTAGGTAGCATTTCACATACTTCCATGAACCTTAATGAAGTCCTGCATTTTATTGTCTAAACTAAACTCAAGCAGGAGAACAAACTTTTTCATATCATAGTCTTTTTCATATAATAGTGTTTGTCCTTCAGTTTTCTGATAGGCATTCACAGCAGAAAAATTACAGGACAAAACTATTTAATGTTCTTTTTTTATGCCAATAACAATATAATCAGACTTGAAAAGATATGCCTGAAAACTAAAAAGACATTGTTTTGAAAACCTAGGTACGGTAACTGTTTCAAAGCTTTTGTTCTAAAATTTTATATTTCTGCAGGTTGGTTCCTTTGAACATAATCTCACAACTGATCTTTTAAATCACTTAGTATTTGTGCAAAAAGTGTTCATGAAGGAAGTAAATGAAGTCATACAGAAGGTTTCAGGTAAGCAGAACACTTAAAACCAACTTTAAGTAAGATCCTTAAACCTTGTTTGGCAACATTATATAGTTCTTGGGATCAGTTATTTATTTCATTGGCACCATCATTTTGTATTTAGCACTCCAAGCAACAGCAAGCAGCAAAGCTGGAGTTCGAAGTAATAGCAGAGGCTCTAGAAATTTTTGTAGCTCTATCAGAAACAAGATGTTTTGCTGGGAAGCAGGATAGTTTGTCATTCTGGACTCTGGCCTCTCTCTGTCTACGACATGAACTTGACTGAGTTACTTTCTGTATTCACTTTGTTCACCTGTAAAATGCAGATCATGATATTGCATTTTGTAAACTAACGTCAGCATATTCTTTTAAAGGAAAGCAGCTGTGTCTGGGGAAAATTGTGTCAATATTGGTATTAGTGTCTTCTGACTCCTAGCTCTTCAATTCTTTGCAGATAGTGTGTTTCAGAATTGTATGAAAAAGGCGTTTGGCTATTGAGTAGATCGTTTTGTGTAGCCTGCTGTATACTGCAGAAATGACTGGTTTTTTTTTCTGTCATTTAGGCTGGCTTCTGTTCTCAAAAAAATTTCAGAAGAAAAATAGCCTTGACACTAAAAACCCAACTAGAAAACAGTTGCAAAATCACCCCATGCTGTCTCTTTTGCAGTATGCAATGGAAATTGCATACCGAGTTGTGTGTTCATCTGAGTAGACAGCCAAAGTTACAAAACATTTGATTTTCTTACATAAAAACCTTTTGTCTATCTGACCGAATCGCAGTTTGCGCAGCATTTAAAAGTAGATCCACTCACTTTCTAGTTTTTACTATTGGAGACATGTCTGAGTTCAAGGACTGGAAGCAAAGCCGGAAGCTAGTAACTTGTGCCACGCAGTGATATTTCATTTCGGCAAACAAACTCTATCTCCCCACAGGCTGGGAAAATAGAACAAAATTATAATCTGAGGGGAAATGTAAGGACTGGAAGGTTTGTTTGACAAATGAGTTACTGCTTGGTAGTTTAAAAAACAAATACAGGACTATAATTTACTGTGGATATTACATGACAGATGAGGAGATGAACAGAAAAGCAAGTAAGTAAAGAACTGTAGAAGTGTTTTGTTTTTCTTTAGGTCAAAATAACAAATGGTAGATGGGGATAAATGATAAATGATTAGAAAAAGGAAAAGCAGTAATTGGTGAGAAGTATTGTCTGTCTACTAAGAAATAATAATAATAAAGTCAAAAAGAAAGTAAAATAACCAGGGAAAATAAGGGGAAGATGAATTTTATTGGTTATGTTTTTAGAGGAAGAAAGATGTATGTTTGAGAGGGAATGCTACAGGATGACAAATGTGAATAAATATTCAAAAGCAGGTGAAACTTCAAGTAGTTTGATTTTAACACTTTTTGAGTTATCTTAAAAGGCTGTTGTAGAAATGTAGCTAATGTTTAGTGGAAAGGTTCATTAATAGTTGGAAACATCATGAGAAAAGATAAACTTAAAGTGGTAACTAAGTGAAAGGAGTGTCTGTGTGCATATACACACTCCTTTCATATACCTCTGCGTGTGTGTATGTATGTATGTTCATGCACACAAACACACACAAATGTACATGAAAGAAACATGCGGGTCCAGATCTGCCCTTCAGTTAGAAGTTGAGGGTTAGAAGATGCAGTGGAGAAAATGGAGAATGTCTGAATCCCTGAGGGATAGAAAGAAACAAATTTTAAACACCCTGATGTCTGTTCCAGGCAAAATATATTAACGTTGGGTAGTAAGAAAACACTTAGGGGAAGAACAAACCTTGAACAGCTATCATTATTCTATTAGTACCATTTTCACAGAGAACCATAAAGTGGTAAAATGGGAAACCTCTATTACGTCTCTTTTACAACACTTCTCAGTCTCTAGAGTTCAATATCTCCTCTGGTTTTATGTGAGGAACTTATTACCATTGCTGGTTCTTTGCTTTTCCAGACTATAAATTTGTGTTGTAACTAGCAGCCTGATGGTTTTTGAAATGTGACTGCTGCCTTCCATATTGTGGTCATTCAGCAGGAACGTGGTCAGGTGCCAGCAATCCATGGGTCTGGGTGCTGAATCCAGAACAGTGGGGACGGAAAACAGCTTTTGTTCGTCTGCCTTTCAGCAAAGTAATTTATGTGGCTTGAAAATTCCAATTAGTGTAATATCCTAAAGTGGTTTGTCTAATTATGGTTTCTGTTGCACTAAAACACTGATTCCGTATTACCCTTATATAAAAACTGGGTAAGTACTAATTACTTAAGGTGAAGTTGCACAGATGAGAAGCTAGTTAATGAACAGAGCAGTTCGTAACAATTCCATCTGCAAGTTGAGGGCAGTGTTGGCTTCAAGACAGCGGGTGTCCGATTTCAAACTCGTATCACTTTATGCACTGGTTTATGTAAAAATTCAAATCCAACTTCTAATTTAGTTTCATTCAAGAAAATTATGCTCCCCAAAGTGAGAGAGTAGATGAAGAAATTTTATTTAAAAGTAATATTTCCTTTTTTTTAACTGCAAATGCTTTACAAAATTAAGGAAGAAATTTCATTGCAAAAGTAGCCTCTAATATGCATGTGGAGAATATATGGAAGACTAGTTGGTTGTCTTGCTCAGAACCCTTAGGTTACCATTGTAGTTTTACATGATGCTAGTTAAGAATATCGGGGTGGCGGCGTGGGGGAACAACGAAAAGAGGAGGAGGTTATTAAGACTATTTGGAGAAGAAAAACATCCAGATACGAAATGGAGTGATAAGAATTTACTGTTGTTGGTTGGTTGTTTTGGTTTTTTAATCCATGATTTAACTGCCTATTCTTACTGCCAAATAACTGTAATTAGAAGAATTGGCATATATGGAAAGAATTGATGGCTTAGTCTTCTCCAGCAGCAAGCTGTTCCTGTAAGCTAAGATTGAATATAGATCAAATCGCGAGAATTTAAACAAGGATTGCTCCTCCAGGTTAGCGTCTATTGGGATATGTAACTTGGGATGAAACGTGCCAGGATGAGGAAGTAAACACAAAAATAAAATAACCATGGAATACTCTTTCCTCCTGTCCTTGAAAAATACTGATATAATTTCAGTTCCTCTTTTGCACAATATTTGGTCAAGTGTTTAATTTTCAGTGTCAGATAATGAGGAGATACATTGGTGTGGGAGACAAAAAATATCTTTTTGAAAACACGCTGTTACTCCTTTCAGGCTTTGAGCCTTCCTGTGGAAAGTTTCCCAGGAGGGAGGAACATAACTCCGCTTTGATTCTTAGTAGAGAGCTACTAATTACGTGTAACAAGGTGAATCTGCACTGAGGTCTTCCATCTTCAACCTGCATTTGTTTCTATAAATCTTCAAGTAGTCACTGTTTAAAATGAGGCTTAATTCACTGTCACCTTTTTTTATATCTATGTGTTTAAAAATGCTTCTTTGTTAAAACTCTGAGTGAGTATATTTAATGTGTACAGGAGGGGAGCAGCCAATACCTCTTTGGAATGAACATGATGGCACAACTGATGGAGAAAAACCAAAAATTCTTCTTTACTCATTGAGCCTACAGTTTAAGGTAATCTTATGATGACAAAACAGTGGGCCCAGATGCTATTAACGGGTTTTGTGTTTTTACCTCAAAGCTTATTGAATCAGGAATACTCTGCGTGAACAAAAAGACCTTGAGTTTTGTTCCTGTAATCTTGTAAAATACCGTAGTGGCATTGCATTGTGAAAAACAATTACGTCCCTTTTGTTTTTGCTGAACAGTGAAAAGATTTTTTGGGGGTATTTTTTGGCAGAGTTTTTTTTTTTTTTCTCTTTATGTCTCTGAACCAGATCGTAATAACTTTGTACCTTCCTTATTCATTAGGGAATTCAAGTGACAGCTACAACTCCCTCAATGCGAGCTGTGAGATTTGAAACTGGATTGATAGAACTTGAACTCTCAAACAGACTGCAAACCAAAGCAATGCCTGGAAGCAGCAGCTACCTCAAACTGTTTGGGAAATGTCAGGTGGATTTAAATCTGGCACTAGGACAGATTGTTAAGCATCAGGTTAGTGCTCAACATCTTTGCGTGTGGTGTTCTTAGTAGTGTGTGATTGAAAAATATATAACCAAGCCAAGAGGCTTCTTACAGTGCTGGTTTTTCTCTGATCTGGCTGTGGAGTTGGGTGTAAAGCATAGGGGGGCGGGCTGGGGAGGGTGTTGGGTTTTTATCTGAAGTTTTTTTTAATTATTATTTTTCAGTTGGTTGATTTTTTTCAGCTTTTTTATGTAATAAAAGTTTAAGCATTCTACAACACACACTTGTGGAAATTAAATTCCTGAATATGCTCTCATATTTTGTTAAATAGTCATTCAAAATAAATTCTGTCACTTCAGTCAAGAAGGGACTGGAGATGACTTTTCAGAAGAATTAGCAAATCTTCATTATGAAGGCTAATGTACATGCATTGTCCATTATGGTTGGAAGGAGACAAGTATGGGCCCATTTTTTTTTTCTATGCTATTAGTATCTTAGAACTTATTAGTCCTTTGCAACAGCAGTGGCCTTGCTACTGAGTCAAATTCTAAATTTTTGTTGATATTGCTATTATTTTTAGGTTACATGAATGAAATAATAAGAACAGACAAGATCCAAATTGACTAGACCTACTTTTTGGCCTAGTTTGTCTGTATTAGTTCGACAACTGTATCTCTTGGATTCTTAAACCCACTGGTACCTGGAATCACTAATTATATGACATTAAAAAATTTTGTGATGCCTAGAAACAAACAAATATAAGTTTTAGAATCTGTAAATGTACTGTCACTGTAGAGGATCTGAATATATAAATAGTTATTTTCGTTAATATTTTATGATAAATAAGGAAAAAAACAAAGTGATCAGAATTTAATGTAAAAATTTGAATATTCTCAGAGGAGCTTTGGCCAGAAGAGGAATAGGGGAAAGGAGACATCTTTACTTATTGTTGTAATTTTACATTTTGTCAAAAGCAGTAATTTGATTATTTTTCCCTGTCCCTGAACTCCTTCCCTGCTGCAAACCCCTCCTCTTCCCTTTTTTTGAACATTTTAAGGTTTATGAAGAAGCTGGCTCAGACTTTCATCAAGTTGCCTATTTCAAGACAAGAATTGGATTAAGAAATGCTCTCCGAGAAGAAATCAGTGGCTCATCAGATAGAGAAGCTGTGCTTATTACTTTGAACAGACCAATTGTTTTTGCTCAGCCTGTGGCCTTTGATAGAGGTATGGAAGAAACAATTGCTACAGATTTGTTTTCGTACCGAGGAACCTTTATATTTTTTTACAAAGAAGCTTGATTATTCAAGTTTCAGTATATTTCATGTTTAAATCAAAGTGTTAGGTAGCTGAGACATTTAGATCTGCTGCATGCCAACAGGTTAGTAATTCCTAATGTCAAAAACTCCATTTGCTGAGGTGATTAGTTTTCAGGTGTTTTGGAGGAAGTTGCTTTTGTAAGTTTTCGCAAATGAATAATGCTGAGAACAGCATCGCTTTCTCGCTTTCTGTGTTCTAGTGTGTTAACTTTGATGCTAAGTGATCGACTTTGTCCGTCTTGACCTTTGCAGCATGAGCCTCTTCACTACATTCTGAATATGGAGAAACTGTAAAAATGAAAAACATGAACTTTACTTAGAGAATGTGTGCTTTTTTTGTGTGTGTTGTTTTCAATTCAGCATTTCTGTTTTCTTCATAAAGCTGTGCTATTTTGGCTGAACTACAAGGCTGCATATGACAACTGGAACGAACAGAGGATGGCTTTACATAAAGATATTCATATGGCCACAAAAGAAGTAGTAGATATGCTGCCTGGAATTCAACAAACCTCTGCGCAGGCTTTTGGGACCCTCTTTCTTCAGCTGACTGTCAATGACTTAGGAATTTGCCTGCCCATCACAAACACGCCTCAGGTAATCAAAATGTCTGAAGCAATGTGATTTTTAGTAGAGTGTTGAAATATCCATTTGTATGTGGTGTGTGGCTTTTGTGTTAATAAATGTAATTTTTCATCACCCCAGTGCAAAAGTCATAGGATGCTGATAATTGCACTAGTGACACTGCTTGTAATAGAAATGGCATTCTCATTTATAGAAGAACTAGGTTATGCATGTTTGCATTGGTGTGCAAGTTTTGAGGAAACGGATTCTTGTTTACACCATGTATGAGTTCAGCACTTTGGAAAGTCCTTGGAAATGTTTCGGATGGAACATATTTTCTTGAAAGCTTCCATCACAAATTCCCATTAATCATTTTTTTCAGATTATTATAATTAGAAAAAGAAAAGCTCTGAAAACTGTTGGCTTTAACATGATGTTCTGACTCGTTTGTTTGCTTAATTAAAACAAGAAATGAGAATATGAATAACTGTTTGAGCTATATAGATACATGTTTTTCAAACAGTTACTTTTATCTAGGAACTCAGACTGGGCTAAAGAAAGATATTTAAAATGCAGTCATTGACAAAAAGTCATTGTTGTACAGGGTAGGTCTAGTATGTTACGTGGGATGATGTATTCTTTAATGTGCAGTTAACTAGCTTCTGTATTAAAGTAATGCCCACACAGTGCATTGTGTAGTGTGTTAATGCAGCTTGTTCTGTAAGGGAATATGCACTGCATGATGTTTCTGGAATACCTTAGAGTCTTCAGATTAATGATGAATGGCCCAGTAATGCATTCCCAGGGTACTGCTTTGTGGCCACGCAGCTCCTCCTTCACTGGCTGTGCAGTTTGCCGAGTTTCTTGGCAACCAATGCAGTGTGATCCCACACATTCCCCAGTTTGACATTTAACTCTCTCTGCGTGTTGATTCTTTCTTCAGATGGATAGGAAAGTACCTAAATCAGCGGACCTAGCTTTCTTGAAAATCTCTGTGTTTATTCTCAGTTAAGAAACAATTCTGTGCAGACCTATATTCCCTCTGTTATTGCTTTCTTAGAAAAGACTGCAGTTATGCCTGTCTCTTCATATCTCAGATGAAGGTGCGATCTGTACCTCTTAAGTACAAAGTTGAAAATACTACATTGCCAGTTGACAGCAGTTTAAAAAATACACGAAGCAGTGGAGCATTATTAGGATAGATGATGTTAGATGGCTTTGAGAGAAAGCCTTAGATTCAGAGAGTGTTCCTGTGTTGAACTGGGAGTATTCTTAATGAGGAATAGTTCCTGAACAGGAATGAATCATTTTAAGGATATAAAGGAAGTAGTCATAATACATAGAAATGTAAAGGAGTAGTGGAGCCAATAACCTAGAAGTCATAATGATGTAACATTCTCATAGTGAATCTTCTATCTGGCAGCTATGGACAAAGATTGCATTTTATGCTCTTACGTGTTACAAATGATAGTAAATTATGAAAAATACATTCTGGTTTCTGAAGTCTTAAGCTGTATGTAGAATAGCATGTTTACAATACTTACGCTGGATCAAAAGAAGTCTAGCTTTATAAAAGGGAGTATGTGGGCTTTCTTGCAGGTAAACAAAATTACAGGCCTTCGTATAAAAAGGGCTGGAAAATAATAATTTCATCTGTGTATTTAAGACTCTGCATAATTGTAGCTATCAAAATAAACACAAAAAATCACATAAAAATCAAAGCTGCTTTTTGTTATCATTCAGTCAACTCATGTGCGACCCTTCTTAGAGAAGATAATTGACCCTGGGCTTGTGTTCTATGGTCACAGGGCCATATGGCTCATAGTCCTTGATCAAACATGCATTTTCTTTCTTTTTCTAGATGAGCTTGACTCCTGGTGCCCTAATATATTTACAATGTAGGTGCTGCATTTAGAAAACAACAATGCAGAACCCTGTATGGACAGATGTGATGCTTTTGAAACTTTCTGCAGAGAAGGAAAAATACAAGGAGATAAGAGAAGCAGATCAGTTTTCTAATAGGGAAGGATAAACAGCATTTAACGCATGTACAATATCACTTTGACATTGCAATGACCAGTAAATTCTCTCTGTGCTTTTATTTTCCAGTCTAACCACACTGCAGATCTTGACACGGGCTCTGCTTTAGTCCTGACTATTGAAAGCACGTTGATCACTGCCTGCTCCTCAGAGTCTTTAGTTAGCAAAGGTCATTTTAAAAACTTCTGTATCCGCTTTGCTGATGGCTTTGAGACAAGTTGGGATGACTGGAAACCAGAAATAAGAGGAGATCTAGTCATGAATGCATGTAAGTGGGTGTGACTTCATACTGGACAATAGTATTTCAGATATAAATCCACTTTTACCCTTTCCTGTGACTTTTAAAACTGTTGCACTTTTCCCAAAAAGATAAAGATTTTGGCCTTCTGAAAGCAAAATAATATGAATCTAAGAGGTTGTATTCCTTTGTTGTTTTCCTTTTTTAGTAACTTTGTTGCTATATCTCTCATTGTAAGCATTTAAGTTTTGTCCGAGAGATGTTCAGAGTTGGATGTTTTGCTTTTATATAATTTCATAAGATTTCAGTAAGTGTTTAATAGTTTAATGTAGACAATTTTAATTTATATATATATATATATATCTATCTTTCATTATGGTGAAGATTCTGGAATTTATATGGAATTCCAAGTTAATACAAACTTGGATGTTACCACATAGATTCACTTTACTAAATAAGTAATTCAATGGGAATCAAATTAAACCACTCTTCGAAGACCACTCATCCTTTAATTGCGGAGGGCAAGAGACTGAGGTGGAATTCGGAAGGGCTGCTCTAAAGCAAATTTGATTGTCTGCCTAATTAGTGTATGTGCTTCATGTGCTTCATATGCTTCATATAGGTGTTGTGCCAGATGGTACCTATGAAGTATGTTCTAGGACAACAGGACAGGCTGCAGCAGGTAATACATTTTTTGAATAAATCAAGTAATAAATAAATAAAGCATTCACAAAATAGGAAATCTAAATCCTTTAATTGTGTCATAACTTCATTGGTGGTTTGGGTTTTTGTTCTGTGTAGTATCTTGTTTTCCTGGTAAAACTCCTCAATGTTTTTATCTACTCCATCTTTTCAAGCTCTTCCAGTTTTGAGTCACATCAGCAACACTGGTTTTAGATTTTTACCTGCAGGAAAACACACAGTGTATATGTGTTTGTTCCTTGGTTGGAGAATAGTCCGTTATAACAGCAATGTTGTCCTACTGCTTCCTGTCCTAGAGACTGCTAAATTTTCCCGTCCTCCTAATGCTGAGACTTTGCATTCTGAGCTCCCATTCCTCCCTCACCTCTTCCAGAGATTGCTTCTGTGCTTCCCAAACTCCCTCTCTTCCCAGAATCTCCTAGAGAGTTGTTCTGGACTTTCTCCAGAGGCCTCAAAAATACCTGGCAATCTCTGTCTTGGTCATCATAGCTGCTGCTTGCTGCTTCTTACCTCTTTGCCCCAATGTTGCATCTATGTGTCTCTTGTCCCTATAGTTTTGTTCATTGTCCCCCACTTGCTTTTTTGTGTTGAGGAGACGTAAAAATGAAACACATGCTGCAACTATGAAAAATTTACCTCACGTGGAATTGTGAATGGTGAAAACCAGGATTAATCCGTTTAGAAGGAAAAATGGTATCTTGTGCAGTTCTGCTTAAAGCAAGTTCTCTATTTTGATGTTGGAAGGTGACTCTCATTAGAAAAATCCTGGGAAGACAGGATATTCAGCAGGCACATTACGCATATATTATAACATCTTCCAGCGTCGTTATTCAAGACTTGAAATGGTAGATAGGTCAGCATATTTACGTGCAAATAGACATCATCTAGGTTTCTTGCTGATAGAAATCCTATTCTGGAATAGTATACTTGGCTGCAATTGTAAGAGCTGAAGTTTGAGATGCTCTCTCCTGGTCATCAGCTTGGCTGAATTAGGTTTGTCTGTGTATGTCACTTGTTAAAGAAATACTAACTTCGTAGCTGCAAAGTACTTCCAGCAAGCATTTCAGCTGTGGAACACCTTTTCCTCAGAGTGGGCAGAAAAGACAATTCTGTGTAACCAACAAACACTGTCTTGGCTAACTAATACATAATTCAGTATAGAGGACTTTTTTAAAAGAGGAAAAACTGATTAAGCTGGTTTTGTTTTTTTTTTTTTTAAATACAGAAAGTAGTAGTGCTGGAACCTGGACACTGAATGTGCTATGGAAGATGTGTGGTATTGATGTCCACATGGATCCAAACATTGGGAAAAGACTGAATGCTTTAGGCAACACCCTCACAACATTGACAGGAGAAGAAGATATTGATGATATTGCTGACCTCAACTCTGTAAACATAGCTGACCTTTCAGATGAGGATGAAGTTGACACTATGTCTCCCACTATACATGCAGTAAGTGAATTAACCAAAATAAGTGCTACTAATTGGAAAAGGCGTGACAGTTCAGTCAAATAGAAAGCTCTTAGACTTGAGTCTAGCATGCTACTCCTTATAGCTCATATAACTCTTGTTGCAAATCAAAAAAGTTTAAGTGCTAGTTTTCTAATTCCATATTTCTAAGGCTAGAAATCACAGGTCATACTTCTACTGGTGTTACATGGAAATATTGATCTGGATTTGAAAATATGGAGACACAATACCTAAGTTCAGGTACCTGGATTGGAAAAGCTGTGGCTGTAGACAGGTTTTCTTAACAGGAGAGTAAGTTACTAACGTGAGCAGATCAGAAAAAATTCTTTTTTGGTACTTCTACCCAATAGGCTGCTAACTTTGCTTTTTGGTGTCACATAAAAACGTTCAACAGATGTTCTTTAATGGCTATCTTAAATGTTTCTTGCCTGCCAACAGTGAAAATGTTATCCCAGAACACTAATGTTCCTGTTTGTTGTTTAGAAATCAGTTGGAGGTTCATTATGTGGAGATGCACGCAAGCTAACGTTTGGGCAGCGGATTGTAAATCACCTGCTGGGTTTGAACCCCCCAAACCATCGATACTCTGTTCCTGTAGAATATCTGTTGGGGTCAGCGAAGTGTGATTCTCTTCAATCTAGCAGATCACATATGAAAGCAGGCAGATCCTGCTCATGGGGACATGTATGTAGTAGTTACAGTGTGTCTCACTGAATGATGGGGTTTGGATCACTGGAGAGAAAATCCAATCAGCTGCCTTTTGAGATGAAACTGATTCTTTTGCATGCACTAGTCCAAATTTTAAGCTGTGAAATTCACTTTGCCTATTGTTAAATCATGCTACTGTCCATATTTTGATGAGGGCATTAATTAAATGTTTATTTTAAATAGGAGATTGTTGATCACCGACGGCAGGGAGGTTCTGGTATCCAAACTGGAGAACAGCGAGGAAGAAAATTTGTGAAACGTTTAGTCGATATCAGAGAACTCAATGAGCAAGCTAAAGTTATCGACGACTTAAAGTAAGTTGGGTTTTGCTTAACTCGCACAAAGTTAGGGAATAACAAACTGCAGCTGACCTTTCTTCTTTTCTGTTCTTATCACTTATCTTGTGACGGTCAAGTGGAAATTGTTGTCTGTCTTTAAAAACACAAAATTGTCCTTTTGGGTTTCATAAGAAAAAACTCTATATGCAATTACTCACTCAAATTTCTTAGGTTCTTCCCCAAGCGTCAAATTAGTCTATTCTTTCTGGTTCTGTGTTACAACAGCTGATTACAATCATTTCCTATTGATTCCAAATCATAGTTCCATCTTGATTTATTATAATGGTGATCACTGTCACAAAATAATTACTTTGTAACTGTAATAAGCTTAGCTTCATTCACTGGAAGAAGAAAAACATTTAAATCAACCATTTTTGCATCTTGTAAGTGATACTCTAAAATGAAATCTCCTATGCTATCTTTGAGAAAACTCTGAAGAAAGAATTATTTCAGATTTCATCTGAACAACTTCTGTGAATTTTTCAAATAATTTTTCACAGTCATGGTTTGTTGGGCTTGCTTTGTTTTTTTTCTCCTCTTCCCTAAGACAGATGTACTATAAATTAATCTGTCTGGGATGGGAATGCAGAGCTTGGTAATTATGTGCTAAATAATGAAGAGGAGGCACATTTTACTGCTTGTTCTTGGGATAAGATTGCTGTCACAATTCAGAGGGCAGTTGTATCTGAACTTTGGGTTTAAAGTTAAATGTTTCTTTTGATATGAGCTCAAAAATCAAAATGATGTGTTGTGCCTGCCTTTCCTCAGTTCAAGAATGCTTCAGTAAACTGCGATTATTTCAAAATAGCAGTTGCTTGATGGAGTTTTTAAAAATTATTTAGCGATGTGTTTTTTCTGCAGAAGGTAATCTGCTACAGAAGGCTGTCATTGGTGCAGCAGGGCTTTGGACTGTTACAGCCAGATTTTTCTTCATCCTGCTGAGGATTCTCAGATTTGTCCATTATCTTTGTTTTTAATTGAAGAGCTGTTTAATCAATTTACACATTGAAAGTGTATAGGAGGTCCTTAATCTAGTTGTTACAACTAGGGCTTTTTGAAATAAGAGAGTTGCTGCATAGCCATTCTTATTCTCCCCCTTAGCATCATGGTAGCACTGTGGGTGGTGTTTACTTGCATGCGAGTTTTTTTCTGCATCGTCTGTCTGCTCTAAGTCACTTGGAGACAGAAACCTTAAAATCAAAGAGTCCTCTTAAGGACAAAATATTATACCCGACAAAAAGTTGTATCATGGAACAAGAATAAATCTTCTGCAGCTATATCGGGTACTGGTCGTAAGTAACTACTGAAAAAAAACGAGAAAATGGGCTAATTCCCAGGGAAAGCAGAACACCATTGCAACACAGATTTTGAAATGGTGAAAATAATGTCACCTGCCTGTAAGATAACTCAACCATGATTTATCCCCAGAAAATTAGGTGCAAGTGAAGGAACTATAAATCAAGAAATACAGCGCTACCAGCAACTGGAGTCGGTGGCTGTGAACGATATTCGCCGAGATGTTCGTAAAAAGCTACGTCGATCCAGTATGAGGGTGAGCAGTATTAAGTTACTTTAAAAAATGATAGCACTTGCGTTGCGTATTTCTTTTCTGCATGTTGATTAAAGCAAATAAAATGCTAATAATGGAAAAGGAAGGTTAAGAATATCAAATAGTTCAGCAACCCCTTCACCTTTAGGAGAGGGCGGGGAAAGATTTTTCTCCCTTGTAATAATGGTGATATGAAAATTGAAATTTCACAGATGCTGTAATGTAAAAGGGTTTATTTGCACACCCAGAAGAAATAGTCGGAAAATGTGTATTTGAAGATGTCGTTTACTCCTTCTCTTAGCACATTTTAAAATGATTCCTTATTGGACTGATGAATGCAGATGCAGAGGCAAGCATGTTAACTGCCTGGGCAAATGACAGATACCTAGTGTATTCCACTTGGCATGTGTGCTTTCTAGAAGTGTGTTCTATATATAAATAAACAGCGTATTTGCAGAGTTAGGTGATGTAAAAATAAAAACAAGCTACTAAGGATAGAGATAGAAGAAACTGAACAAAAAAACCCAGCAGTGTTGCTGGTAATCCACAAACATATGTGGCTGTTGTCCCAGACCCTGATAACGAACCTGGTAAAACATTCTTTTCAGTGTGTCCTAGCGCATGAGCTCCAAGGATGATGCTTCATTAATAAGAAAAGATCTTTCAAATAGTAATCTGTTTGCAGCTCTTTCTCAGGTGCTCTCATTTTAGCTCATGTTCTTCTGTTACTGTAGTGGTAGCTAGGGAGGATGTCTCAGTGATCAGATTATTAGCTTTGAGTGTACTTTTCTCCTGGCAGCCGGATGTTGCTAATTCCAGCAAGTGTGAAAAGTGAACGTGTATCCGGAGGCAAGATGAAGATGCTGGGAAATGCTGATTATGAGATGCATTTTAACTATTATGGAACAAAAAAATAGTTTTACTTTACTGGCACACCTGTGTAAAGTAGTATTTTAGCTTGCCAGAGTTTTGCTCTGGGTTCTCAGTGTTGCATTTAAATATTACTTTTGTTTTAGGCTGCCTCCTTGAAAGACAAATGGGGTCTCAGCTACAAACCCAGCTACAGCCGATCTAAAAGTATTTCAGCATCAGGAAGACCACCTCTGAAGAGAATGGACAGAACAAGGTAAGTTTCTGGGAATTTGAGATCTGTGATAGCGACAACAGCATATGTAACGGAGGAAGCATGGGACTTTGGCTCTAACAGTCCTTTTACTATAGGCAGCAGCTGTACGTGGTGGAACTGGATAGGAGGAGGTGTTTTGGGAGACAGCCATGTTCTAAAAAGCAGCTTTTCACCTTTCTCCCAAGGAAGGGAGATTGTCTTTTTTGGTGAATGATCAGTTTCTTTTAATCTCTTCATCTGTATAACGTGTATTGTTTTTCTTTCATCGTTTAATGGCTGCTAAGCAAACTGTAGTTGTACAATGATGCCTCCTAGTAAAGTGTTTGCTTTGGTTTTAGAATACGTGTGTTTGAGTCTGTTGCTCCTGTAGATTCAGCTGAAGCGTTCAAAGTTTGGAATTAAAAATGTGCTATGTTATTATGTATTAAATATAAAAGATTTGAAAATTAAAAAGGTGGAGAGGAGTGTTAGAATTCTTCGGACTTTTTTCCACGAGAATAGAAATTTGAATAGTTCTATATGAATGGAAATACATAAATAATCCAGACATGAAAATATCAGACAGCAGATACTCCAGCATAAAACCAGCTTTCTAAGTACTCTAAAGTGAATTTTTCAAGCTGCCCTTGAAAAGGAATCTTTCTTCTGAATTAATTGGCATTCTTGATAGCTTAAGCAGAGCAAGTGTTGAAGGCGTGAAGGTTCTAGTTCAAGATCTGTCAGATGAAAACTACTTTCTCTTTACCTTTTCACAAAGCTATCTGAAGAGAACCAAAATCGTATGGAAAAGATAATGGGGCTTTTCTGTTGCTCTGTAAGAAACACAAAGTTTTCGAAAACATAGAGTACTTACTTTGTGACTCATAAGTAGAATGTACTGTAAGTCCAAATAATTCATTTCAGTGGCATCAGGGAATACATAATCTGCCAACTTGCTTTATGTCCCATGTGGGTAGATCACGAATATATTTTTCAATAATTTCTGCGCGTTGGCTCAGAATTGAAAGACTTACATGAAGAAATAAGCAGAGATTGGCTAGCGATAGACTACCAGCCAAGTAATGTGTAGTTTTCTTCTCTTTCCTTCTCCCCCTCCTTTTTCCTTTTCATGTACTCTGATTGCTTCAATTATGACTTTAATCTTTTTCCATAACAAAATGGTAAATACTGACTGTACCTCTTTGTAGCCCTGTAAATTTTGCAGTTAACTGTTTGCATGAACATAAAATCCTGTAGTAAAACTCAACAAGCTATCGTGTTTTGGTTTTGCTTATAGCTCTCGACTAGGAGACAGCGAAGACCTCCCAGATATCCGTGTAGATGCTGCATCTCCTGGGCCAAGAGTAACTTTCAACATACAGGATTCTGTAAGAGTTACTTTATATGCCAGATAATTATATTTCTGACACCATTTGGTCACAAGTTCATGAGACAGGTATACCTAGGCAGACCTGAATTGCTTGTGTGTTTGTATGTGTGTGCCTTAAATTACGGATGAGTTTTTGGAAGATACATTTGTTTTGATAGAGGACAGATGTGTTTTGTTTCCTTAACATAGAAACTAATTGAAACATTAGGGAAAATACTCGAAAATGGTATTTTTTTAGGCTGGCACGCATAGTAGTAATACAACTGTTTTTATCAGAAGCGTGTAAAAAATCATCTAGTATTTTTTTGTTTTGAATATATTTAAAGTTTTGGAAATTGGTATTAGTCAGTTTAGTGTAGCCCTACGGGTATATCCTTCTGTGTGTTTGAAAGGCATTGTTGAATCTTTGGTTTTGTTTGTTGCTATGTTTTCTCATTTTTAAAATGTTCCTATTACGTTCTTTTTGGATGGCTGAGATTATTGTCATTGTTTTAATTTATATATTTTTTTTTTTGCTTCTAATTAAGTTGAATAAAACAGCTTGGGGGATTGCACAACAATCCAGCTGTCCAGGGGAAGGGTATTTTCAGGTATTTCTGAGAAGCAAGTATTCTTTGCCAGAGAACTATCTTTATCTCACAGGGAGCTGCTTTTCAATGTTTCATCTCTTTTGCACTCAGCTAAACAGAATGTATATCAAATTTGAAAATATCTAAATTTAAATATGTAAAGTAAGCATAACATCGTGATTGGTGGCTGATGGACTTTCCAGAGTGGTTCTACAGCCTTACGTAGACCTAAAACTTGGTAGTTTTTGTAAAATGAATTATTGGAATTTTCTTTGTGTATTTACAAAGACTCTGGTCAAGGCTGATGTAAAGTGACGAAAGTTTAGCCTTAAGAACGTACTTTAGAAGAGGATTTTAGAGGATGTGTGCAGGTGTCTTCATCTGTTACTTTGTGTTCTGAGATTGCAGACATCAACACCGGTGCAAAATAATTGCTGGATGGGTGGACATCTTCTCACACTTGCATTTCTGTTGGAATTCCGATATTTAATGCAGAGTAAGACATTTTCAAGCAATAGTGAGTAGGGAATGTGCCAAAACTTAACACCCAGAGAACAAATGGTGGAGATCAACTGCTTTAAAAAACACTTTTAGGGAAAATAGTGAAGATTATCCTTTTTCTTTAAAAAAACCCAACCAAAAACCAAAACAAACCAACAAAAGCAAAACAAAACCAAACAAACAAAATCCAAACTCAAGAGATAGTAACGTACCTTTTCTCCCTTCCAACTCACCTCACGCTCCCAGCAAATAAATTCTTGTTTCTGAGAGAAAGGTGGAAATGAAACATAGAAATGTGTTTTGCACATGTCAATATGTTCACATTTAAAAGATATCCTACCTTTTTTGCTGTTGCTATATATGCCTAGTTAGATTAAGTTTTGT
Source organism: Steatornis caripensis (assembly GCA_013398225.1). Classification (NCBI taxonomy): domain Eukaryota; kingdom Metazoa; phylum Chordata; class Aves; order Caprimulgiformes; family Steatornithidae; genus Steatornis; species Steatornis caripensis. The sequence goes on along the minus strand of VZSC01008955.1, from coordinate 434,388 downwards.
TGGCATAACAAAATGCTTACTTCGAAGCATAACAAAATGCTTACTCAAACACTTAAATGTATCAAATGTTGAATATTAAAAAAAAAAAAAACCACAAACCAACTTTACTGACATTATAACAGCGGTTCTTAACTTCGGCAGAGCTCTAATTCGAATTTGCGGATGACAACTCTAGCTCTATAGTAACACTGTATAGGTAGTGCTGTTGTTAAACTAATACTTCAAGAATTTTTCACATGCATATTCAAGAAGTAAATGTTCAAAAATTGCCTGTGTGGTGCTTGTGGTGTGCATTATGTGAGAAATGGGAGTCTCCTTTGGGGAATTTGGCCTGAAGTTCATTTCGTGTTAAAGCACGTTCACCCAAGAGCGCAGCCCAGAACTGCAAACTGGTGCTGTACATTCTGTGTTAGCATTCTGCATGCACGCCTCACTAACGCTCCTGGGTGCCTCACCCCTCTACAAGGTCCACAGTGATTTTTGCTGTCTTTTGTTCTTTGCTTTCAAAATATTTTTTAAATTTAAATGAAATGTTTCCACCCCTTCTGATCGTGTGAATTGGTCAAAGCATGATACGTATTTAGCTAACAGATTGAGCTCATCACTAGGCAATGGCACGTCTCCGTACAAATCTTTCCTTTCTTTCTTTTCCATAATCCGTCTTGCAATTTCTATACCCTGCTGTCTCTGTATTACAAGGAACTTGGGAGTGAGAGTTTCTCATAGCACTCTTGCTTTTTTATTTCCAGAGCTATCTAATGCATTCTCAATGGCAACGGTATCTGTGGAAATTTATTATCTTTTTGTCTTTTTATAATCAGTTTCCAGAGGAGACAGAAATGGACCTTTTGTCTGTAACTATTGATGGTCCCTCCCATTACTCATCTACTAGTGAAGGCTCATGCTCGGTATTTGGTTCACCCAAAACTCCAGTAGTCTTCTCACCCGGCATTCCCTTCCAGCCTGAAGAAGGACGCCGGGATGACAGCTTATCATCAAGCAGCGAGGACTCGGAGAAGGAGGATGATCATGAAAGAGAGAGGACGTATTTATATAGGAAACCGCCGTAAGTGATGGTCCTAAGGAAGAACACAGAAATTAAGAAAACACCCTTGAAATATCAACTTTAAAGCTACAAAATCCGTTACTGATGAAGGACTGAATTTTGCCTGCAGTGTGTATGTGGAAGGCAGGGGAGGTTGTGTTTGGCAGAGGTGACTGTGAGGAAAGGAGGAATTATGATCTGAAAAGGGGCAACTGTTAGACATTTCAGGGCTTGGAAGACAATAAAAGAACTTGGAAAGTGAGCTTTTTGAGGCATGGGGCAGGTATTAGTGGGACAAATGACAGGTTTGTCAAATACAGCATAACTGTCAGTTTTATCCAGTGATTATACCCTGACAAAGTGCATGTAATAATGTAAATATTTACAAAGATGAAAGTTATTGTGTATATCTTTTTGTTCCTTTTCTTCATTGAGAATTTAAGAAAGGCTTAGTTCTTTGTAGTACCCTATACTAAGAAAGGATACTTGGTAATGTGTTACTAGAAGATGGATCACTATGTTGCTGTGTATCAGATAAGGCCTTTTCTGAAAAACTTCTTAAAAGATTATATACTGAGCATGAACACGGTCTAAGAGTGCCTCATACCATCCATTCAGGTAAATGTCATGCTAATATCTAATTGATAATTGTGCCTGTGCAGGAGTACCTCTCGCAAGAAAGCAACAGGCTTCGCTGCTGTCCACCAGCTGTTCACTGAGCGCTGGCCAACAACACCTACCAACAGAAGTATGACTGGCACAACCACGGAGAGAAATATTGACTTTGAACTTGATATCAGGGTTGAAATTGATTGTGGAAAATGTGTACTGCACCCTACCATGCTTCAGCAAGAACACGATGACATTAGTTTACGACGGTAAGAAACATGGTTCTTAGTTGCCTCATGAAGAGCAGGCTATGAGTACTTATCCTGCTTTAGCTGTTAAGTCCAACTGATATTTCCATCACTTAAGTTAGGACCATATGCACAGTAATTAAGCACTGACCTATTTGAAAAGAAACATTAGTTTGTTACTATCACTTTAGTCGTAGTAATTATCACGACTTCATCGCATCACCATAAGTTGCAATTGTTACGACCAAGTATGGCATGGGGAGTTGCATTTGTTTCGCAAGAATCAGCATGTGCCTCTCCTTTATTTTTTAAATTTTTTTTTTTTTGAACTTGACTGTAAGAGTACAGAGCATTGGAAGGTGTTTCTCTAATGACATAACAATAATTCTGTAGATTTTATTGCCCGAAATAATCACATAATGAAAACGGCAAAAACAGAGTGGGCAGACAGAAAGGGAGTAGAGGTCACAGAAAGTAGAGATTGAAATGGTTCCTTATATAGTTGATACTACAAATTTGTTTTAGACATACCCAGGGTTTTTTAATACTGGAAAATACACCCTTGTTAATATGATGATTAAGCTTGCTTTAGTAACACGTGATGTATTGATTTTAGGAGCTATGATCGGAGTTCTAGAAGTCTGGATCAAGAGTCTCCTTCAAAAAAGAAGAAATTTCAAACTAATTATGCATCCACTACTCATTTACTTGCTGGCAAGAAAGTGCCATCATCTCTACAGACAAAACCCAGTGATGTGGAAACAACAGTGTTTTATATTCCAGGGGTGGATGTAAAGGTAAAAGGAGTGTATAACTCAGCAGGGAAGCGCTTTCTCTCTGCCCAAATAAGATTTCAAACCAAACGTGTTGTTACAGTATGTACAGGTTCATAGGTACAGAACACCATGGCAAAATCTTTTTTCAGTTATGTGGATACTGCTAAAATAGAAATAATGATTCTGTAATACTACATTGAAAACTGATAGATATTTTTACAGTCGTTTTCTTAGGGGAGAAAAATCCCAAAATCTGGTATGTACCATAAAAAATAGAGCTATGTCAAATGACACTCCATAGCAAACAGTGTATTTGATATTACAGAATGAAATCGGTTCCATTAACATTTTGCTGTCTAGAATTAGGCATATTTGTTTTGTGTATTTTCTTCTCTGACAAGTTATTTATATTGTATGCCCCTTCTTAAATAAAGGAAGATCTGTTCATTGTCAATAATTCATGTGAAGGGCAGCTCAGTAGTTGGCCTGCTAACACATAAAGCTCTCTTACTGTGTCTTCTGTGTTGCTTATTGTAGCAGTCAGAGTCTTGGTATAAAAACTGTTTTTTTAAGGGAATGTTCTCTCAAACACCATCAAACTGTAGACTCCCTTAGGTTTTTTTAATCATTGTTTCTGTATCCTAGTAAGAAAGGGTCTCAACAGAAATGTTCTTGTATTTGTGATGTGAAATCCTATGGAGTAAGAACAGGAAAAGTAGGTCACTGCTGCATGGGAACTTCATGCGATTCACTTGAAGCAATGCAATCAAATGCTCTTCACTTGAAACAGCCTGGCTTTTCTAGTCTTTTGATGTGGAAGGGCTATGTGTGTCCATTTTCCAGTATTCCAGGCTGTTTTCAGGGGTAACAGTTACACCTCGCATCCTGGCTGTTGCATTTAGTAAAATTTAGGAATAACTAAACATCCTCTACAGCTTTTGTTATGTGCTGTATTTTCATTGATTGTATATTGTGCACATGTAGAAGGTGCTATGAAATACTTCATTATTTTTATTTTTGCATGCCAGCGTTAAGTAGTGGAACAGTTCCACCACGCAGAAAGACAGAAAGCAAGCTATGCGGACAAATAGTTAGTGGAACAGGAGCAGAGGAGCAAGCTTTAGGCGTTGTTCCTAGATAGTTCATTTCCTCTGTTTCTCTGTGTTTCCTTGATATTTTTTTAATAGTTTAATTTATCTATTTTTTTGTACAAAGATTTCAGATCCTTATGTGCACCAGCTATATCTGTAGAACGTGAATTGGAATGTAACATACCTTGCAATGGTATTTTTGTAAATAATGGGAAAAAAAAAATGGAAGGGAAGGAGTATCACCGAACTGCTGTATAGAAATTGAGCTACTTGTGTGAAGTAAATTGATCTTTCTTTGCTTTCCAGTTGCACTACAACTCTAAGACTTTAAAGACTGAATCGCCAAATACTTCTCGAGGATCCTCTTTGCCAAGAACCCTTTCCAAAGAGTCCAAGCTGTATGGTATGAAAGATACTGCCACATCTCCTCCTTTATCTAGCACTACCCACAGCAAGACTAACACCTTACTTCTTCCCCAACCCCCACCCATCCCATCAGGTACTTATAGACAGTAACCTTCTGAAGCGATCATGGATATATATCTTTCCTTCATGTAATCTACTAGCTTTAGATCTGACTGCATGTTACCTGAAGCACTGTATTTATCAAGCCTGTATTTTGGCTGCGGAAACCTGATTCCAGAAGCATGAGTGCAGTTCATAAAGCTGCATTTTTAGAAATCTTTTCCCAAACCAGTCTCAGTAATATTTCCGTCATAGTCACCGTATCCCAGGGATGGGCTGTCACTGCCTTCTCCCTGTTTTCATTTAACAAAATAATGCTTATTAGTGGAAAGCAAAGTTGAATTATCTGTATAAAAAGTGAATGCTGACTGCTTTATTCTTCATAATCCAAGGGAAAAAAAAAATCAGATGAATCCCTGCTTCCATACATTACACTACTCAAAGAATACTTTCAGCTCTAAGTGCCTTCTGCCGCACAAGTAATGTGAAAATTATTGCTTTCTGGAACTGAGTTATTTCTTGTAGTACTGAAGCAGCTGTTTAGATGTATTTGTATTAATCAAAATACCAGACTAGTGTCCTCAACTCTTGCAGGCCCTTAAATAACCATGATTTGGAGTAACGTGAGTTCTAATACTTAAAGTTTTGTTTATCTCCAGTGATTCCTGTTTTCAAGCAGGAGTCCGTTGTTACATCATGTCAGATCTAGAGGTATGTAGATTGCACCTCCAACTTCTGAGACATTCACTCTTCTCTCCTTCGGCATTTGAATATCACTTTAAAAACAAAGCCAAAATTTTGTCAGAATTTGATGAGCCTGTAAAATTTATAACTGAAACAAAGTTGTGTGCACATTTTGGGGGCATTTTTTATAAAATCAACAGCGATGCTGGGAGAGAGCAGTGAAATGGGAACACCTTCCTCAGTTATCCACGCTTTTCAACCATTAGCTCTTAACTCCTTTAAATGTCTGTCCTCTTTATGATTACCAACTGTTGTATAATCTTGGTTTATACTGCTTTTCTTCAATTTTGTGCTGTATTTTTCTGTCCCAAATCTTTGCCTTTTATTTTTTGCTACGTCATGTCCAGTTACTGAGTCTTCTTGTTTTCATGTCTGTAAAGGTCATTTGGTGGTGGACTTACGGAAATTGCACTTGTGTGATGATATAAATATCTCCCCAAACTAGGGATTGCAATTACTGTATTTCTTTATGCGTTATATTTTTATAAATACTTACTAGTTCTGAATTGTTTTGAAGCACGTTTACTGTTATTTATGTTACTCTTTTTATATTACTTTTCCTTTGGAAAGGAAAGCACCTTGTCTTACTGTCTTTGGTCTCCAGTAAGAGCAAGATAGGACAATCTAGTCAGAGGCACTAGACAGAATGGTTTGCGTAGAATGAAAACTCAGGGCTTGGGCGTTTTTTTAGCAAATAAAAGGATTTTTAGCCCTGTTTTAGTCATTTAGTTAATGTTTATTTTTTTCTTAGAGAGCTTAATATCTTCATTTGTCTCCATTCCAGTAGCTGTGTTTCGTAGAGACAGTAATTGAGCTGATACTAATACCTTCTGTGCATATTTATGTTTTGGTGAGCCATGCATCCAAGTGCTAGCCTCTTCCACTGATTTAGAAGACAACAATCTTTTTACTAGTTTATATTCTGACTAGCTCCAAGCTCTTAAAAGTGCTTGTTTAGAATCTTTAGTTATTCTTTGCGTAAATATAGTAGAACTTGCCACTTACAGTTTTAGTTTTTTGATGTATTTTCTCAGTTTAAACTGACATTTTTCCCAGGCTCATCTATTTATTTTTCCTAATTCCACTTTCATTTCCAGTTAGCTGTGGTTGCTTTGCATTGTGTATTTGGAGAAGAATTGTGTGTGTCTGATTTCAGTGCTGTTATTCAAAAAGCAAAGTAGTGACAATGACATAAGAGTGCTTGGGTCAAGAATACGCACCATGGGATTACAATGAAGCATGACAGACTAATAGTTGGTTTTACACAGTTTTCTTAGTGAAAACCTATGGCTTATTTTTTCCTTACTGATCTGATTTATGCTTTTCCAGATGATAATCCAGAGAATTATAGGAAACAGCTATCAGTTACGAAGTATATTCTAATATTTATCAGTTACTGTTGAGTGATATTGCATTAGACAAATCTATCTTTTCAATGTTGCAGCCAAAGGGAAAGGAAGTGGTGGAGTGAAAACTGCTAAACTATATGCATGGGTTGCGCTCCAGTCATTGCCAGAGGAAATGGTGATTAGCCCATGCTTGTTGGACTTCCTAGAGAAAGCTCTTGAAACCATTCCCATTACACCTATTGAAAGGAATTACACAGGTAAGTTGTGTATTTGTATTCTAGTGCTTTATGCNGCACACTGCTGGCTCATGGTGAGCCTGTTGTCCACACTCTCTTGTCTCCTGGTGGCGTTGAGCTGCTCTTCCCTGAAAATTCCACCTTCTAATGAGTTCTTGTACTTGTCAAAAGCTGTTAGTTCACAGGATGAAGACATGGGACAATTCGATATACAAGATCCCTTGGAGGAGTCTACAACATCATTAGTATCATCCTCAACATCTGCATACTCATCCTTCCCTGTTGATGTGGTGGTTTATGTACGAGTTCAGGTGAGGTTTTAATTGAACTCAACGTTCAATATAGTAGGTAACTTCAGTCACAGTCTTTGAGACAATACATGCTTCTAAGTTTGCTTTTTAAAAAATAAAAATATTTTCAGGTGTCCTTTCTGAGATACAGTCTACTGTGATGATAAAATTGGACTTATTTCAGCAGAAGTTCTGACATATATTAGTCCCATGAAGACCAAAGAAGTGAGCTATTTTGAGAAGTCACAAGAGTTCTGAGCATTTTTAATCATTATTTCTTCCTTCTCTCTTTTGGACTTTTTTGGAAAATATCTTTCATAAGTAGTATCTCTATCCATTGCTTATAAGTACCATTTCAAAGCAAAAATAATAATTTGATATTTTCTCAGTTTATGTGGAAAATATAGGCATGTACAGTTATCACCTACAAGGTGTTATTCATACTGCTTAATATTTGACGTGTCTGGGCTTTTCGTATGTGTAAAAGAGAGAAAGTGCTGCTGCAGAGCGATTCAGAACACTTAAGCTTGATCTGAATGTTACTATTGTATTTTTCCACGTTGCTCAAACAACGTTTTTTCCTAGTATAAATCTGATTATGTTCCCAAATTGAGCAACATATTCTAACAGATGCTTTTTTCTATGCCTATGAAAATTAACGATAAAATCTGTAACCTCTTCCAGCTTTTACTTGCAAACTCAGCTAGCCAACAGTGTGTTCAGGGGAGCTGGGGCCTTCAACATCAGCTCAAGTGATTCTGCATAGTTTTCACATGAGATGAGCTATGAATTGACTTGGGGAGGAGGGAGGGAGGGGGATGTACACGTCCTGTGCTGCATCCAGGCTTCCTTCCTCTAAGTTTTCCAAACCTGGTCGAAATAGTAGCCCTGTTGTTGGAGGGATTCCCTGAAATTAATGTATCTATATCAACTTGTATACAGTTACCTTACTAATTCTAAAACCAGTCTGAAAAGGTTGTAATTTGCTTAGATTTTAAAAATAAATACATAGCACTTTATAAGCCAGATTTGGGGCAGTTTTAGTATTTCATATTTGTTCACTGAATGCTTTGTTTTCCTTCTATCTTTCAGCCCTCTCAAATCAAGTTCAGTTGCTTGCCGGTATCACGAGTGGAATGTATGCTGAAGTTGCCTTCCCTGGATCTTGTTTTCTCTTCAAACCGAGGAGAACTGGAAACATTAGGCACAACGTACCCATCAGAAAATGTGTCAGTTGGTGGCAATACTTCACAGAGTGGCTCAAAGAATTCAGTTTGTAAATCTGGAGCAGCAGGTAATATGTATATGAATTTTTATACTATATATAGCTTGTAGCATAAATAAATAAAACGTTCTGTTGTTTAAAATTGGAGCAGAAGATAAGCTTTTAACACACTTTAAGGCTAGGCATTCATGTATGAGTTCAGTAGGATTTCTTCATGTATCGGCATGCTGTAAAATCTCGCACAGATACAGTGTATTGGACTTCTTGCACTGGTCAAGCAACTTCAGTTATCTCTTATAAAAGGCTAGCATCGATACATAGAATATTTAAGCTACATTGCTGCTACAAGGGCATAATTTGGTGTGCATTTGGTCTGTTTAATATTGCTGTTAACAGTTTTATTTCACATTTGAAAATGCTTTTGTACTAAGACTAATTTTTGGAAAAAAAAAAAAAAATTCCTTCAGGTTCATCGCCTGGACTGGGCAGCCCTCTTGGCAGAACACGGCACAGCAGCAGTCAGTCAGACTTGACTACTTCTAGCAGCAGCTCTTCAGGCCTGAGCTTTACTGCCTGCATGTCCGACTTTTCCCTTTATGTGTTCCATCCATATGGAGCTGGAAAACAAAAATCTGCTGTTACTGTTCTAACCCCTGGATCAGGAGCCTTAGGTACAGAACAAGTTTTTGTTTGCTTTAATGAACGTTGTTCAAGTTTGACATGGTTTTATGAACAGAAGATCTGAAAAGGTTACAGAAGGTTCAACTTTTTCCTTTCCATTTCTAGGTAATGTGGACGAGGAACCAACTTCGGTCACTGGCAGGAAGGATTCTTTGAGCATTAACCTTGAGTTTGTAAAAGTCAGCCTATCACGAATAAGGCGTTCAGGAGGTTCCTCCTTTTTTGAGAGTCAGTCTGCGAGCAAAGCTACCAGCAAGATAGATACTACGTTGATAAACATATCTGGTAGGTGCTTGTTTCATTTTAATCTCATCTATTCAGCTAATTAGAGAACTGCTGTTCCAGTGATAGACTTCACTCTCAGCAGCTTTTGTAGATGTTATATGACAGCCATCTACTTGTAGTGTGTAGTAAAATTTTTGCTCTTTTTGAGTGAAATAGGGATTGATACATTAGATTTTAATGGTACTTAGAGAACCTATTTGCAGATGCACCTTTTTAGCCTTCTGATTCATTTAATGTAACTAAATAGGCTTGCTCAAACACCTCTCGACATCAGTCTGTGTGACCTAACGTGACCTTTGAATATTTTGAGTTTGCGTTGGCTCTGGCTAGGATGGAGTTAACCTTCTTCATAGCAGCCCATGGGATGCTGTGATTCGAATTTGTGGCTGAAACGCTATTGATAACACACCAGTGTTTTGGCTATTGCTAAACAGTGCTTGCAAGGTGCCAAGGCCTTCTCTCTTTCCCACGCTGCCCAGGAGGGAACACAGCCAGGACAGCTGACCCAGATTGATCAAAGGGATATTCCATAGCATATGATGTTGCGCTCAGTAATAAAGTCTCAGTGAAAGGAGGAGAAAGGGAGGATGTTGGAGGTTATGGCATTTGTCTTCTTAAGCAGCTGCTAGGTTTGCTGAGGCCCTGCTTTCCAGCAAATAGCTAAACATCTGCCTGGCAATGGGAAGCGGTGAATAATTTTTTTTTTCCTTCATTTGCATGCACAGCTTACGTGTTGCTTGTTAAATCAATCCACAAGTCTCCTTGCCTTCCTTCTGTTTTCTCGCTCTCCCACAGGAGACTGGAATGAGGGAGAAGCTCGGTGGGCATTTGGCTGTTAGCTGGGGCCGCCCCACAACAGAGATAGTGCCTAAATTGTTTGCGTTTAGTCAGATTTAAGTTACGTGTCATTTTAGTTGTATTGCAGATATTTGTCACGTATTATCAGAAGGATTTTAAGCCATTAATTAGTAGTAATCTTAGTATGTAAACTTTATGATAGGGTCTTAGCATGCAAAAGAGAGTGGTTATTTTCCACCTAATGGCACAATGTATGTTTTTCTTCAGATACAAAATCCCATAGTATACATTAGCTTTATACCCGAGAGAGGAGAGAGTAGAGTCTTTGAATAGTATTGTTTGTTGAGCAGTATGTATGCCCTTTATTTTGTAACACAGTTTCTTGAGAACCCCAAAAGTCTGTATGACTGCAGCGCGGTAATATATGATACGTGGCAATATACATAAACAGCAATGAGATAGAACATGTAATGCTAATCTGTTCTCACTTACAGAATTTGTTTCAATGACAAACTCATTAGCTTGGTTAGCTTTTAAATATTTCTGTATTAGCTAAAGCAGTAGTTCTTGTTTCCCACCCAAAAAGAAATCCCTCCTCCTAAAATACTTCATTTATTCCTCAGTGTCATGCATCATTAGAGTTAAAATAGTGGTTTGGAAATCCTCAGACTCTAAGTAGGCCATTTCAGTTTTGCGTGCCCGTTGCAAATCTGGTTTACTGCTCGTGATCAAAAAGAGCATTGGTAATCCAAAAGTGTACATTTCTTAGAGCAACCAGTTGAAGGGCCTGCAAACCACAGAGAAAATTGTACGATGAGCCCTTGGACTGGGTATCTGAGCTTTTCAGCTTGTTTGTTGGGATTCCACCGTGTTTTCTCAATGCATTACGCCGCGCTAACTTGCTTGCTTAAGTTAGAAAGCAACTGTAGTATGACCACAGCGTCCATATAGTATAGCTTTGGTAAGTCCCCTTGTTACAGGAGTCAGCAACAGGGGAATGAACTTCAGCAGGCCACCCAGCGCCCTAGTGTAAATGCTCTTATGTCACTGTTCCATCAGAACAGAAAGGTGAACAAACTCGGATTCTCATTGCTGATTCATCTCTTAATACTTTATGTTAAATTTATTCCCAAAGTTGGTTAGGCTTTCAGTTGGACATAGCTGGGTAAACACTGACCGCCCATTTTCATAGTCCTCTCTTCAGAAGCGGGTATTTCACAGCTCCCTTTTGTTACCTGAATAGGATAAAATCTTTTACAGACACTCTCCTTCTTTTCCCTTTTTTATGTGAAAACTAGAAATAGTCTAGTTTTCAAGCAATCTCCCCACAGAGGGGAAAAAAAAAAGTGGATTATGTGGCACAATTGAATGTGCACAGTATATCGTGTTAAAATTTACAGCTAACTCTCCTAGATCACAAGCTTGCTTAGTGTTCTTCATCATCATTTTGTTTGTTTTAATCTGATGTCTGCTGTGTGGTATTTTCTTAATTCTGGCTGTACTGCTGCATGTCTGACTCGGTGATGTAGTTCTGCAGTCTCTATTCAATTACTAGGTGCCAAATTTCACCACCCTGCCAGCTTGTGCCTATGAAGCTACAGTTAGAGCTGCACTCCTGAGTACTCAAGGAACCTTGAAGTACAACTTGGATCTAAAGGCTTGTTACTTATTTATTTTCCCCCACTGCACATCAGTGCACACACAGGATCCTGACTTAGTGGGCAAACAGCAGAATGGTTGTGATTGATCTGCCATTAAAGCCCTCAGATGAGGAGTCTCAAGAGGCACATACAAGTAGGAGCATCAGTTATATTCTTAGGTTGCATCTTGCCTTTATGAAATGTGTTTGTATCTAATACTGGATTTAAGAAATGGCAACACCTCAGGAAAACTGCAGATTTTAATAACTATTTTTTCATTATAGCAGAGACTATACTGCTGGGTGAAGAAGCATTTGACTATATTGAACACCTCTTAATTAGATTTGGTTATCAAAACCTGTGTGTATATGCTCTTTCTTTGTCAGCTGTCTGTGATATAGGATCTGCTTCTTTCAAATACGATATGCGACGACTCAGCGAGATTCTAGCCTTCCCGAGGGCTTGGTACAGGAGAAGCATTGCTAGGCGGCTTTTTCTAGGTGATCAAACAATAAATCTGCCAGGTAAGATATTGCTTCTTATCATGAAAAACCTTTTTTGCACAAGGGGTCGTAGTAGGAATTTTAGGAACATTTATTACCTATGTATTATTACATGTGTAACTAGATAAAAATGCATTATAATTTACTCCATATGCAGTCAATTGAATAAGTTTAATAGAAAAGAAGAATGAAAAAATTCTGAAGTAGGTCATTGAACTATTTGAAGAGCTTGTATTAATGAAGACAGTAGAAAACCTTCAGTTATGATAAACGAAATATATTTTGACGCTCTCCAAATACTTCTTAGTATATGGGAGGATATAGTTAAACAAAAACAAAATTGTTTTTCTGCCTTTCATGTGGTGCTTTTCTTCCAGTAGCATCGGGTCCTGGAACACCAGATTCAATTGAAGGGGTAAGCCAGCATCTTTCCCCTGAATCTTCACGGAAAGCATACTGTAGGACGTGGGAGCAGCCCTCCCAGTCTGCTTCATTTACACACATGGCACAGTCACCTAATGTTTTTAATGAACATAACGCAAGCAGCAGTATGTCACCTGGGACAGCATCTCATAGCTTAAAGTCTCCAGCTGTTACAAGATCAAGGAGCGTGTCTGACTCTTCAGTGCCTCAGAGAGGTCAGTAGACAATTGTTTCTTTAGGGTTTTTTTTAAGCATTTCCATCGGTTGTATGAAGAAAGTATGTTGTTAGTGCTTTGTAGAAAGCAACTGTAAAATATTCTTTTCCACTGTGCCTGGGAGTGGAGAGACAATGGCTTAGAGAAAGGAAAAATTCTGAAATGAGTGAATCAAAGTGTGGTTTGTTACTTTCTGTGAAATGGCAGGTTCTTTTACTAGAGCTGGGATTAGATGAGTTCTCCAGCTTAATTTGATTGCATTGTCATCTTCTTGGTCCTCTATTCTTACCCAAGCAATTGCCACGCTCTTAGCAGAGGGTCAGTATCACAACTCACAGGTGAGGTCCGTTAGTTCATCTCATCTGAGACTCTGGGCTCATACTAAGGTCTAAGTAAGGTTAGTTTCTATATAAGAAATAAAATAACTTTTAATTTCTTTCACTACAACTGTTAATGCACCTTATAGCAGTGTAGCACTGGCTGTGTGGAATATTTATGGCATGAGATATAGACTGGAAATTTAGAAGCATGGTGCTTATTTTACTCTAGGAAAAACACCTGTGAGAAAAGAAAGGACAGTTATTTTGTGTATTTTGTAAGCAAGCAAGATGTATTATATGTACAGTTTTTAGAAGATGCAGTTGGAGAAGGGTTTATGGCTGGTAGAGTGGTGTGTTCATAGAAAACGCAATTTTGCACAGGCTTATAAAAGTATTGCCAGGATTTTTGTGAGAAGAGCAAGGAGAACTCTAACACTTGAAATTCTGTCTTGGCACTTGTGCAAATAACTGCTACCTGAATATTCAAATACTACTAATTAATTTTCTGAGTACACTGGTAATTTTAAAAAGTTAAAGAATTTAAAATATGTTCTTGCAAGACTGACTGCAAATTAAAAATATTTTCTCTTAAATAGATTAGTAAAAATAAACATATAAAATGAGTTAATTTCTGTCAGTTTTTCCTAGCATGTAGAATAATTTAAAATTTTGTCTACTTTTCTGTTTAGATACTCTCTCAAAAACATCAACTCCATTTAATAAGTCAAATAAAGCTGGAAGCCAGCAAGGAACACCATGGGAAACACTGGTTGTATTTGCTATGAACCTAAAACAATTAAATGTTCAAATGAACATGAGCAATGTAATGGGCAATACTACGTAAGTATAAAACAAGATCAAGCATGTTTTAACAGATGGTGGTGTTCTGGGGGCAAAAAAACCCATTTTCTCCGCAGACTGTTAACAGCATGTTGTCTTTTTGCTTTAAAATCCTAACTCTTTCAGTTTTGAACTGTGAAGCCCCTCAGAAGTACTGGTCAATGCTTAACGCTGAAGTCAGATATGCTTAATCCACGTTATTTACTGCTTTCCAGTAAATAATTTTCAGTTTCTCTTTTGACAGCTTGGAAAATTGTTGTCTATTTTGGTCTCTATTCTAGGTGGACCACCAGTGGTTTGAAGAGCCAGGGTCGCCTGTCTGTGGGCAGTAGCAGAGATCGGGAAATTAGCATGTCCGTTGGCTTGGGAAGATCGCAGTTGGACTCCAGAGGGGGAGTTGTTGGAGGTACCATAGATGTTAATACCCTGGAGATGGTGGGTAAGTTGGACAGTTGCCTGGTATTACTGTATGGTCCAGACAATAAATGTGAAAAACTAAAGAATACACACAGTAGCGCGCTTTGTGAACCTGCTAGTGTATAAAAACCTTGGATTCTTACCTGTGCATTCTGACTGTGAAACACGCTTTGAATTGAAGGGATAGCCTTCTGATCAGGGGCTGATTCAGTCACAGGCTTGCTCTAAGATTACACTAGCTAGCTGTGCAACTCTCCAGCCCCTGGCAACTGAAAAGACTTGACAGCATTTCAGCTTCTCCTAGAATTTCACAAGTGCTTATGGTTTGGGAAATGCAAAATGGCTTTGGAAAGAGGTTGGGTGTTCTGGTGCTACACCAGAGTCATGACCTCCCCCTGCATCTGGAAGAAGAATGTGTTTTCTCAGTCCCTCTGTATCATGTGGATGGCATAAGGGTGGAAAAACTGGGGGGGTTTTATCTTTAATGCTGTATTTCTGTATTCCTTTGGTTCTGTTTCAGCTCATATTTCTGAACACCCAAACCAACAGCCCAGTCATAAAATTCAAATTACCATGGGTTCCACTGAAGCACGTGTTGACTATATGGGCTCCAGTATCCTAATGGGAATCTTCAGTAATGCTGATCTTAAACTACAGGATGAATGGAAAATTAATCTGTATAATGCTTCGGACTCAAGCATCTCTGATAAAAGGTAATACTGCTTCCTGTGTTTAATATGTATAATGTTTGGTAAGGTGAAATTCTACCTATATGGCTTCTGTCCAGTATTGTTAACCAAAACTTAAAGTGTCTGCTAGAAAGCAAAGTGTTTGTGATTTGATTTTTTTTTTTGTCAGTAGAAAATAGATCAACTGCTAATATTCTTGCGGTTTTTAATATCCAGCGAAATATTTGTCCATGGGGACTTAAAATGGGATATCTTCCAAGTGATGATTTCAAGATCGACTACACCAGACCTAATAAAAATAGGAATGAAACTCCAGGAGTTCTTTACTCAGCAGTTTGATACAAGCAAGCGAGCTCTGTCCACCTGGGGACCTGTTCCTTATCTCCCTCCCAAGACAATGGCCAACAACTTGGAGAGAAGCTCACATGAGCAATGTAAGTGGTACAAATAATACTATACATCCCCAGTAGGATGTTTTAATTGCAAAAGCTAATCTGAGCAATTTTATACATGCAAGTATGTCGACTTGACTTGAAATAGTTTCTACAGTGCATTTTTCCTGTAAATTTGGCCGGGTGCTAACCTTTCAATTAAGAATGCAAATATCTCGAGTTCCTGGTTAGACCTGAGGTACAATAATGAACTAACATGTTATTTTGGGGGTTTAGTTGAAAATACATATTTTTGTTTAAAAAAATCTTTCTTTTCAGTTTTCAAACTATTTCAACTATTTCAAATCGTTTTCGAAGTCTGTTTTGAAGTCTATTTCATGAAAAAAACCATTTCTACTTTGAATAGCAGTGGAAGTGTGATGATGTTCTTACTTTCTATTAATCATGAGCTGAAACGATAATTTGTCTAAAGACAATGAGCCGTTGATTTCCAAGTATGCTTGTTCAGGTACTCATAAGCTACAACCACTTTTACATCACAAAGATGAAACAGTGTCAATGAAATAGATGAGAAAATATTGCTCTTAATTCAATGTTTTGTTAAAAATATAAATATAGCAGCAATCTCTTCTGTATCTTTCTCTTTCCTAAAGTGTGTTCTTGCTATTGCATGTTTCCTTTCTAGTGTTGGATGCAGCCCATCATCGCCATTGGCCAGGAGTTTTGAAAGTGGTATCTGGGTGCCATATATCCTTATTTCAGATGCCACTGCCAGAAGATGGAATGCAATTTGGAGGATCCATGAGCCTGCATGGAAACCATATGACGCTGGCTTGTTTTCACGGACCTAATTTCCGCTCAAAATCGTGGGCCTTATTTCACCTTGAAGAACCCAATATTGCATTTTGGACAGAAGCCCAGAAAGTTTGGGAAGATGGTAATTTAAATCATCTCCTCAATTCTCTAAATTCCTTTAAATTAATTTTAAGAATGTATTGATATGTAAGAAGAAATCCAAGAAAAACCTATTTTCTTTAACTCTGAATCAAGATTATTTCCAAAAAATGTACCACTTACTAAAATAATAATCTGTTCCCTATCTTTACCACCATTTGCTTTATCTGTGAAAAAATGCATTTTCAAATACACTAGATATGTCCCCGATAATATGCCTACGAAGTGGATTGTCTGCCTTGTTAATCGCGTGTTTACGTAGTCCTTCGCTTCTGTATGATGAATTCTGATGGTCTTATTGCTTACATTTGTCTTCATATTGAGAAGTTTTTACTGTCTGTAGCTACTGAGGATTTTATTTTTTTGTCGTTTGTAAGCTTTATACCCCTTTTTAATGCCAATTGCATAGCAATTATTCATGTTAAATACCTGTGCGAGGAGTGCGAGAGGAGAAATCCTACTACCCTTACCAATCTGGTTTTTACTTCTTTTTTTTTTCCTCCTCTCTCACCCCACGCTGCCCACACCTTCGATGCAGGTACTAGTGAACACTCCACATATATTGTGCAAACCCTGGACTTTCATTTGGGCCATAACACTATGGTCACCAAACCGTGTGGAGCCCTCGAAAGCCCTATGGCGACAATCACTAAGATAACAAGGCGCCGCCATGAAAACCCCCCCCATGGAGTTGCCAGCGTGAAAGAGTGGTTCAATTACGTTACAGCCACAAGGAACGAAGGTTAGATTCATGTTCGTTAAGTTTTGGGATTGGTCTCCTTGCCAGGCGGTGCAGATTGTGTTGTTTAAAAGCTGCTAAATTTCAAGTGGGCCAGAAGGAGAAGGGAATTTGAAATAATGGAAGCTGTTTCTTCTTGAGCACGGTGAACTTTGGAACGAAGCATAGCAATGTGCTGAACAGCTGGAAGTCTTACTGAGCTAAGTCCTTTTTCAAACTGTGCAGTAAAGCCAAAATGTTCTGTTAGCGTATGGGACATTTATGTATCTGGCATTGTAGTAGTTCCAGTCTTTTCCTCTTTCACTATATGCAAAAATACTTCTTGTTTCACATCCAGTTGTGATCTTGTAACATGAGGATCTATTCCTCTGTATATGAATGATTTATGGATTAAGTTGAAGTAGGAATATATTTTAGGCTTCTGTCACCACTTGCAACTAATGTGAAAATTACTCATCGGCCTAAAGCTTTTCGACCTTCAGCTGCTTCTAGGCCTTAAAATCATATCTTTAAATCACTGTTAATTGGAAAATAAAACTTTAAAGGTAATGTTAAAAGAATACAGCTGTCGCTATTTATTCACAAACCATAGAATCAGTACATAGTAGCAACAGAATTTCTGTGACAGGGTGAATAGCACAATATGGCATAGAGTCAAAAATGAGCAGATGATAGCTTCTTGGAGAAAAATATTTTTAAACTATTTATATACTATACTAATATTTATTCCTTTTGAAAGACACGACAGGATGTAGTGGTTAAAAGTCACAAATAGCGGCGCCATCTCTTAGATGTTTTTGTGCAGCCCTGTTTTGCTACATCCAGAGCATTTAAGTATGTAAACAACATTTGATTGACCTTTTGTTGCCGTGCTTTTGGCAACAGGGTGAAGGATATAATCTTCTTAATAATCATACACCAGCAGTTTTACAATGAAATAGTAACCTTTAACTTTCTTGTCTTGTCACAATTTTAGCAACTGAAAACTAATTCGAGTGATGTTGCGAGTGTATTATGGTAAAAGTCTTGTGACAAAGTTGGATTCCTGGTTAACAGTGATTTCTGACAGCAATGCTGCCTCAGTGAATTTAGGTATTATCTGTATTAATCAGAAACATGTATTTTCATTTTAAGTACTGCCATATTTTGAAACACAAAAGGCGCACTTTGCACCCATATAGTCTGTATCTCAGTTAACAGAAAGCTCATTACTGGAAGAGAGTCGTGTTAGGGTGGTCAGATGAATAAAATTTGGACTTTAATCTTCAAAAAAAACTAACAGAGGTTTAGAAGTGCTTAGATGTTATGGTACTGATGTTTATTTCCTCCCCACTTCTTCTTATGGGATGTATTTTGTGAAAATTTGTCACCCTCTGTGCTGACAAGAACCTTGTTTTAATAAAGACTGCTGAATTCAGGAATTTCCCATTGTCCTTGTAGAGTTAAACCTGCTTCGAAATGTTGATGCTAACAACCCAGAGAGCAGCACAACAGTGAAAAGCTCAAGCTTGCTAAGTGGCTTCAGAGGCGGCTCCAGTTACAACCATGAAACTGAAACCATCTTTGCATTGCCAAGGATGCAGCTGGATTTTAAATCTATTCATGTTCAAGAGCCCCAGGAGCCTTCATTACAAGGTGCAGTAAACAATCTGTTTTTTCTTGATCCAAAGCTATTTCTCATAAATGAAGAGTTAAATACAGAGCTACCGTGCTGGTAAGAGAAGAGGGTTTAATCTGAGAATTACTGCAGATCTGAAAGAAAGGATACAATTTCATAACAGTATGTAGAAGGAATTCTAATGAGAGAGTGAAGATCTAGTCCAGACACTGATCAGTATAGAAAAAACTTCCTAGCAGAAATTAATGTGAACATTTCAGCTAGGTTGACTGTTTTTAGGGGGTTGGTTTTCTTATTTTTATTAAAATGTCAGAAAGGAAGGCCATTCTGAAAAAGGGAATATGAGATAGGAACCTAAATTTCATGCTCTTGTTTTCAAAATGTTATCTTCGGGCTGCAATTGGAACTGGTGGGAAAGAAGACTTCTGAAGGTGTAAGACTCTAATGTAGATGTTTATCTTGGCTGAGCTGTGGTTTTTACTCCTTACCTGATCCTGGATAATACTGCTAGATAAGTCAGGCTGTTGGGTTTTGGTTGGGTTTTTTTCATAGCCAAACTAGCAAAACCTGCTATCAGCTTTTCTTATTGTCTAAAATCATGCATCAAGCTAATGATATACTGCTCTAGGCTGACTTTGCCGGTTGAAGATGATCAAGGTTGCTATGTGGTAGTATTTCTTTATTTTTCAACATCTTTTTTAAAAT
>VZSC01008955.1:373196-414071 GCA_013398225.1 Steatornis caripensis | reverse complement strand
CACTTCTCAAAAAGTGCAACATGGTTCAGGAAATATTTGAGCTGATTTTAAGTCAGCTCCTGTAGGACTGGAAGCAGAGTAGTTGCATACAGACTTACAAACCTGGTAGTGTCACTGTCTCTGCAGGGCACTTTGCTACACCGTGTAGGTACAGCAGGTTGTTCAAAAGCAATTCGGTCACGTCCAACACAGCTCCTAACGTGCAGTAAGCGGCAAGGAACAGACATACTCCTGGATTTCTGTTCCTTACCCACTACTGATGAGTTTGTGCTAGTTACTCTAAGTCATAATCTTGCTCCTATTTTGACACCTGGTCTTTAGTTTAACTTCTTTTTTATAAGATGGTATATGCAGATGAAAGCTGTTTTAGTTTTACATTACTTTTATTTCAGTCCTTTCATCAGTGGAGCTTCTTTCAAGACATGCACGTTTCTGACTTTAGAGTGCTTTACTTTTCCATGTGAATATGTTCAGTTGCAGCATTCAAATTTGGCACATGCATTCTTAAGCAGTATGTGGTCTTTGCTAAGAAGAGCACATCGAAAACAAGTGAGTTCGATGCGTACGTAAAGTGCGCCAAACACAAGAGTGATTTTTATTGTTGCAGACTTAAGGTGAATAAACAGCATGGTCCTGAATGAATGACTGTGCTCTACGATTACCTGCGTGTTGAAGGGAAGGTCATCATCGAGTGGCTTTAATTGCGTTACAACTAATTATTGCCACAACTATCTAAAACCTACTAAATTAAGACTTGTAAAAGATTGTAATGGCACTGTAGGTGTCGATCATAGATAAAATTATTTCAGGTGTTACATTTACTATAAGTATTATATAACTCTATATTGTATCAAATGTCATCACTGAAATTAAAAGCTGCTTATTTGAAGTTTTACAACTTCTGGTATTAAGATTTTTCCAAATTTTGCCACAGCAATCCTACTCTAGACTCTCATTTCTGTGAGTAATGCAATATGGTAATGTACACATAAACAATGAGTTACTACCACAGTGAAAGTCACGTATTTTGGTTTTTTGGTGTTTGTGAAATTGCGCATAGTAGTTTGCATTTCTTACTGAACTGTATAGAAAATGCAACATTTATTCATGTGATGTAACATGATTGGATGTAGAAGTGTAACACTTATGATGTAGAACACATAAAAATCAGTATTTTGAAAATTTATTTTTATAACTAACCACATGAACGTCTCTTTACATGTAATTGTGTACAACAGAGCTAGGAGTGCTTCTTAAAAGCACTGTATAGTAAGAAGTCCAACAAGTGCAGAAACTAACACAAGGGAAAGATAACTCTTTTTGAAGGAACTTGGTAAAAAAAAATGTTTTCAAGCTATCTTAAATCCAAATTCACAGATTTCTTTTTATTTTATAAAATATGATGTTTGGAGGAGGAGGAGCTGCTGTTCCTTCTCTGTATCCCAGGACTTAAACTCAAGTAAGAGCTATGTTCAGGTTCCTTTGATGCCTTTGGACAAAGACTTAACTATTCCCCCACCATCTTCCTCCTCAGAGACTGTCTGTAAACCTAAAAAAATATTCCGACTACGAGCGTGCCTGAATTTTGTTTCTGGAATGTAAGATGCTTTGTTGAATGCCATGATGATGACTTTGAAAGAAAGCACCTGTATATGGATGTTTTGGGCTCGCAGAGAGAAGGAAGAATCCTGCATTCCAGTGTTATCCCATGTCTGTTACAGTTTTCATAGGATATTTTTTACTAGCACTTTGTTCAAACCGAAACTGTTTGCTAGAAATTCTGTAAAACTGAAACACAAAGTGGTTCTCTCTCTTTGTGAGATTTGTGCTTTTGTTTTTTTAAATGATGTACAAAGAGAATTCAAGTGAGATGCTCATGACTGACTGCTGTGGGGTTTTTCTTCTCTCCCATTTTGTAGCAATTTTTCCTCCTCGCATTTTGGCTGCTCGTCCAGGGCAGAAAAACTCCGTTGGTGTTCTTGAGGACAGCACCACTGAGAAAGAAGCAGAGGAAAGCATTGCTTACACTACAGTTGACTGGAGAGAATTTATGTGCAATACTTGGCATTTGGAGCCCACACTCAGGTTAACGAGCACGCTTATATGCAATCTCTTTTCTCTGTGCCTTTTATTTGTCAGTACTGTCCTGCAAGTAACAAGTGTTTCCAAGTTGATGCTGTTGAGCTCCCAAGAGGATCAATCATGGATGCTGTTACAGATTCATCTTTGGCTGTTAGTGGTGCTATGAAAGATACCTGCTACAGGACATGACAAAAGCTGGATAATGCAATTATCTGTTAGATCAGTTAACTTCTAGATTAGAATTTATGCAGATTAAAGGTGTTGGAAGCTCTTCAAAATCAGGATACAGTAAAATTAAACTCATTAAGGACCACAGATTACTGTGTTTCACTCTGTCCTACAACAGTCCGTTCGCTTTCTGCCATAGTTTTTCATTTTGCAATTTTCTATTTTTAGCATTCCAGTTTTAGTTCTTCTTTAAGCAGTCACCTTAAAATAAAAAAAGCACTATGTACAGTGGCTATATGGCAGTTTAAACTTAGCACAAAAGAATAGTGTGTGTAGCTGCAACTCGCTGTTCTCAATATATCCTTTTAATCACTGAAGATGACTGTTCTCTGTGTCAGGTTTTGTTTGGTTTTTAACTCTGCGGACACTGCTGGAGCATCTAAGTATTCATTTACCTGTCAAAACAACACATCAACCCAAGCCAAACAAATCTTGAAAGATGGCATTTTGTGTTAGCAGTAATAATAAATCAACTTAAACACGATCTGGAGGCATCCCAGTCTGGGTTTTTGCCTCCCTGAGCATCCTCTTCCTTTGAGAGGATGTTCCATTGGTCACCTTCAGCTTATCTGTGTAAGTTAAGTTCGAAACAATGTCCGTTGGACTTAGGTTGGTCACAAGTAATAATGGTAAAAATGGATGTTTGTTTATACAAACGCCAGTTGACGTATTATATATTTGAGTACCTATTTGTTGTTCTTTAGATTAATATCCTGGACTGGGAGAAAAATTGATCCTGTTGGTGTTGACTACATCCTCCAAAAGCTGGGCTTTCACCACGCAAGGACTACTATTCCTAAGTGGCTGCAGCGCGGTGTCATGGATCCTTTGGACAAAGTTTTGTCGGTCCTTATAAAGAAACTTGGTACTGCACTACAGGATGAAAAGGAAAAGAAAGGAAAAGACAAAGAAGAATATTAAAAATAGAATGTGACAACCATAAATACGTTTGATTTTATCGAAGTGTTTTATTATAAGAATTTAAATATGGTTTAAAGAGAAACCTAGCAGCTTTTTGCTACTCTATTTAAAACTTACATTGTGAGTAACTGTTTACCGTGGTACATGCTACCATTCTGTATTTGAAGTTATTGCATGATGATGACCAATGTATATTCTGTGAAGGAATAGCTGGAACACTGTAAATCTGCTCCTCAGCACCCACTGTTTTACGTGCAATATGATTCCTGCATCTTCAAAGTACTTGCAGATTAACTGTGAATTTTCATAAACTTTATTTGCCATAACACAAACCCCTCGTTGATGTGACCGGTGATCAATTTGTCAATGTAGACTTGTGTAAATTTTATATATATATATAAAACTTACGAAACTGTGATTGCCTTAGTGCTAAAAATTGAGTTTATTACACTTGTAATAAAATTTAACTACTGTACAGGGCTTTTTGTTGGTGTTGTTCAACTTCCTTGATTAAAAAAAAAAAGTGTTTTAAGTGTTAACTGTTTGCCTCGACTATCACTTACGGGAGGTGACTCTCAGAGGCCCGGGGCCAGCCGCGCTGCCTCACGCAGCAACCGCGGGAGGCCGGCCTTCCCCTCAGGGCGCTGGGAAAACGCGGCGCCAAGCTCCCGGTGCCCGCACCGAAGAAACTGCGAGCGGCGGCACCCACCGCCCCGAGGCCCCAGTCGCAGCGTGGGAGCGGCGGCCCCGCAGGCGGTGCTTCCCCGGGCCCCGCTCCGTGCGCGCTTCTGCCGCAAGCGGGTCAGGGCGCGGCTCCCCCCGCCGGCCCCCGCTCGGCTGATCCAGGGCCGTGACGCCTCTCGCGGTTTCGGGTGCTGCTCTGCCCGCCGGGACGCTGCGGTCGGCGGCAGGGGAAGCCGATGAGACAGCGCTGGGGCGGGGCGGCGGGCGTCGCAGCGCAAGGACGAGGCTGCCGCTGTCCTTCCCTCGCGCCTCAGGCGAGGCGCACGTGGCGGGCGGCGGGTCTCTCGGCGCAGGGATCTGTCCCTCTTGACAAAATGGCGGCAGCGCGCAGAGGGCTCTCCGCCGTTAAAATCCCGCAGGGAGAGGGCCGCAGCTGAGGGACAGCTCTGCGGGGCGGGGAGCCGTCTCCCGCGCCTGTAGAGCTCACCCCCTCAGGGCGGTAGGCGCCGGGGAGTTCCCGCGCAGCCATCGCACCTCGTTTCTCCTTTCACCTCAGGCGAGCTCCACCTTCTCCTCGGGTGCTAGCGCTCTGATACCGCCCGCAGCTGCGCGGTTGTGGCGGATGAGCCCAACAGGTGTGGGTTTTCCTCACAGCACCGGAGGAGGAGAGAGGAGAGCAGGTACTAAAGTCTTCAACTCAGCACCAGCTAGCTGTGGAAACTTGAGGGGGATTAGCTGCTTTAGTTCTTGCCTCACTCCCCTCAGAGCTGTGGGGTCGTCTTGTCCCTCGAGCTGGTTGCAGGAGGCACGTTAAGCCTGGGAAAAGGTGGTTAATCAGCCGGAGAAATGGCTTTGAACCTCGGTGTTGCCTGGGAATGGGGAGGGATTGGAAGGGCGCTGGGTCTCAGTTGTTCAGGCCCAGTCCGTAGGGAAGCAGAGCGGGAGTTGTTCGTAGGCTTTAACTACAAAACCGTGAGCTTGTGGCGTGCCTTTAACATCTCATAACTTTACTGTTAGAACTTCCACAGGTTGATCAAAAATGACTAGCGAGAATGGCTGGTTTCAGGGTGCTGGAACACCCACCTTGGACCCTATGCGAAAGAAGGCTTTGCCAGCTTGGGCTCCCAGGCAGCCACCTTTGACGAACCTTTCTAGTTCTCTGACTGTAAAGCTGAAACTTCCACCTTCTGATAGGTGCAGTGCGCCAAAGCTGACCCATTGTCCAGGTACAGTTTTCAGTTTATATGCTGGGATTAGCTATTAGAGTACACTGTTTCTGATAGTGAAAGTAACTTTTAACTTCTTTGAAAAGTTGCAGCTCTGCTGCTGTTTCCTATTGCCTTGTTTTCTTATGTGATTTCTTTAGCACTGGCATGAACTTACTCCTACCTACATCCTTTCGTATGGGAGGTTTGTTGGAGATTTGTTGTAGGGTGGGCTGTATATCCTGCAGTGTTTCATAATTATAAATTCAAAGTTATACAAGTGCTCTGGAGGTTGCCAAAGTTTGGAATGTGTACTGCTGTGTGAATTTTCATAGAGATGACTTTGAAAAGTTTTAACTGTAGTTCCAGATGTCCCAGGGTGTATTTTGAACTCATTCTCTTCAAATAGTTGTATTGAGCTAAAGGCACCTATTTATGAGGCTTGGAGATAACAATTTTAGTTCTTTTCGTCTGAGAGATACTTGTGCCTGAATATGTGGCAACCCTGAAGCTGAAGTTTCCATTGATCCTAGAGTTGTTACAGAGAAAAAGATTTCATTTTTTTCTTAAATCTAAAAGAACCCACTGACCCTTCACAGAAGTAGGTGTTGCAGGAAACGTTAATTGGTTATTCTGTAGGAGAGCTCCAAGTGAAAGATAACTGTCCAGATGCAGCGTGCTCATCTGAAGAGTTTGTCTTTTGAATGAAACTCAGAAGTGTGGGTTTGCCTCCAGACTACTTCTCAGAATTTATGGAAGCCTCTTGTGACTTGGCTAACTTGCTTCACGTTGTCCTCTGAACGGCGTAAGGGCTCTGTGCAAGAACAGGTGAAATACCCACCCACCCACCCACTGTCCTGGTTCCAGGTGTGGTTAATCGTGGGTGTAGGGGGACCTGCAGGGTCAGGGTGGGTGTGCAGCGCAGCTCTCTGTCCTGGCCGCCTCAGCCAGAGCTGCTGTCTCTGTGTTCAGTGGTTCTGTGGGTGGGTTTCTTTTTCTTTGAATGAGTTACCTGCTTTTTGAATAATGTGTGTGGTTGCTAAAGCTTTTATAGTGTCTTATGGCAGGGAGTTCCAGTGCTTCGTAGTTTTGTGTGAAAAACCACATGCTCCATTGTTTTGAATCTGTCATCAGCAACTTTCGTTTGATCGCTGGTTTACAAGGGAGGGGGAATGTATGTTGTATTTACATGTAATACCTGTCTGTATTCAGAGGTTAATGCATTTGGTCTTCAAAGTAAAAGTTTTGATGCTTTTAAAGGAGAAGGTACACACCATTTCAGAATTGCTAGTATTGTTGATGTAGCGTTCAGTACAAAGCAATACAGCTCTAGAGTAAATTTTTTTGCTTTTTGTTCTTCTAAGAAGTATCTAAAAAGCCTTTATTGTAAACAGATTTAAACTGTCAGAGAGAGCGTTCAGTTCTTTTGTTGATTTTGTTTCAGAACCTTTTCTTTTGAAAGCAGCCCGTGCACCCCGATTATCAGCACTTTGTCCACAGAACAAGCTGGAGAAGTTTATTGCAAAATACAAACGGGGAGTAATAAACCCAGTATCTGCCTTATATCAGTTTGCACAAATGCACCATGTACAGCTTGAACTGAAAGAAACTGGTGTGGCAGGTAAATACTTCATTTCTTAAATAAGATTTGCTTATCCTCGAGATGGTCTGAATTTCTGCAGTTAATATCGATGGCCCTGATACAGATGAAGTTTTTTACTGTTGGTTGCACTACCTTCCACATATGTTGCTTTTTGGCTGCCCTTCTATTGTTACATGGCTGTGTCTCATGGTTAATTACTACAGAATTTGATCAGATAAATTGTATAAAATTCTGGCTGCTACCATAACTTTGCAAAAAGCGTGTAAAGTGAAAACCCCCAAAGTCCTTGTGAAGGTAAAAGGTTTGAGTTGTATTTTGCTAAAATTGTTTTCTTGTAAACACATAAAGCTATGGCTGGAACTACCTTCGAATAATTTCACTAATTGTGTCTGCTTTTTTTCCTCTTTTAAAGGCGATATCATAGGGCCTTATTTTGCCATTTGTGCTGTGGTAGACGGTGTTTGCTACAAGACTGGACTAGGAAGAAACAAGAAGGAATCAAAATTCAATGCAGCTAAACTGGCTCTTGATAAGCTACTTAACTTGGAGCATACAGGGGCAAAGGCTTCTGAAAAGTCAGGTAAATGTTCTAGCAACACCTAAGCAGAACTCGAAAAGCTTAAAAGGTTCATATGCAAAAGCTCAGAGTAGTTTTATTAAATGCTTCTGTATCAGGGTCTTTGTCAGGTTTTTTTTTTAATCCTTTGGGCAGGGCTATTTGTGGTTCTGAAACTGTTTTTTTTCTTTCGTGTATTAGGGGTTGCTTCCCTTTGTAGCACAGAGAGGAGAATACCGAAGAAATTAATTTATTTGTTACTCCTGCACTTCATTTGCTACTCGCTAGGTAACAGCGATATGAGGTTGATCCTAAGTGGGTTTGAATTTTTTAGATTAAAAGACTTCACCATTGAGTTACTACTTTCAAAAGAATTCAGTTACCGTACGTTTATCTTCTTATAAGGGTCGCTGCCTAAATAGTTCTATGCTTACAAGAACTTCAAAATCAGAAAATAAAATTCTTGGCGAATTAGAAACTTTAATGTCCTGGAAATAGTGTGAGATCCATGGTTTCAAACTTGGAATGTCCATCGCAGTTTGAGATTTTCTTAAATTCTTAGGTCATCCGTGTGCTCCTGCTGAGCCCCAAACTTCAGCAAACTGTGTTCGTGTTTCAAGGATCTGTTTTGTTAAGGAATAGTCTTGTTTTTTTCTATTGATTCAAATTACCCAGCAAATATTTTCCTTTGTTTTGGGGTTTTTTTGCATTTCTTTTTTTATTATTCTTTTAATACATTTAGTGATTTTTACGAAGTTACTGTTGTTTTAATCATCATCTTTTTGAAGAACGCTGTAAGAATTAGTGTGTGCAGTAGGTGATCAAACTTGATCCATATGCCTGGTTTATTATCATAGATAATAAAAGCGTGAAGTGTTTAGGTATTCCTGTCCTTATTTATTCATGTCCATCCTGATAATCTTCAGAATCCCGGAAGTGTGTATTGATAGTAGGGCTTTTACCATGTGTTTAGATTTCTAATGTGGCAAGTGATAGATGATGTCTGCTTTTTTGCCTCCCTGCAAATTTGTGTCTTGCTAGCTTTTGTTGTTTTATTTAGAGGGAAGACAGCTTATGTATGAAAACCTTTCGCAAACACTTGAAGAAGTATTTAACAGCGTGACTGCCAAATATCCTGAGTACCAGAGTTGTGGCAGTTCGCTGGCTGCCTTCATCATTGAGAAAGGCAAGTCTGGTTTGATTGTGAGTATTGGGGCGTGGAAAACGTAGGCTGTTTGTGTTCCCACAAAGCCTCATTTAGCGCATCTCTGATCTGGTAAATAAATGTAAAGGGTAGCTCTCCTGCTTCTATATACTCTGTTCTGATGGCTCTATCGCATATATAATCATGCTACAGTCGTGCAAATATTTAAGAGCTACATAAGCATTTGCTTGTGCTGTCTCCAAGAGGAGTGAGGCTCTATAGAGCAGTGTAGGCTCAGGCAGGTGGATGTGCCCTGGAGGAACCTGCAGCCCGTGAAGAACCCACAGAGGAGCAGGCTCTGGCAGAAGCTGTGGTCCGTGGAGAGGAGCCCACACTGGAGCAGGTTTTGTAGCAAGACCTGTGACCCCATGGGGGACCTACGCCGGAGCTTTCTCATTTTAGTTTTGGTTTTATTTCTCACTATCCTGTTCTTACTGGCAATAAATTAAATTTATCTTCCCCAAGTCAAGTCTGTTCTGCAAGTGATCTCCCTGTCCTTATCTTGACCTGCAAGCTTTTTATTGTTTTTTAATAGAATCGATTTAAGTTGGAAAAGACCTTTAAGATTATGAAGTCCAACCTGCTGAGGGACAAGGCGTGTGTGAGAGCAGCTTGGTGGGCACCTGGCAGCCAGACAAGGTTAACCCACCACAATCGCTTAAAAATAAATGTTTGGTTTTTTTTTTAGGTGGACAGTATGAAGTTGTAGCTCTAGGAACAGGAGAATGTAGTTACAGTCAGTGCTTTCAACTTTCTGGAAGAGTGTTGCATGACAGCCATGCCATTGTTGTTGCAAGACGTTCCCTACTTAGGTGAGAATGTGTGTACAAATAGCTACCAGTTTGCTTGCAGCCAGTTCTTCTCAGTTTTACTTTTGCAAATGTAAATATAAGTGCATATGTATTTTATAGTTAGTACCTTCTGGATTGTTTTCAAATCATGTGAATTAAATGTGAATGTCTGTGTATTTGTAATGAAAGTGTTTTTCACACTTACTGTTACTCAACACTTCCATTTAGATACTTCTATAGACATCTTTTGCTATTCTATAATGAAAATCCAGCAAGGACAGAGAAATCCATATTTTGCGCAGCACCAGGCTCAAAGCTGCTTACCCTAAAGCAAAATACAACTGTCTTTCTCTACATGAATCAGCTTCCAAAAGGAACCGCTCAGATAAAATCACGGGTGTAAGTACCTCGTTTTTTTCAGAGATGTTGTAGTGGGAGATAAATTTGTTTGCAGTGACAAACATGTTGTGAGTGTGGAAAATATGCGTTGTTACACGTTTCCAAGACCGGGGTGTACTACTCCGAATTGTTTTCATGTTTTGGAAGCATTAATATACAGGGTTCTAGTCATAAGTGTACGAGGTACAGCTCAACATGATGATACAAAAAACTTACATGGGTTATAGCTTCAGGACGATGCTTTATTTATTACAGATATCTGCTTACCTGTTAACCCCCCCTCCCAAGATACTATTAAAATACTAATAAGTCATTAATTTAACCAATGAGCAAGTGGATGTGGTGACTTAATGTCATCCTTTGCATCATAGGCCTGAAGTATAGAAAGCCTTGAATTGGAACAATAGGCTCTTGCTCTCCTTTGTAGAAAAAAGGTAGTGAGAGGAACTTTGGGGGACAAATACACTCCTGTGCTTATCTTTACACTTCCAACTTTTGTTACATTTCTGGAAGTTTTTTATTTTTTTATAGTTTTGACATTTAACAGCAGCAGGTTTACCAAGTCATTATGAACAACCTTATTTTGTATCCCTTATAGTGGTGCAGTAGAATAATGTCCCTGACAGTCGGACAGTCATAACTTTTTCATATCTACAAGATAGCTAGCTGCTTTCATACTGTATTTGGGCTGTTGGGGAGGCAGACGTGCAAACTGGAAGTCACAGCCATTGCCAGTTGTGCTGGCTAGGGGAGCCTCTCCTGTTAGAACTGCAGAAGGTTTTAGATGGCTTTCAGTGTCATAGCCTGCTCTTACAAGGAAATGGTTGATGAGACTGGATGCAGTTTGTAAGCTACTCTATGATAGTTAAAGGATCCCAGAGTCAGCTCTTTTTCTCTTGCTTTTTGTCCATTCTGGTGCGTGCTTTCTTGAGACAAACTTGAGGAAGTATTTTCTTCTAATACAGCAGACTTGCTTATGTATAGAGTTATTTAAAGATAGTTTTTAGAAGGAAGCTACTTGCAAGTAATCCATGGAGTAGCAAAATGTGGTCACTCATTAGCAGGCAGTAGTATGTTACTTAAGACAAAATTAAATGGTTGCTTTATGATTATGTAGTAAAGCAAAAGCACCTTTGGTCATAACATTGTAAGGTATGATAAATTGGGGAGAGAGAGCTCAAAACTTCACGTTTTGACTTCTTACCCCTCTTCAGTGAAGGAGGAAACCTATGTTTTGCTTTAGAACAACCACTGTTTTGTCTCCCTAATGCGCTGCATCTGCTTGTTTTAAATATTTTGAAAAGTTGCAGTGTAAGTTATGTTTTAAAGGACATTAACAACCTTACAGCTGCTTTTTCACAAGATGAATGGCCTCCAAATAACTTCTGCCATAGTTTAAGTAGACACAAACTAATAGGCTTATTGACAGCACGTGCCGATCTCTTTAAAATGTTTGCACAAATCATGGCTAAGGTTAGGTTGAATTACTATTTCTTATTTAAATAGTGATTTCAGTATTCTAGTCACTTGAGCAGCTGAACGTGATGTTTCTGAAAATTACAAATATCGACCATCATGTAAGGCCTAGGTCTATTTATAGTTGTGTTTGGAGAAACCGTATTAGATACGACTTTACAGTAATCTCTGATGAGAGTACTTTCTCACTGAGATGCATTTTCTTGTCTTACCTTAGATATCTCAATCCACAATCCATATCTGCTTACGAAGCTAATGAAGAACTGAGTCTCCATGTTGCTACAGAAGGCAAGATTTACCTAACTGTGTGTTGTTCACCTAAAACTGTTAGAGCAATGAGTATGTCAACTAGTGACAAATTAACAAAATGGGAAGTGGTTGGTATCCAGGGAGCGTTGCTGAGTCACTTCATTGAACCGGTGTATATCAACACTATTCTTGTAGGTAAGCTTAATGCAAATTTCAGTGGGTTTTTTGTATGTTTTCATGCTCCAGTTTGATTACAGGTTATAAAACATGACCTAAACCAAGATGGTTCTTTAAAGAATTGCAGTGTTTTTCTGAAAAGGTACTAAGCATGTTTTTTTTTTTTCCCCTCATCTTTGAAATGCCCTAATGTGAAACTCAGGCTTGCTCTTTTGTCATAGTGGTTTTGTTTTATCTTGCCAGATTGCCCTTGCTATTCTATGTATTGGAGTCACAGAAGAAATTCAGCGTTGTTTTGTAAGAAACAACATTTTAGACAGAAAATATCAAGTGTGACAAATGCTTTGTTAGCTGTTCAGTCAAATATGATGCCTTTAAGGTGACTGTTAGTCACTTGACTGTAGAATTGAGCAGTGATGGAAAAACTGCCAGTATTTAACTGAAAATTAGCAGTTTCACCCTGGGGTATCTTACCAGCTCTATTGGAAAGTCTTTGTTCAGTTTTGTGTGGTGCCAGCGGTCTGTGCCTCCCTTGTGTCCCCCTTTGTATTGGTTAATGTAAATACATGCTTTGTTGAGGGATAGGGATTCCTAAGTTCATAGTGAATTCTCAGGATTTTGTGGCAGTCAGAAGAATCATACTATTATCAGAACTCCCTTCAGTAGCTTTTATTTATGCAGTGCAATTAAATTAGTGGGTATTATCCTGAAGTTTTTCGGATGTTTCTTGCTCTCATTATTTGTATTATGAGACTTAGTACACAGATGTCCAAGTTTCCCAGGCATTGAAGATGCAGCAACTTGTCTAACACACGAAAAGGTTTTTGAAGTGCTCCAAAAGATCTTATGAGAATTGGTGAATGTCTGCCTGTTCCTTTTGAGGAAGTTGGGGTACTTTTACTTAAAAGCAATAGAAAAACTTTTAATATGCTCGCTTCAGTGGTATTCAAAATCAAAATAATCTATAATATATTGCCATTCTACTTAGTAGAAATTCTGTGACTGTTCCTTGAGATGCTATGGACCAAAATATGTTTATTTAGTGGGCAGTCAGAAATACTGTGGGATGTGGAGTAATGTGGGCAGGCTCCCTAGTGTATTTTCTGATCTAGAACATTTAAAGTTTGTGTTACACCTTCTATTTTAATGATGTCTTCTGCAAGGAATGTAGAGAGTTGATGAAGAGTAATTGTTCCGGAAAGGAGGCATCCAGTGAAAATAATGATGCCTCCGGAGAGAAGACTGTGAAATTATTGAAACTGATTTTTCCAAACATTAATTTTGTGTAGAAAAATTAATATAATGTAGACCAGTGGAAACACCTGCATTCTTAGCTGGCTTTTTTTTTTAATTTGATGTACTGTACGTGACTGATCTTGTTTTGTTTAATAGGAAATGGAAATTGCAAAGATACAAGAGGGCTAGAAATAGCTATAAAACAGCGTGTGGATGATGAGCTTACATCAAAGCTTCCCATGCCTTTTCTGGTCAACAGATCTCATACTTACTTGGTGAATGCTGCACATCCAATTCAAACAGACCTTAAACACAGGTCTCATAGTTTGAATTGGTCATCGTCAGATGTATCACTGGAGGTTGTGGATGGGTTAAATGGAAAAACCACTGAAAGGTTAGATTTTTTTTTTTTCATTTTGTTGGGAATAATGGTGGGTCTTACTGTTTTGTGCTGGTTCATTGGGAGTGTTCATTTTTTAAGCTGTGTGTGGAGGCCACAGTATTACCCAAATGAGAGGGATTCTCTCCTGTGTTGGGTGAGCGCATCCTATGATGAGGTGTGGTTTTAGAGATCTTGTAACTTCACAGTGAGATACCGAGACAGGAAATTAAATAGTTCTTTGAATTAAGATATCTTTATTCCATTGTCTGTTGTAGTGAATGTTTTAGTTTTCAGAATACATAAAATTAGCATCCTAGTTCAGATGAATTCCAGGTTTTGGTGGGCTTGCTTAAATTATCACAGCTGCTGATTTGCATTAGCTTTGCTCATTGAAAGCAGAAGTAGAATCATATGATTGTGCTCACAATGCATTGGAGGGGGGAAAAAAAAATCCTGTAATGATCAAAGCAATATACCTGTAATGTATTCGTTACTGAGTTTTATTATTCTTTTTTCATTTTGACTATAGCTCACCATTCAAAAGTGGCCCTTACATGGCAAGTCGCCTTTGCAAGGCAGCCATGTTTAGTCGTTTCAGATTGCTTGCTAAGAAAGCAGAACGGAACGATTTGCTTCAAGTTGTGACATACCATGAAGCTAAGGTAAGCTGCTACAGGGAGGAGGAAGTTTTGGTAAGGAGTCTCTCAATGGCTACTCTCAAAGCTGGTTTGATAGCCAGTGGTGATTTTCTGTTTTGCTAAAGACTTCACCTGAAAAGCTGGATCTCCTTTATTGCCTGTAATCTTTGCCTGAGACTGTCTGAAATTGCTGTTTTTAAGCAAAATTAATCTACTGAATTAATATTGAAACATTCTCTATGAAAATCTGTCATGTTTTGTCTCAGCAAATGGAGGTTGCTGGCCGTTTTCCTCCCATAGTTTCATATTAAAAAGGTTGGGGGTTTTTGGTTCGTTCTCAGTCTTTTTGTATTTGTTTCATAGATGTACGTAGATATTTTTCTACCATGGTGTAGTCTTGTGGGAGGATTCTTATGTCGTGGAGGAGTAGGAAAGTAGAAATCATTCACCAGAAGGCAGCGTTAGGTCCCAGACTTTCCTCCATTATTTAAAAGGAGCTACTGTGATTCTTGATTGCTGTAAACACAGTTCACTCAACATCTGTCCGTACTTGGAAATACGTAGGCTCATCTTACTTCTCTGTCCTCTTCCAGATTTTTCCTCTCCTTCGTTCAAGAGATATATTTTATTTCTGAAATTGTTATGTGAAACTTAAGCTTTTGTAGAGTGGGTTTTTTTTCCTCCTGTCAGAACATGCAAGAGAGAGTTTCTTAAATGATACAAAAACTACTTTAAAATAGAATGGCTTGCTACTTTACTGTTTGCTTATGTGTTTAGATTTGCATTGAATGATAGCGAACGTTTATTTTCTGTGTAAAGATATTATTGGAACTGAAAAGATGCTGAAAAAAATGTTTAACAGAACAATTCTCCTATTCCAGTAAATGCCCAAACATACAAAAAGGGTATGTTTTTTAGAGTCTGTGACTTGTGTCACTGTCAGCAACTGAGGGAACTGTAAGACTTATAGGTAGTTTTCTGCAAGTGTGCTTGTGCGTATTATATGCTGGTGGTAAAGAACAGAGATCTCTGTAACCATCATTCTTGAGATCTTTCAAGATATTTTTCTTTTTCTTTTTAGATTCAATCTGAATTGTACCAAGAAGCTAAAAACTTGCTGCAAAGCTATCTAGAGCAACATAGTTATGGATCCTGGATTGTGAAGTCTCCGCATATTGAACAGTTCAGTGACTGACTGTGAGGTGGATTGTATGTGAAGTTGGTTTGAATGAGTTATTGCCGTAAAATAGAGTTCTGATTAGTAAAATGTTGAACTGTAGGGTTCAGATTTGCAGCAAGAAACTAATTCCGGAGCTGCTTCTTGTCAGTTTAAATGCAGTTGCTAAACCATCTGTAGCAGTTTAGTCTTTTACAAAAGTTGGTGTTTTCTCATAGGTAGGAGTATCTAACAGCTTTGCAAATCCATTTTGTTTTGCCCCCCTCAATGCCACCTCATTTATGCACCCTTACCCCCACTCCCACCCCGTCTTACCTCGTGGAGTTTTTAACATGTTTTTTTCCTGTTCATTTCAGGATTGCTGTATATTAATTTCTTCTTTTTCCTTGCTTCTTTTAAAAAAAATAGCAGTGTGAGAATCACTTTCAGAAACAAAAAATGGCGGTCTGTGCTTTATCTGTAGGCATCCTTTGCTAGTCATTTTAAGACTTCTGTTTAGCATGGATTTGCAAAGTGGCTGGTAGTTTACTGTATATTTTCTTTGGTAGAAGGGTTGAAAAATAATTGGTGTACTTCCAGATGAGAAACAGCTTGGTAATTCAAAGCTCCACAACTGTTTGATGACAGTCACTATGTTTGGTAGTGGATTTAAAGCATTTTAAAGGTGTCAAAGCTGTAAATAACAAAATAGTGTGATGTGGTACAGAAGTCACCAGACACAAGGTTCCTTCAACTTTTGTGGACTGCCCCAAAAACCATCGGGTGTTAGTGCTTGTAGGTTGGTTGGACTCCTCCACCCACAGACTACTTTATCACTCGACTGACGAGTCCTCATCAAATTGTCTGCTTTCATAATAATCTGAAATCTTGCCTGCTGAGAGGGAGAAGACTATGGTAACATTCTGATAATGTTTGAAGGATGTTGTTAAGTACCATGCTTGGGTTTTGTTTGGTGTTGTGAAATATTAGTGTATTTAAGCTAGATGGTACACTTTCATTATGTTAGTTGATTTTTGTATATCATACAAGCGTGGGAAGCTTGTAGTGTTTTCATACATCAGCAATAGTTTAGTGCTGTAGTCTTGGCTCACCTTTTTAGTGTAAGAGGATTCTAAAACAAAAACCTCTGGGTATTTTTTTTTCCTTAATACGTTTTTGTAACTAGTATGTGGAGTCTTTACTGGAGATGATCTTATGTTGATTTTCAAGGTGTTGAAACTCACGGAATTGTTGTCTTTTTGTAGCACATCGTCCACATAATATTTGCTCCATGCAGTGTTTCTGTTCTAAGAATGCTTGAGAATGGTCATCGTGTTCCATGCTAGAGTATAGCGTGGCTTTTTTTCAGGGGTATTAAAACGGCAATAAACTTCCGTGCAATGCATTAGCATTTTGTACAGTTCTGGACCACTTTTCTGTATGGACTTAGACTTTTGCTGAGGCATCATCACCAAGGTGTTTTCTGTAGTTTAGCTACAAGCCTTAAATACGTGCAAGTAACTGAGCTTTTCCTGCCGTTTTGTTAATTGAACAGCAAACCAAAACATCTATGAAACTTAGGTTCCTTCTTAAGAGAAGAGAGGTTATGTTGTGAAACCAGTGTGTTGAGCTGGGCATGATAGCTGTATCCTTGAGAAATAGGTTGATGACAACAGTACGGATCCAGTTCTTGTATCTGGATTGTTTTTCTGGTTAAGTAGCAGCATGTGCAGAATGCACTGAGCTAGTAAATGTAAGCACGTAGGTGTTCTATCCAGGTTTTTCCTCAGCTACTTCAGTAATCCCAAAACGTATGGCTCACAAACTTGAGAGAGACAGTGCTCCAGTTCCAGTAACAAGGCTGAAGATGTGTTACAGACAGGTATGTGCACACAGAACACACATACGTCTTGCATACATACATGCATGGTGGGCAGCACAGACCAGGGACAGGCACGTGAACTCAAAGAGCATCAACAGCCTCTGGTTGACTGGTCAGTCTCTTCCCCTTCCTCCTTGAGAAGAATCGAGGTCCGCTGGTGAGAATGTATATACAAGTGTAGGTATGGGAGTGCGCGTGTGCATGTTATATATGTACGCATGTGTACAGACACAACCACTATACCTATATACAGACACGTCACAAGTGATAGACATGTCAAATCTGGCATGTAACATGCCATTCATGCTGAATCTGACATACTTGTCACATATCACATACATTATGGGTCATTTGCATGTGTCGTGTCACACAGATGCTTCATGTCATATGTGTCACATTGATGTCACATGTAGCATATAACGTGTCACATGTCATACGTCACATGTTGCATATGAAATACATGTCACACAGCTGTCCAGATGTCACATGTCGTGTCCCATCAGTGTCACATACATGTTGTCACATACATGTCTGGGGCCCCTAACATAAAACGGAGCAAGTCCAGAGGAGGGCCACAAAAATGATCGGGGGCTGGAGCACCACTTCTATGAGGACAGGCTGAGAGAGCTAGGGTCATTCAGCTTGGAGAAGAGAAGGCCCTGGGAAGACCTTATGGCAGCCTTCCAGTACCTGAAGGGGCATTCAAGAGAACTGGAGAGGGACTTTTCACAAGGGCTGGTAGACACAGAATGAGGGATAATGGTTTTAAACTGAAAGAGGGTAGATTTAGATTAGATACTAGGATGAAGTTCTTTACGATGAGGGTGGTGAGACAGTGGCACAGGTTGCCCAGAGAAGCTGTGGATATCTCCTCCCTGGAAATGTTCAAGGTCAGGTTGGATGGGGCTTTGATGAACCTGGTCCTAGTGGAAGGTGTCCCTGCCCACGGCAGGGGGCTTTGGAACTAGATGGTCTATAAGGTGCCTTCCAACCCAAACCATTCCGTGATTCTGTGCTATGTCATGTGTTACATGCACGTCTCATACATGTCATGTTACATACCTGTCACATTTCACATGTCGCATGCATGTTACTTTGGTATTAAAGCTGCGGGATCAAGCAGGAGACGAGAGCTCAGGCAATGGATTTTGTTGAGTAGTAGTGTAAGGGGTTCTGCTGAGGTTTTTTACAACTTACAGGAAAAGATGCATAGTAAAGTTCACCTTGTTAACGCATTTTCAGATGCTTTAATTAATACAGTTTTTCTCTTAAAGATTTCTTCTTTGCTTGGGCAAATACAAGTGCCTATCCTGTAGCTACTATTTAAGTATGTGAACCTACCTATAATTAGTTGCAAACTTGACAGACAAAAACATACAGAGAGTTTATTTGCTGTATGTGGAGTTTTTATAAATATTTTTTAAACTTTAGATGGTTTTCTCTTGTTTTTTAACAAAAGGTTAACAGGCGACCAAATGGACTACGGTGGTAGTATCATAAAACAGAGGAAAGTACCCTTCCAGTTCTGTCAAATGGAACTAGACTGTTCATTGACTAGAACCTGGTAAATGTGATCTTCCGTAGTAATATCAATCCAGTCTGTTGTTGTACAAGTTTTAGTGAGAAATCCGTCATGTGTTGTTTTTTTCTACAGATTTTATGAACGGATGTAAACTGATTTTTGTCACCGTCTTTGGAGCTATGCTAGTTGCTCCATTTTGCCGACAGCATATTTTTATTTAGCCTAAGCTTTTCCCTCTTTTGTTAGGCTCAACGTTACCTACTCTTACCGTGTGCTATGTCATGGCATTCTGCAAACCTCTTTGCACACACAAGCATAGTGACCACTGCTCTGTGTCTTGGTTCTACAGTAATTTTTTGGAAGATTCTGCTGCCGTGTTCTTTGCCATGCTTACTTTCTGTGGCTGTTTTTTGTCATTCGGTGGCCCATAGAGAATGCAAAATTGCAGTGACTTGAGCATAAATGCTCGTCTTAGAGTTGTTTTAATCAGAACTTGTTCTCTCAAACCTAATTTAGTCAAGAAGCTTGTCAGATGAGAGTATGTATTTCAGGCATTTTTAACTTCAGTGAAATGAATACTTCATCATTAACCATGCAGATAGTAATGTTAAACTAGATTTTTAAATAGTATGTAGCAATAATCGAACAGCGTTGCTTAGATCTGTTGATTCTTACATAAAAGAAAGTGTGCATCTGTGATGTGAAGGCTACGTATTGCAAAATACCACTATGTTGAAGTGGCAATACTTAATTCTAAGGTGTTTTAAATCACCCTTTGCCTTAGAATTTCTGCAGANAAGAGTATGTAGCAATAATTGAACAGCGTTGCTTAGATCTGTTGATTCTTACATAAAAGAAAGTGTGCATCTGTGATGTGAAGGCTACGTATTGCAAAATACCACTATGTTGAAGTGGCAATACTTAATTCTAAGGTGTTTTAAATCACCCTTTGCTTTAGAATTTCTGCAGAATAGCATGAGTGTGTTTATGTGCTTTTCCGGTGTGCATTTCGTTAACGTGACATAAATAACTTGCATCAGCTGCTGATACGCAAAGTGCCTTGC
Organism: Steatornis caripensis; assembly: GCA_013398225.1. Classification (NCBI taxonomy): domain Eukaryota; kingdom Metazoa; phylum Chordata; class Aves; order Caprimulgiformes; family Steatornithidae; genus Steatornis; species Steatornis caripensis. Next base: position 394,616 of record VZSC01008955.1, on the reverse strand, counting down.
AAAAGTCCTGCATGCTTTTTAGGAAGCGTACAGTTCTGTATGGCTGAAACCGAAATACTAACTTAAAACATTAATCTAAATCTAAAAGGCCTCGTGGCTACAAACGTGCAACACAAGCAACTTCCTCCTGCCTCAGCGCTAGCTAGGAATCTTATAGTCAAACAGGTACTACTCTGACAAGGACTCTCGAAGAGCTCGTTGGAGGTGCTACATGGGGAGCAAGCCAGCCAGAAAATGTTTTGAAAATCCGCAGCAGAGCATGGGTATTGCACAAAAGTCATGTGGCAATCTCCATAACAGCCAAAGCTTCCACTCCCATGACTGTAAATCTGCAGCTGTCTCAGAATATTGCAGCGCAACTCCAGAACGATACCATGTGTATATATTTTTACACTGCCTGTGTTTTGTTTATGAAATTCTTAGTGAGCTGTGCCTTCTATCTTTGCATATGAATGCATGGGTAAGTATCTCTTTACCACCATTTCTTGGTTTCTGAAGTATTTTACTGTTCCTACATTATGTAACACTGTTAAGGGATGTAGAAAAGATCCTGGTTATTCCACGTGGGATCTCCAACTGCGTGGATTGACCTCAAGGTAAGTTTTACCACACCCTCAGAGCTGAGGTTTCTTATGCTTAAGCAAATGATAAAGGAAGCCTGATTTGTTAACAGGACTGTGTTGCATGCAAACTGCTCCCGTACCCCCTTTGTGGTTGCTGAGAGCTGGGGCAGCAGTGCAGGTGGACACACATGGCCTGATCCTGGAACACGTTTTTCTGCAAAGCCACGTGTTGTGTTTGGTGCTGTTACTTAAGGGTGCAGCTTTCTGCTGTAAGTTAAAGGCTTTAGATGCAACTGATTCAAAAGGTTATAATGTTTATTAAGTAACCCAGTGCAAAAACAGTAATGAAATAATAATCTAAAGCCACATCACTGTTACTGAGTTACAATTCCATTGTTGTATATTTTTATAGCTGTAAGTCTATTAGTTAATGGTCTTAAATCATATAAACTGTGTATATTTACTATCGAACTATAATTCTATTTCCATTCCCTCCCTAATACTCGGCACTAGAGTACAAGTCAGCCTCTCCCTTGGACCGGCTTCCCACACTAAGTCTTTCAGACACAGACCTGCGGGGGAGTCCGGCAGATGTTCAACGGGGTGTCTGGATTTGACTCTGCAGGTTAGTGTCACTGCTAGGCAATCAGTTTTAGTCGGTTTTATTGTTGTGGTCGGTTAGGTACAGATGGTCTTGCAAGATTCAGCACGCTAAAATTCTTACACAGTTGGCAGTACCAGTCGGAAGTCAGTAGTTACTAATATCCTTACGTTCTTATGAGTGTTTTTAAGCCTAGTCTCTGTTTGACTTTATCTCATAGGCTCAGTGCTTCCTATGTCTTTGAATACTGTCTCACTTTGTTTAAAGGAAATTTTTTTTTCATTCTTTTTGCATGCTGCTTTTAAGAATTTATCGAGTAAGAAGGAATCTATGTAAAGGGAAGCATTATTCTGCAAAGATTGACAAGGTAGAAAGAATTTTTACAAATAAATTTCTTGTTTTCTCACCTTCAATGTCATACTGTATTTAGGTATTACTATGATTACAGGCTGTCGTTTGAAAGGCATCTGATTTGAGAAGAGGGTGGAGCTGATCTGTTTGTGGCTGTGATGACTGACAGTATTTTGCTTTTCTGAGTCCTTGTGGGTGGGGACAGAGCACTCCTTTGCTGTGGGATGAGAAGATAAGTAGAGCAACAGATACCAGTGGTGTAAGTATTTTCCCAATTTTGGCAGAAAGCTATCATTAACACCTGTTTTCTCTTTGCAGCATTCAAGAAAACTGCTTTTTTTTCCATTGTTAGTCTGTTCTTAAGTATAACATGAAATCCTCCATACCACACCCACCAGCAAAACACATCAAAGACTAAATGATAGACTGGTAACTGTTGTAGTAGGCTTACTTTCATCGATTACAACTTGCGTTGTTAGCATTGGGTAGTGGGTTTTGGTTTGTAAAAGTTGCTTTTCGTAGTTGTATCTTTCTGCATAAAACTTTAAATGTCACATGACTGACTCCATCTTCATTTGAAGTAAGCACATTTCTGAGGTTCCACAGAAATATTTTGGTGAATGCTTGAGGCAGTGTATGTTCACAGGGATTTATACATGAATCATAAATTGTTATGTCACTTGTTGCTGGAAAGAACAGACCGTGTAAGTGTTCTGGACATTGATAGCTCAGTTGCCTGCATAATTTTTATTTCAGGTGTGGTGTTTTTGTAATGTTCCCCTGTCTCTGAAGATTTGTTCGAACTACATGTTTTGCTTACACCACTGAGAAAAATGCATCCTGGAAAACATACAGCAGAAAGCCTGTGTAGCTAAGTAGGACAGCTCACAAAAGAAGCTTGGGGTTTGGGGTTTCTTTTTTGAGGGAAGGAACTTGATACTACTATACCTTGTGCTGTATGACAGCATAAACTGGTATTTCATGTTGCTTTAAAAAGGTTATCTGTAGGCATTTTGCTTTGAGTCTGGTACCTGTACGCTTGTATATTGGTAAATGCTTTTTTGGGGCGTTATTTTTTTAGTTGTGCTTTTAAAAAAGGCAGAGCAGTAAGTCACCAGTGGAAAAGACAGTATCATTTAACAAAGAAGACTCTAGACATGATTTTTATACATTACTGAATTTTATTAAATATAATCTACAAGTAACTTCTAATAGTTTTTTCAATAAATAGTTGTCTCTCTGAGTTGATTGACAAAGTGAGAACCAGTTAGTTTTCCAAAGTACATTTTGAGCCCGTAGGGCTTACAAAAAGGATCAAATGTGATCCTAGAACAGACTTGTCGTATCACCCAGACTAACATACAGTGGTCCCAGACTGGACAGCAAGCTAGTAAGCCACAGGGCAAAATATATAAATTAGTCATAATTAAATACTTAAATAAATAACGTAGCATTTAAACTAATTACTGTTATATGTTTGTTTTAGCATAGATATCAGGAAGTTGCTCAGTTCTTGGTGAAATGCAGGAAACTTTTTCTTGTCATTAGCTTCACACATCTTGCATCCAGTTCCTAGGGGAAGTAGGTCCTGCAATACAGATAATTTTTGTTGATAGATGATAGCACTCTTGCCAGCTATTTTAGCAGTAATACATCAACTTCTGTATGTTAAGTTCTTCTTTTTAAAAAAAAAAGAACCCTTAGTATTTCAGAGGATTGGCTTTTTTGAGTTGGTTAAGAGATGGTATGATGAACCAGCTGCTTATAGAGGAGATTTTTGTAAGTGTAAAAGTACTACAAGTTGAACACGTTCACTCTCTACGATAAATACTGCAGTAAAGGCAAATCTTAATTTCCAGCCTGAAGAGGATTTGTAAAATGATACAAGGATCTCTTAGCCTTGGAAGTTGTTTTTGTATTCTATCAGGGTGTACTACATTTGTTATTGGGCCCTTTACAGTCATAAATTTATGGCACAGTTTTTGAAGCCATTGCTTGTGTAAATAATTGTTATGCTCCTAAAAGCAAGATTTTGTCAGCGTAAGATGCCTTGCATGTTTCAGTAAAGAAAATAAATGTCATACTTTCTGAAACGTTGATTTGTATAACTAGTAGAGCTCAAATGTGTTTTACTGTATTCGATTATCATGCAAATAGATGTTGTCATATAGTTTAATGTTAGGATATTTTTGTATAAAATCCTGTATTCTGAAGTGATGATAACACATAAACCTTGAGGCATAAAAACACTGATTCTGGCATTGGTTTTCATTTAACACTGAAACACTTTTTCTTCCTTTTTCTTTTTTTTTGAAATTGGCTAAGAAGATTGCCTACCATGAGACTCTGGAGATTCTTTTTGATGTTTCGGAGATGATGAACATCCTCATCCTCATCTTCAATTTCATTCTCCAAGGTGCCCATTTCTGTCAGGTAACATTGTAGAGTTCGCCAGCTGCACTCCTAAAACAATCAGCAAAATCATTATATATATAATTTGTTTCTTGAGCACAAGTGATTCAATTTTTAAAAATCTCAATTGCCCATTGTTTTTATCCTCATATTACTGATCAAACTGTTGGCTTTCTACAATTTATAGTTTCATTTGTGCCCCTTAATGTCATATTGTAAGATGTTACATGTGACCTTAGTTGTAGGATAGGTTACTTTTGAACTGTGGATGTTCTTTACAGGACACTGGAAGTGTTGGAGTATCTCTTGGGAACATGAAGCTGTAGTAGTTGCTCCTAGACCGAGCCTTACTCTTGGTTGTCGTATGGAAATCACATCTTAGCAAAAGGGTTAGTAGTCAAAGCCTCTGTCAGTTTTACAGCAGCCTTTTTAGAGCCATCTTCAGTTAATGCACTTTGATTGCTCTGTCTAATGTCTGCACCTGATCTGGCTTTTGAATATGATAAATAACTTCACACATCACTCTTACAAGCTGTTTCAGGCACTCAGTGGCACTATGTTATAAATCAGCCTTGTACATTTGCATTCAAGCACTGGAGCTCTGAGATAGTTACGTCTTGATGGTGCCAGCACATGAGAAAAATGACTCAGATAAGGAAGTGGTTGCAGAATCTGGCTTTAAATCTTCACTGAAATAAACTTACTGTTAAGTGAGAATTCTTCTGGATTAGAAACTTAACTGGAGGTTCAAAGTAGTTAACAGATAACTTGCATAAAGATTTTAACTACTTCCCAGTACTAAATAACTTGATGGGCTTGTTCATTGGTCTACTTGCACACTGAATTAAAAAGAAAAGTAGTACAGATCAGCAGCCGTCAATAATAAATAGTCTGTGCTAAAGCTGTACTTAGAACACTGTCACACTTTGGTGTGCAGTTTTTTAGAAAGAAGCGACCATGATGATAGTATTCTTTTGGAACTAAATCTTAGATATTAACTGAATGCCATAAAACATGAATGTATAGCTAATATATCCAGAATGGCTTGGTAAAGTTTTGTTCTTGAAAAGAATTAGGTAGAGCATAACTTGAGTTTCGTCATTGGTGGGACATAGAAGATTTAGAACATCTTAAACAGAATCTACTAGTGGCTCTGCATCTAGTTTAGATAAAATATGGGCAATTTCATATAGATACTGCTTTATTTAATCTAAGTCTTGCTTCATTCTCAAAGTTGTCCTTGTGTTAGTGTTAGTACAACAGTATTGCCTCCTGGGAATCTTACACGATGTTTAAATGATTCATAAAACATTTTTTCCTGTTAATTCAACCATGTATTAAGCAGGATGAGTAGGGAGGATTCATTTTGTGTTAAATACTGCACAGAACAATGAGGTAATACTGTACATCAGCCTGCTAGTGTTTGAGAATACAAATCAAAAGCAGAAGTGTCTTTCAGAAACTACACTCCCTACACTGAGTTCAAACTGTTCAGATTTGTCTTTTCTATCTGCCCTTCTGATGAGCGAATTATTTTGGTGTAACTCCATCATACCTCATTGTAAAGTAGCCATACCTTAGCAATCCATCTGAAAACAGAAAATTTAAACTCACCTGTTTCTCATTTGGTGTGTAAAGGTCAAGATGGATCTTCTGTAGAGAAGGGGGAGAAAAAGTTATTTTTTTTCTGAAAAAAATACATAGGAAAAAATAAATAGGAAAAGATTTTATAATAAAAGAAAATCAACTACTTACGTCCTTGCTTTTTTCCAGTAATTTTAAATCGCTTATTAAAGCCCTAAGAAGGGGCACTTTTTCTGTTGATAGAGGTGCTCCATAGGCTGCAGTCGTAAGCATCACTGCTGAAATGCAGCTGAAGATGAGTACTTTGCACATCATGTCAATCATGTCCTGATTATCTGTATGTGAGTGTTTGAGTTGTGATATATGATGAGAGCTGATAAGTTGTCATTAAGCTGTTTAGTGTATATATACTCTCTGCGGGGGGGGGGAAAAAGATGGGGGCGTCATGTAAAAGAGGTTTTATTACACATTTTTTCATGTGTTCTACCTGTATGGCAAGAATCATTAGTTTTGTTTTTCCTCCCCTGACGACACTTTGGAATTTTTATGAAGCAGGAGGGATTTTACCTACATTCACTGGTGTAAGAGAAGCCCACACTCGCTTTTGGCAGTCTCTCTTTGTGCTTTCTGCATGAAACACTTTTTCCCTCATGCACTGTCCCACTCCCCCATAGAATATGCCATACTACCGCACAAAATGTTGTTCTAAAAATGCAGAATTTACCCTTTTTTTGTTTATCTGTATATATTTAAGTGAAGAAGAAAGAAGCATTCTCATTTTGGTAATTGTTGATTAAACAACAGGAAGAAAGTTGGCTTCCTGTGTGAAGGTGGTTTTACCTGTCATGTTTTGCAGAGACAGTTAGTGTAAGTTTAGGTGCGTAAGTCAGTCTTTATACCATCAAATTTTAAATGTGTTTGAAAGAAACTCCAGGAGGATTCTTTGTTTTGGGGCGTTAAACCATTTTTTCTATCACTGTGTGTCTTAATGCTGTTCTTTGTCCTTGTGTGCACCTTTCACCTTTCTCCAGCTTGTAATGAAAATGCATTGCTTTTTGAAGTATTCACAGATTTTCATACTGATACCTAACCCACTGCATTTTGTGGTATGTATTGGAGTACTGGCGCTGAGAGTGAGCAATCATCTGATGGTGAACTCTTGCATAGTATTGCTGAACTATTTTTCTTTTCTGGTTCAGAAGTCTGTTGGCTGATATCTTTGGAATGCGATGTGCAGTATTTAAAATTCATAGTTTTCTTCATTTTGAGTGTAGTTCTGAGCCACATACTCCCCCTGCTGCCCAGAAGTCTCCAGCATTATGTGAAACATGGTTCTTCAGCTCAGTGAATTTAGCTGCTGAAGCTGGGTGGAACAGATTCTTGGTTTGCATGGTACTGTGGTTTGAAGTTTTGTAGCGTTCAGGATGAGCAGGACTGGGTGGGTAACTTCTTCACCCGCCATTGCATATAAAACTGCACGTGGAAGCCTGCTTTATGTGTTCTGATCTTGTAATCCAAGGGAGTGTGGATCAGTTCAAAGTTGGTTAGAATATGCTTTTGTTTGGATTAAATACCTCCCGTTACTATAATTCCTTTTATTAGTGTCTGGTTGTCCACTAACCATTAAACCGATGTTAATTAGCAGTGCGATCCCAGCTCCTGGAGAACTTGGTCTTCAGTTCCTGGTTTTGAAATAAGTACAAACATTTCATGTGTATGGTCAAACAGAAGTCCTGGTTGCTATTGTAGCTTGCAATATGTAGTATTTGTGCAGTTTGAAACCTTTTCTGGCACTGTATTTTTTGTCTCTTGTATTTATTCTTGATAGTAACCAATTTCAAACCGGGGTTACGACTGCAGAGGTGAGCTGCTGAGCACTGGGTTGACAGCTTTTCTCCAGAGGGCTTAGGGAGTTAGGTGATTTTATTCAAGCTTTTTAGTTGTTTGGTTTAAGTTCATGTGCTTTGATTGTGTAAAGTATTAAGAAATACTTCAGTAGTGAGCACAAGACACATTTTGTGTAACTGTGGCTTACTGTTTTCAACAGTATACAGTCTTTCCTGTGTCAGTTCTGTAAAATTACAGAGGTTTCTCTCCTTATAAAATACTCCATGGAAACACATTTGGAAGCCCTGAATTTGAGATTCTGAATCTGATGCCTTTTTGGAGTAGTTTTTCGCGGTTTAGATTAGAGGTTGCTCCAAACACTTCCCTTGTGTTTGAGTGTTGGGGTTTTTTTGGGTTTGGTTTTTTTTTTTTTTTTTGAATCAGTGCTTAAAATACAGCAGAACCAGCACTGGATTTGAACTTTATTTTCCCAGCATTCTACTGTTTTCTTTTGCAAGTCCTGGAGAACTTAAACAGCAAGCCTGAGCATTCTGTCAAATTTTTCAGCAAGTTAAATCTGCTAAAGAACTAACACTGTTTAGGTAACTAGCTCCCATGCATCTTTGACTGTAGGGCTTCTAAGAACATTTTCCTCTTAAGTCCTTTAGAGTCCCTAGTGTACAAAGCTACCATTTTAGTTGTAGTCTAGGTGTAATTGCAATCCGATCTTCATCTGTTAATTGTTTTCAAAGAATAAAAGAGGCTCTCATTTCAAGGTGAGGAGGGCGAATCTGAATATGTAGTATTTCAGAAATTGTGCACAGGAGTTTGAGTTATAAATTTTCCCGTAATACTTTGCTGCAGGCTTTGTGGTCCAACGTGACAGATCTTGTTTCGACCGTTTTTATTGAATGTACCAGGTGAGGGTGAGATGGGAGGGTATTGATAAACCCAGAAACAGAACAAACTCAGTTAGTGTTAACACAACTTAAAGTTGGTGTTGTACCTTAAGTTTTGGGAATCTGTCCTACTTAAAAGTTTCAATCTTCACTGTCTGTCAGATTATAACAAACCAGTAGTTCAGTGTACGCTGGGGGGCTCGTATAGCGTCAGAGATGGATGGCTCTTTCAGATGAGAATATGCTGACGTACTATAATGTTGAAATACGGTAATATTTCTTTCCCTATGATGTTGGACTTCGGCACTGGTCAGATTTCAGTAATTACGCTCAATCTGAGCTCATATTTTTTACTGGGTAAGGAATTACTTAGGGTTTTATTCAGAGGTCAAGTGATTTAGATAGCCCTCCCAGCTTCACCACAGAGTTGGTTGCGTTTTAACAGGAAACAAAATTTCTCCTTTAAACTGTCTTGGAACCATACAGGATAAAGTAGTGCTGCCAATGCTGAAACCCCAAAATCCTGCCTTTAAAAAGAATTGGGACAGGTACCAGTGACTGTGTCAAACTGTGGATAGTTTGGTTACGCTTTTAATGCACGATTATGAAAGGTTAGTTGATTTATATCTCATTTTCTTTCTAAATAGAATAGCATTACACTAAAACAACACTGTGAGAAAACCGTTGTAGAATGCACCATACCTGTAAAGCTTTAAGGAACACTTTAAAAGCCTCACCTAAATTTTCAAGGAAAATTAATCAGGGGTAAAGCAAGTATGTTGAAGGGAAACAAGATTTGTGGATCAAGGAGCCGAGAAGGAAGAAGAATATTTCTGTCTTGCTCCTGTTTTAGTGGATTGTTTGTAATTTTTGTAGTACTTGTGCCTAATTGGGCTCTTCTAGAAAATGAGTAAAAGTAAATGACGCGCTGACTAAACCTCTGATCTGTACAGCTTCAAAGTCTGGAAAAATTTTTACATAGGATCTGACTCCTCTCAGTTTAGGCTCTTAATTTTTGTGTCTTTCTGAACTGAAAGCTTGCTTCCCCCTCTTCCCCCTCTCCCCCCTCCCCCCTCCACCTTGCAAACCTGATGACTGCTGAATTTTGGAGAGAAGTTTTGGTTTCATTGAGGTATTAGGCATCTTGTTGATCAAGGTGCTTGCCTCCTTTCTCCATCACCAGAACAAAGTCATACTCAGCTAGAGTCACTGTGAATGTCTTGTTTGGTATACTTTAGTTCATGTGCAGGTGTTTTTCAGACTCCTACTATTGTACCATGCTTTTATAAGATTACTGTCAGTAGAGTCATAGGAACCACAGCAGAGTTCATGTGTCTGATGAAGGTGATAACCATCAATTTGTGATCACGGTCTGTTGATTTAACTCTTTCTATCTGTGTTCTAGGCCCATTTTAAAGAACTTTGAATAGTAGAAGTTGTCTTCTGTTAGCAGATCTTCCAGTTCTAAGCAGTACCCTGTGGAAAGTAAGCCTTTAGTATTCTTACTCCACTCAGTAGGGAGACTCATGTAAACATGTTGAAGTGAAGATTTGAATAAAGGATTGAGCAGCAGTTGTTTTTCATTGGTTTTTAAGCCATCAAAAGGAGATAGCCACCTCTCCTTCTTCAGCATTTTCTCAGTCTATCTTTTCAGTCAAGCAGTAGCAGAGGTTCATGATCCTACCTGCATTTAAGAAACGGAAAATTAATTTATTGACGGTATTAGGTTAATAACAAAAGAATAAAAGTTTAAAAAAACCAAGCACTAAACTGTATGACTTTAACACATGCTGTAAAATGGAGCACTTGCTTCCCAAGTCCCTCTGATCTTAAAACTCAGAACCTCTAACCTATTGAATAGAGGACTGCTGTATTTTCTGTTGAGCAAGAATAACCATGGGAATATCAAAGTTACAGCCAGTCATCTGTGTCTCCATGTTGCAGTACATTTTTAATAGATACTACAGGTAGAACAGTTTTCAGATAAATGCAATGGATTCCATAGTGTATTAGTATTTAAACATAGGAGTGAACTGATGGCTGTGTTTATAAGGAAAGATAAGAAAAAGCCGGAGAAAGCATTAAATGCTTTTTCTTGCTTGCTTGCTTCCGATGGGATTATAGCATGAATTTTGCTAATTCGCCATTGCGTGTGGTATCGTCACTGCAAGGATAAAGGATGATGTGGGAAAGTGTCCTTGGCATGGCGTGTGTGACAAGGACAAATGAAGCAAGGGGCAAAAGAGGAAGCAAGGAGTTGCCATGTTGGATTCGAATAGTAGTTTTAACTAGCTGAGTATTGTTCCTCATTAGGGCAAGTACCCAATGTTTCAGGAGGAATTACCAAAAAAAAAAAAAAACCAAAGTGAGTAATTCTTAGAGTGATTTTTTTCTGCAAGAATATCAGTAGGGTTTTGGGTTGTGTTTTTTTTTTTTTAAATGGTTTTAGTTTAGAGGGTTAACTAAAATAATCTGAAAATAGTCGACAATTGTGAATCTCTTCATAAAACCTATGTTTGAAGTAATTTTTCACTGAGGGAACACTTCTTTTCGGAGAAAAAAAGAAGTGCTAATACTTACAAACTACCCTGTCCTTGGTGTAAGTAACTTTAGGCTTTCCTTAGGAACCATCTGACACATGAGTTTTTATCCTCCTGAAAGTCTTGTTTGTAATTGTTTAATAGGTATGGATTTAGTTAAGGCATGGGGTGGTGGACTTACAGGAGCCTTGGTGTTTCATGACACCATAGTTAGCAGCATCGGCTGACACATTCTCCCTAACAGTGTAGTGAGATCTCATGGTATAAGTCTCTTCCCTCTGCGTATTGAGAAAGTCATGAATCTGCCTTGCGCCCAGCTGTGTGGCCTGATCTTCATTTTAGAGAAGTGGTGTCTTAACATGCATGTTGTCTCAGTCCATGTTTTTTTTCAGTGCAGGTCATTATTGCACGAGATGGCTCATAAATGCTGATGATGCTGGCTCTTCCTTTAGAGATTAAGAACCTTTTCATAGCAAGCTTCACCAAATCTAGAGCATTTGATGTACTTGCCATTACCAGATTTAATGTTGACAAAAGTGTGTTTTGATTATTCATTTCTGTTGGTGTATGAAATACACACAACCAAAGATCATGGTGGTTATTTATCTCCACTGACTAGTAAAAAGCAAGAGCAGTAACAAAGGATGAGGGGAAGAATCTGAAGAGCTAGAGGCTGATCAGTGTCACCACAGTCTCTGGGGAGGTTACAGACCAAGTCTTCGGGGACTTGAAGGACAAGGAGGTGACTGGCTGTGGGCCAGTACAGATTTACCACAGGGCACCTTCTGCTTTACCAGCCTGATTGCCTTCTGTAATGATGCAATTGGTTCTGTGGATGAAGGGAGAGCAGTGGATGTTGCTTATGTCAGCTTTAGCGAGTACAGTTGCCAATGATACCCTTTCAGGATTGTGGAGGTACAGGCTGGATAGGAGGACTGCAGAGTGGGTGGAAAACCCAGCTGGGCCATTAGGTTCAAAGGGTAGTTAGTGATCAATCATTTGCCGCCTGTAGAGGTCTTGGGGTATTTATACTAGGCATCTCTTATGGTCCAGGTATTGAGGAGTTAGACTCTTCTTTTGGCCTCTTTATATTAACAGTTGATGGTACCTGCTAACGATCACAACAATTGGTTTTACATGCGTGTAGAATGGCCAACAAATTTTATGGACTTACTATAAAGCAGTATTTTTTTTTTAGTCACCCAAGTCTGGTGACCACACGTACAAAACATGCAAAAATATGTGTATGGTAGAGATGGATCATTTGATGCCTGTCTGAATTATATTTGAGAATTAGAGTAGTAGTCTTCAAGAAGTTACTTTTTATACTGGTATCGTTATTGGTGTAGGAATTGCTGCAGAATTTTATTAGAACAAGAATCTGAAATGACTGAAAAGTCAGGTAACAGTATGTGGTAAAAGTTGGCCATCCCTAGCTTTTTTCCTTTAATTATTTGCCATTGCAAGTATAATGCAGTTAGGGCATTACAAGAAGAAGAGCTTCTTCATTACACGTGATGAAGAGTGACAGAAATTTTTTTTAAAAAATCTCCTTTTCAGAAAATAAACTTACTAAGGTTATGAACTTCAGAGTCAGTGTTTTTGTTTTATGGTAAAATTTGGGGTGATTGCAAATCTGAGTGAGAAAATGAATTGCTATGAGAGTTACAGCTTAATGTAAAGTAAGTAGGGTTGATTAATAAATGGTAAGGATTAGGACTGGGTGTAGTACAGGTTAAGATGGTGTGCAGTATTTACAGAGGAAATAGTTGAATTTTTGCAAGATTTCTGGGTGAACTTGAATGGCTTCTTTTTGTGTAGATGTAATCTATCTTCAGTAGGTCCAGCATACATTTACAAGGATAATTGGTCCTGTTTGTTTCCTCCTTTTGTATCCAAATGGATTTTTAAGAGCTGTCTCCACAGTGAAGTGTTGCCAGTATCGAAACTTGAGTTACCGATTTCCTCTTAGTTGAATGTACACCAAACCTGCTGAGAGTGTTCCCGATATACCCACAAAATAATACAAGTGTTAACCTCTACTAGTTTTGTTTCACACTTCTTTTTAGGTGAAGGGCTCTAGATAACAATACAAATGCACTGTGGATGAGACACAGTTCTGTGAGTTCGGCCCACTGGGTTTTTTTGGCGTAAGGGTGGAAAACTGAATAGGTCCTTCAAGTTCTCATTCTTTATGATTTCCAGGAAGAAATACGTGTTCTGGACCAAGATACTGCGTATTTCTCTGTCTGCTTAAGGAGAGGGGAAGCAAAATGAAGACATTCTGAAGAGAGGAAATAAAATCAGAGCATTGTTCATGAATGGTGTCACCATGGGTTAACTGTTACTGGTGCAGTGTGATAGGGAGGAACTACAGAGTGACAGTGTCATGAACCATCTGGGGGTTTTTTTGCAGAGATTTTTTTTTTCTGAAGGTGTTTTATAATTACTTGTTGTTGTAATGTATATGAAAACTCTTAAATACTTGGGTGGTGTTCTAGGTATGTTATGTTTAGGAGTAAGCACTTGTGACACCTAAGCTGTTTGGCCACTAATAATATAATCATCCTGGTGGACCTAAAACAAAGACGGGCTTTGTTGCGGCTGGAAAGTGAGATCTGGCAAACACTGCAGGCAGCTCAGATTGGAACAGTACTTGTTTCCATTTTGGAATGGAGGAGGTCACTTTAAAGAGTAAGGATACTCTGGAGTGAGAGAGAATGACTTTCTTCCATACTTCCATGTTTCCAGGGCAGGATCAATCTGTGGTGTCTCGCTGTACTGGGTGATGAGTGGTGTCAAAAGTTTTTAAGAAATTTTCATTTAATAGCCGCTGAGCAACCTCACATGAAAACCTGTTGAGCCATTTGCTGCCACCATGCAAACTCTGACCTTGATTTCTCCTTTAAATACTTCAGGAACATATCACAGTCTACTTTTGGGTTGCTCCAGAGAAAATTTAAATTGCTGTGCTGAAGTATGCAGTTACTGCATTTTATCTGAAGTGAGACAGTGGCTGATACAGAGCTCACAGCTCAATTCTTGAATATTGCTTGTTAGTTGTGTGACAAAAATAAACAACTAGGAAAGGTTGCAATAGTAATACTCAAAGTGGAACAGAGGCAGCCTACGTGTTTCAGCTCTGCAGTTACCTATGTGGGTAGACTAGTGCAATCAGTTATTCTTTGTTTGTTTTTTCTTTCTCATTTTACATATTGGAGAAAAAGCCTGAAGGCAAAAGTTTTCTGATTTTCAGTTCTACTGTTTTGCAGTTGGAAAGAGGCTGGTATATACACTGGCAAACTGAGTTGTCACCAAACTATTCTAAGTCTCTGGATTTAAGAAATATACGGTAAAATCAAAGTTGCAGTTCCCCCTACTAGGTCAAAAGGCCAGTGTCAGATTATAACAATCCAGGATGCTAACAAACCACAGACAAAGAACGTTGTTTTACCTTACTAAATGCTGTGAAAATGCACATGCTAAGCAGATGGCCTAGATTCATCACTAGATAGGGACAAAAGCTATTGAGGTAGGTCCTCAGTACTGGCTGGCAGTAACAAAAGCTCAGAATTGTCTATAGACATTTTTATGACAATGTACCTGTGCTCTTAAAGTTCAGTTTCTTGATTCTGTTTTGGTTTTGCTCACTTTTCCCACTTGCTTCAGAATGGTTGTGTGGGATTTACTGGGGAGGGGCAGGGGCTTCCCCATGTGTATGTTTTTTGCCTACTGTCGTACCCATGGCCAGTATTATATTCCCGTAGATCCTGCATTCCTGGTTGAGTGTTAGAAGCATTAGCGCAGTAGAAGTGTTTGATCAGTGACTGTGTTCCTCTTGCTCTGTCCATGTTAGTCAACCCTTCTGTCTGTAGAGACCCTGTGGAATTTACTGGAGTTCTGTTGAGATACAAAGGATTTGTTCTGAAATAGCCTAAACAACAACATTGGGAGGACAGTAATAGTTTAATTCCCTTGAATTCTGGAGCTATGCTTCATCAGCTGAAGAGTCCATTTAATTCAGTTCTTTCTCCAAAGGCGGCCACAGTCAGAATCTTAGGGCGTGTGGTACTCCTGAGTACTTTGCCAAGTGCCAGCTGTTCTCAGCTCAGAGGAATTCTTCAGTCAGAAGTGGTTCCTTTGTATTGACTAGCGTCCAACGTATGTCCAGGTTCTGCACTGAACCATGCAAACTCTTAGCATCCACAGCATAAATGGTTAGCAAGTGCCACAAATTTGCTTACTGTGGCTTTGCATGTTTTGATCCTGGTTCCTGCTAGGTTTATTTGATGGTACTACCTTTCAGTCCTTGTAGTGGAAGAGGCAGCGAGTCTTCCTGTCTGTCTGTGCTGTGACACTCAAAATTATGTGGAACTTTGTCCACAAGAATTGCCTCTTTTCTAGGCTGTCTCTCCTGTCCTACTTGTTCGTTGGACAGAACAACCGAAGTTTGATTGTTCCTTCCTTGAGCCCTTTGAAGTTCTGCTATTATCCTTTGGAAATGAGGGGACTGCAACTGATCTTCTTTTCTTTTTTTTTTTTTTTTTTTTTTTTTGTTTTATACAGTCGCATGGTATTATTTTCTGGGTTTTTTTCTGTGTTACTTTGTTTATAGTTCCTGACATCAGGTTTGCTTCTCTAACATAGACTGCACCCTGAACTGACATTGGCATGGCACTGTAACTCCCAAGATGTTGTTTCTAATTGCTAATTGTCAGATTTGAGGCCATCTCTTGTTTTTTTCTTTCACATGCTATCTTGTATCTTTGGTGAAGCTTCTCCAACTCTCATCAACACACTGGTATTATAAAGCAAATAGGTTTTAACAAATGAAAATTACCTATATCATGTTATTCGAAATCCGGCTATAATCTGTCATTGTCAGATAGGTGGCTTATATCGAATGTTTGTTTCTTATCCTTGATTTCTTAAGGAATCACACAAGCAAACACATTTTATCTCTGTAGTGTTTGGGTTTGCTTTCATTGTGGTGCTAACATCAACTTGGATGTTGCTCTTACTTGAAGGAAGCTGTGCTTGTTATAGCCACTATGCAAGTGACTTACAATATAAGTTGAGGCAGATAGCATTTCTTAACTTTTAAGCTGTATTTGTCACAGTTACTGAAAGATTTTGCTTGGAGTTACCCTAACACCGCAAAGAGTTAGAATTAGTTGGGCGTTTCCTTCAGCAAAAAATGTGACAAGTGTTATTTGGAGAGAATAGTGTAGCTGTCATTCAGCATCTAAGTAATCTGTCATTCTGTGTAGGGCAGTGTGACAGTGAATCTAGTTTTTTAATATCTAATTTTAAGAATTTTTACTAATGAAGTAACAACTGAAAAGGTGGTGTCATCTCAACTTTTTCCAGGTCCAGAGGTAAAAGGAATCCCATTTTCACTGCTTTTGTTATATGATGTATGTGATAGTCATACAGAGATTTTTTTTTTACTTGTGAACCTGTTGTTTGTGGTCTCCAAGGTCTTAGTATTTTCTTGGTGTCTGAGAAGTATGTTCTTGCTGGTTTTTCTGGTTTGTTCAAGACAACTAAATAGTGTTTGTGAGACTGTAAATACCATTAGGCACAGCCTGAACTGTGGACAAATGAGATTGTTGTCAAGACAGCTGATTTGTCATTAAGGTGGCTTTTCCATTGTGGCTTCTGCTAACTATGACGTAACTAACAATGACAAATTATCTGAATGTGGAAGGGCAATGCTGCCTTTGCCTGGGGTGATGATTAGGTTGGTCTTGCTCCCTGCTTAGCTTCAAATAAATTTAATTTACCTTTTTTTTTTTTTACTCATTAAATTTACTTTCAGTGGGTGGATGATGGCAGGAAAGACGTCTTCATCCATAAAATGAAGATGTTTATCTAGTAAGAGGCAAGTGGTGTATGAGCCCCATCTTCTGAACTCTGAGGATTGGATATATGCACCTACGTGCAGGGAGGTGTTCAGAAGCTCAAAGATAGGTGGTTACTTGTTCCAGCTGTGCTTTCAGAGTCTAAAATGTGGAAGGCTATACAAGCATAGAGTATTCTACTCATGCCATGTTTCTTAGGGTTTTTTTGAATGTAACATAGTAGTAACTAAATAGAGTGTTTGCTGGGGAAGAAATTGATCTCTTAAGTCTTTGTCATCCAGTGTCTCAAAATGCTGGACAGTGTTGTCTTTTTCTGTCTATGCATTTGAAATTAATTCTTAAAGGAATAAAGTGATGAAATAGTAATAAATATCAAATGCATCTTGAGCCGGTAACAGAGTTTAAGACTTCTTAGGAAAGGATTGTGCATATCCTTACTTCAGTTGCTATGAGGAAGATGAGTCTACGCAGTAGCTCTACACAGGCTAAAAAATAACATTTCTTCATGCTTTGCTCGTTTTTCTTGCCTGTTACATGTTCAACAAATTACTTCCCTTACAGCTTCTGGAGTGGAAGGAAGTGCTCTAATGTTGAACATCATCTTCACACCTCAGGTGCTTTGTGACATGGGAGGAAGGGGCAAGTGGCTACATAGGAGCTAGCTATTAGAGCAGAGTTTATTTTCACATAATGGTTGATGTTGGAAGGCACCCCTGGAGATTGTCTAGTCCAACCCAATGCTCACAGTAGTGTCAGCTAGAGCAGGTTGCTCAGGGTCATGCCTAGTAAGGTTTTGAGCATCTCCAAGGATCGAGACTCCTCAGCCTTTCTGGGCAACTTGTTCCAGTGTTGGACCACTGTTGACATTTTGAATAAAATACAAAATGAATACAAAATTAAAAATAGTACATTTAAGTGGAATTTCTTGTATTTCAGTTTGTGTGCCAATTCGCTCTTGGCCTGTCACCAGACACAATCACGAAGAGTCTGAGTCCATCTTCTTTACTGTTCCCCCTTGCCCAAATCAGATATTTGTATACCTTTGTAAGAACCCATGAGTGTGGGGAGGGTTATTCTTCCCCTTGTGCAGAACTTTGCATTTCCCTTTGTTGAACTTCATAAAGTTCTTGGTGAATTTCCCCAGCCTGTCAAGGTCCCTCTGAATAGCAGCACAGCCATCTTGTCTGTCAGCCACTCCTCCCAGTTTTTTATCCTCTACAGACATGCTGAGGGTGCACTCTGCCCCATTGTCCAGGTCATTGGTGAAGATGTTAAATAATATTGTCCCGTTTGAGGATTAATGGGGCTATCACTGATGAAGGTGCTTTGTTGGGCCTTCCACATACTGTCTGCAGATAGAAGCAAGCAATCATCTGCCCAGTGCGTCATAGCTAAGCTGATTATGTGAATACAGAGGGCAGTTTAGATGCTAGTTGCGAACATCAAAGACTTCAGCTCATACTCGACAGAAAGTCCTCTATTAAAATAACTTAGTTTGAATTAGGTCTTAGTGGCCTAAAATGAATGAAGATTTGAAAAATTGTCCTGATCTTACATGGGTAAGATGTAGCTGGTGTCTCTCAGGAAGGCTGTCTTGACGTTAGAGTAGTTCAATTCAAATTTCACCTCAATAACCCGGTATTAATATAAAGCGTAATGCTAGGTACTAGTAGGAAAGGAGAACAAAACTGCGATGTAAATCTGAAGTGCACCCACATCTTCAAAAGTCTGTCTGGTTCTGGCACCACGTCTGGACACAGGTAATGGCGAAGCAGATGACCAATGGAATGACACGCAGAAGGTGGCTAAGTAGGCTCAAACTCTCCAAGCTGGAAGAGATGTGAATGAGGAAAGATTAGAAGCCTATAAACTCAGCGAGCTGACAGTGAGTAAAGGGAAATACTTCTTTGGTTGAAGAATCAGCAGTGAAACAAGCTGAGATGTTGTGTTCCAAGTAAAACGAAGATTTCCTTCTTCTGTCTTGGTGTAGTTAATCAGAGGAACTCCTTGCTACAGGATGTTGTGGCTAACAAAAGCTTAAATAGTTTCGTAAGGCCACCAGAGGAGTTTATAGCTGCAGTAGTGTTTTTATTCCTTTAAAAATGAAGATGCTGCCTTTTATTCAAGAAGCTCTTAAACCACAAATCAGAAGTGGCTCGGACTATACTGGAGAAATTTCTTCCATAGGCATCCTCTGTTGATCCTGTCAAGACGTTAGACTTGGGAGACCTTTTTCAAAGAGGGTTGGAATGGATTATTTGCAGCTGTTGTTTGTAGCAGAACCCTTTCTTAAGATGACTGTATCTTCACTAACTGTTAATGGTGCAGGTCAGGGAAACAAGGATGCTGGATCAAATAAAGAGGCTGTGGATTCTTTTTCACTTAGTATAGATGGTAATATAGATGTAAAATTCTGCCTTGCAAGTATATCTATCCACTTTGTCCCAAAGACAACATGTGAGGTTTCTGGTAGTGCCTTAGTCTTTTTTTAGTAGGTTAATTAATTTATCAACTTTTAAAAAACCAGAAACATCTAGAAGTTGCAATTTGTTTCAGTCTTAAGAATGGAAGTTTTAAGGGATAAACCACAGAAATAATGAATATAAATGCAAGTTTAGTGGTGGTTACAAGGGCAAATTTCCATACTAGTAACCTAGCATGACATGAATTTGAACATAAAACCGAAGAAAAAATACTTTTGCTAGGAAAATCCTCTGTGGGTGTCAGTGGCTGATTCAGAGCTAAGGAGTGTTCCTGGTTCTTTCCCTTTCACTCATGTTGAAAATCATTTTGTTACTAACGTAGATGGAGCAAAGCCAACTTTGGTCCTAACGCAAATGCTGTAATAGACAAACTGAATTTCATATGTGTCTGCAATGCTTTGTTACTATTAAAAGTATTTTTCCCTATCTAGATCCCAGATTGTGTGAGTTTGCTCTACATTTGTTCCTATTACGCACAGCAGTTCAGTATCTAGTTCATTTAAAAACCATAAGCCCGACACAAGTGTTTTGTTCCTTTATGTATAGTAAAATCACAAAATCAGTTTATCTGGCATAAGGTCATCAGTACAGTGATTGGAGCTAAATTTTTATACTGGCCAGGGTCTCAGTAGTATAAGTGTTAGCACTATACCTTTTTTGGATGACACCAAACACTTGATACACTTGCAATTCAAAGCATTATATATGTGTGTGTGTATATATATTATGTATATTATGTATATGTATGTATTAAAAAATATATATATATATGCAGTGGATCAGAGGGTTATTTTTAAGACATTCTACTTTTGCCATAATGGTTAATTTTTTTTCTAAACTGACTGGTAACACTTTCAAGAGAAGCATCTCTATATTGTAATGATAAGGAAGTTGAAATTTCACCCAGCTGTTTCTGAAGTGCTGGCAGAAGCTAGCTAGCAGAAATAGCTTTTCTGCTGTTCGTGTGACTTGTGTCCTGGAGTACTTCTCACACTGATTGATTGGGACCACCATACTATGCGTGTCTGATAGGATACAACTTAAATCATCCCCATTCAGATTCCATTGAATTAATGAATCTTGAGTAGTCTTTGTTCAGTTTTTCCCAATGACATGGCACTGTTTGACTCATATTAGTGCTGGGAGTTGAAGGTGGCAAATCTTGCTAAATCGAACACCAGATAAAAATTCGTAATTATCTTCTAACTGTCGTAATCTTGGGATGGAGGGGGTGGTGAGTGCTGTGTTCTGTTAGACAGACTGGTGAAAGGGGACAAACTGTTCAGCTGAGTCCTCTCATCAGATTTTTGTTCACCTTTACGTGCCTTTGCAAAGTTGTGGGCAGATACTGAAGACATATTGGAAGGCATAAATTTTGCATATCGTTACTTACAGAATAGTTGATGCAAATCAGATAATGAGCATATTAACCATCTCACGATCAAAGCTTCTTTGTATGTTTACAATGACATGGAAGTGTTTTTCTTTCCAGATACGTGTCCTGTGATCTTACACCGCACAATATGAAAAATAATTTTGGATAGCCATGGATTTCTGGAGTCTGAGTCCAAAGCAAATAATGTCTGTAGTTCCTCTTTTCACTCCATCGTCTATCTTGCTTTTGTCTGTTAGTGTCTTTTTCAACACAAGTATTGCTAGACAGCACAGCTTTAAAAAGAAAAACAAATGGTTGATGAATATTGGAGTGAAGAATAAATACAGCAGGTTCTATACAGATCTCTCCACTTGTGTAATGAGTTGAAAGTCAAGACTACATAGGCATGAGAAAGAGAAGGCTGAAATTGAGGAGGCACCTTCTTCAGGTCCTGCTGTGCAGCCCCGCTTTGTAGTGTATCACTCGAGACTTAACAGTCCGGACAAGGACAAGATGATGTTGCGCCAGTTCTCATTAGCGTGGAGAAACACTTGGTTGCTGCCGCCCAGATGTAATTGTTGATTGTTGACCTCTAGACGGGAGGTAGGAACCAAGAGAACTCAAGGAACCAGTTTCAGGAAAAAGTACTCCAATGAATGGGTATTTTCAGTAAAACAAATTTAAAATCAGGCATGGAATACAGTAAATGAAATAGTGATGCAGTTTTTATGAATTTAGTAGGGATAATGGAATCTTAATAGGGAAATCTCTATGGGGTTTTGGGATGCTAAAAACATTATCAAGCGGGTAGCCTATGAGGAGTAAAGTTTCAGGTGACGTTGTGAGGAAGCAAAAGTATTTTTTACCTGCAGAGGGAAATTGCCATACCTGTCACAAAGTTAAGGCCACGTGACACCCCCC